>CAUYUJ010019819.1:50000-147500 GCA_963575745.1 Prorocentrum cordatum | reverse complement strand
CCCCGGCGGTAACCAAGGTTGACGGTTACCGCCGGCGCCCAGTTCGGGCGCGGGGTGCAGCTAGTTGGCCGACCCGGCCCCGACGGACAATGTGCGAATTTTGGGGGCCGGTTGGACAAACTTCGTGAGAGATTTGAACATTCGTTTTGAGATCTGGTATTTTTCGCACCTGTAGTGGGTTTTTTCGCGTTCGCGAATGATTTCTCAGGTCTCTAGGTTAGTATTACTATCAAAACACTTGGCGAAACCATCTCCGAATAAAAACATTGAAACCCAGCCGGCCGCGGCGGACAATGTGATAACTTTTGGGTGGTGAAAATTTGAAAGATATTTCACCATTTATTTGCGAAATCAGATTTTTACGCCGAGCATTGGCATATAAACTCCTCTCTAACAGCAGCTCAGCTCTCTCGATGCATTTTTGCATGAGTTGACTTCCAGGAACTGAACGAATATGAACATCGAAAACATCGAATTTGAAGATTTTCGAAAAATTTCAATTTTTCGATTCTGTGTTGCACTCTTACCAGTGAGAGGAGCTCTACGAGGTTCCCGGCGGTGACCAGGTTGACGGTTCACCGCCGGCGCCAGTCGATGAGCTAGGAATTCCGGCGCGGGGTGGAGCTAGTTGGTCGACCCGACCAGAACGGACAACAACTTTTGGGTGGTTTTGCAAATATTTGAAAGATATTTGACGATTTATTTTAAGAAAGCAGTTTTTTTCGCACCTGTAAACGACTATGAGGGCCTCTGCGTCTTAATGTGAGCTCACTAGATGCATTTTTACTATCAAAACACTTGGCGCAACCAACTTTATGTCGACATGGTTTTTTTTTTTTTTTTTTTTTTTTTTTTTTTTTTTTTTTTTTTCTGAGAAATGCTCCCAGAAGCCGTTTTTTTTTGATGCTGAGCACTCTAACGCGTGCTAGCAGCTCTACGAGCTTCCCGGTGGTGGCCAGGTTGACGGTTCACCGCTGGCGCCAGTCCCGCATCGTTTCAGGCGGCCTGGCACAGGTCCCCGTGCGGCGTTTCGCGCTTGGCTTCGCTATCCGGGTTTTGGACGCTTACAATGGACGCTTGCAAGTCGCTCTCCGGGTTTTGGACGCTACCAAGTCATTCGTAGAGCTCCGCAAGCTAGTTGCTGGAAGCTTAAGAGTACCTTATAGAGCTCTTCGGCATCGATCAGCTAGAGGAATTCCGGTGCGGGGTGGAGCTAGTTGGCCCAGCCGGCCGAGGCGGACAATGTGACAACTTTTGGGTGGTTTTGCGAAAATTTGAAAGATATTTGACCATTTATTTTGAAAAAGCAGATTTCTACGCCGAGCATTGGCATATGAACTCCTATCTGACAGCAGCTGAGCTCTCTCGATGCATTTTTGCATGAGTTGACTTCCGGGAACTGAGCGAATATGAACATCGAAAAATCGAATTTCAAGATTTTCGAAAAATCTCGATTTTTTGATTCTGTGTCGATTCTCTGCACTCTTACTAGTGAGAGGAGCTCTACGAGGTTCCCGGCGGTGACTAGCTTGACGGTTCACCGCCGGCGCCAGTAATTCCGGCGCGCTGGAGAGCTAGTCGGCTCGAAAAAAAATAACTGAACTTTTCACAACTTGTGGTCGGTTGAAAATTTTGTTCTCGAAATTTAACGATTCGTTTGTGCTCTAGTGTTTTTTCCCGTGATATTCGATCGAAGTCCAGCTCGCCATCTGATCTCAGCTCGATCGGGCATCTTTTACTGCCAAAAAACACACTGGCGGGATCGGTCGTTTCGAGTCATCTTGATACGCGTTGTCGGTATTTTGTACTTAACTCGAGCTGTAGGACTGCTACAGAGCTGGTGAGCACAGGTAATCGATGTAGAATGATTAGGCGCGTTCGCCTGTTGAATCCAGAGCTCTGAACTCGGTCTGTTAGCCGAGCTAGGTCCGCAAACCTATTCGTATTAGTCGAGTCATCTTGATTCGCACTGTCGGTTTTCTGTACTTAACTCGAGATATAGGACAGCTACAGAGCTGGTAAGCACGCCCTATCGACTCAGAATGATCAGGCGTGTTCGGATGTTCCATCCAGAGGTTTGAACTCGGTCTGCTAGCCGAGCGAGGTCCGCAAATCTATTCGTATTATTTGAATCATCTTGATAGGCGCTCTCGTTTTCCTGTACTTAACTCGAGCCGTAGGACAGCTACGGGGCTGATAGTTACAGAAACCGATTCAGAATCATCAGTCGCGTTTGTCTGTCGAATCCAGAGCTCTGAACTCGGTCTTCTGTCCGATCCAGAATCGCAAACCTGTTCGTATTCTTCCAGTCATCTTGAGAACTGCTGTCGGCTTCCTGCACTTAACTCGGGCTGTAGGGAGGCTGCAGAGCGGGTAATCACAGGAATCGGTTCGAAGACATCAGACGCGTCCGCCTATCGCATTCAGAGGTCTGAACTCGGTCTGGTACTCGAGTTGGGCTGCAAAACTATTCGTTCTCTGCATTTTTTTCGATATTATATGTTGTCAGGAAGCTCTACGAGTCCCCCGGCGGTAACAAAGGTTGACGGTTTACCGCCGGCGCCCAGTGGTAAGTTTTGGGTGGTTTTGCGAATATTTGAAAGATATTTGACCATTCATTTTGATGAAGCTGATTTTTCGCACCTGTAGAAGGTTATGAGGCCCTCTGCGTCTTAATATGAGCTCTCTTGATGCACTTTTACTGTCAAAACACTTGGCGGAACCAACTTTATGTCGACATAAAAAAATCGTCATTTCTCTTTTTCGAGACATGCTTCCAGAAGCCCTCTCTTTTGATGCTCAACACTCTGACGCGTGCTAGGAGCTCTACGAGGTTCCCGGCGGTGACCAGGTTGACGGTTCATCGCCGGCGCCATCGGGTGTGTGTCCTCCTTGCTCTTCGGGTTTTGGACGCAACCAAGTCCGGCCGCGACGGACAATGTGCGAACTTTGGGTCGGTTGAACGATCTTCGTAGAGATTTGAACACACCTCGTAGAGCTTTTCGTCGTCGATGAGCCAGAGGAATTCCGGCGCGGGGTGGAGCTAGTTGGCCTAGCCGGCCGAGACGGACAATCTGGGGACTTTTGCGTAGTTTTACAAATACCTCATAGAGCTCTTCGGCATCGATGAGCTAGAGGAATTGACGCGGGGTGGAGCTAGTTGGCCCAGCCGGCCGAGGCGGACATTGTGACAACTTTTGGGTGGTTTGCGAAAATCTGAAAGATATTTAACCATTTATTTTTAGAAAGCAGATTTGGAGCGTCGTTTTTTCATATTAAATGGTCTCTGAGAGCAGCTCAGCTCTCTCGATACATTTGACTTCCAGGAACTGAGCCAATATGAACATCGAAAAAAACGAATTTGAAGATTTTTGAAAAATCTTTATGTTTCCACTCTGTGTCGATTCTCTGCACTCTTACCAGTAAGAGGAGCTCTACGAGGTTCCCGGCGGTGATCAGGTTGACGATTCACCGCCGGCGCCAGTATTTGAAAGATATTTGACAATTCATTTTGAGAAAGCAGATTTTTCGCACCTGTAGACAACTTTGAGGGCCTCTGTGTCTTCATATGAGCGCTAAAGGCGCACTTTCACTACCAAAACCCTTGGCGCAATCAATTTTCTATCGACATGAAAAACATAAAGATTCATTTATTCGAGAAATGCCTCGAGCAGCTCTCTCTTTCGACTTGTGGCGGAGAGCAGGTTGACGGTTCACCGCCGATGTCAGTTCGTTTGAAGAACCGGTATTTTTCGCACCTGTAGTGTTTTTTTTTCGCGTTCGCCAGTGAATTCTCAGGTCTGTAGGCGCAGTATTACTATCATAACACTTGGCGGAACAGTCTTTAGAGAAACATATGAAAACGTGATTTTTTGAGTGTTTTCGGTCTACAGAGCTTTCCTTAATGTTACTGGGGAGCGCTGTGCGAGAAAGAGCTCTATGAGGGCACCGGCGGTGACCTGGTTGAAGGTTTACCGCTGGTTCCCAGTCTATCGGAGACATCAGGCGCGTCCGCCTTCCGAACCGAGAGCTCCGAACTAACTCGTAGAGCTCCCCTTAGCAAGTCATTGCTGGAAGCTCAAGAGTAATTCTGGGGCGCTGGGGAGCTAGTTGACAAGAAACATCTCGACGGACATTTTGATGACTTCTGGTCGGTTGAAAATTCGGTTCTCGAAATTCAACCATTCGTTGGAGCTCTAGTATTTTTTCCCGTGATATTCGATCTTATTCCCGCTCGCTATCTCGATCTCAGCTCGATCGGGTACCTTTTACTGCCAAAAAGCACTGCGGCGGGATCGCCCGTTTGGGGTCAGCTTCTCACGTGGTGACGGTTTTCTCAAGATAACTCTAGCTTCAGGACAGGTACAGAGCTGGTAAGCACAGCTAATCGATTCAGAATAAGCAGGCGCGTTTGCTGCTAAACTCCGAGGTCTGAACTCGGTCTGCTAGCCGAGCTAGGTTCGCAACCTATTCGTATTATTCGAGTTATCTTGAGAGACGCTCTGGGTTTTCTGTACTTAAGTCGAGCTAAAGGGCAGTATTCAGAATCATCAGTTCCCCTTGTCTATTGACTCCAGAGCTCTGAACTCGGTCTGCTGCCCGATCTAGAATCGCAAACTATTGGTATTGTTCGAGTTATCTTGAGAGATGCTGTTGGTTCTCTGCACTTACTCGGGCTGTAGGGCAGCTGCATGGCTGGTAATCACTAGAATCGATTCGGAGACATCAGGCGCGTCCGCCTTTCGAATCCAGAGCTTCGAACTCTGTCTGCTGGAACTAGGTCTGCGAAAACATTCGCATTGTTCGAGTCATCCTGACAGGTGCTGTCGGTTTCCTGCACTTAACGTGGGCTGTAGGGGGGGCTGTTGGGCTGGTGATCACAGAGTCGATTCGCAGACATCAGGCGCGTCCGCCTGTTGCATTCAGATGTCTGAACTCGGTCTGACACTCGAGCTAGGTTTGCCAAACTATTCGTATTATTCGAGTCATCTTGAGAGGTGCTCTCGATTTTCGCACGTAACTTGGGCTGTAGAAGAGCTACAGAGCTCGTACAGAAGAGAATTCAGAAGCATCCGGGGCGTTCGGCTGTTGCATCCGAGAGGTTTGAAATTGCTTGGGCTGAAAAGCTATTTTTTCTGTGTAATTTTTTTCTACATGATATGTTGTCAGGAAGCTCTACGAGTCCCCCGGCGGTAACAAAGGTTGACGGTTTACCGCCCGCGCCCAGTCTGTCTGCTGCCCGAACTAGGTCCGCGAAACTATTCGTATTGTTCGAGTCATTCTGAGAGGTGCTGTCAGTTTCCTGCACTTAACCCGGGCTGTAGGGGGCTGCCGGGCTGGTAATCATAGGAATCGATTCAGAGACATCAGACGCGTCCGCCTGTCGCATGCAGAGGTCTGAACTCGGTCTGATACTCGAGCTAGGTTTGCCAAAATATTCGTACTTGGTTGGGCTGAAAAATTATTCGTTCTGAACAATTTTATTCTTCCACATTTTATTGTCAGGAAGCTCTACGAGTCCCCCGGCGGAAACAAAGGTTGACGGTTTACCGCCGGCGCCCAGTTGGCCGAGCCGGCCAGAAAGGACAAAGTGACAACTTTTGGGTGGTTTTGCGAATATTTGAAAGATATTTGACCATTTATTTTGAGAAAGCAAATTTTTTCGCACCTGTAGACGACTATGAGAGCCTCCGCGTCTTGATATGAGCTCTCTAGATGCACTTTTACTATCAAAACACTTGGCGAAACTAACTCCATGTCGACATGGAAAAAATCTTCTCTTTTTCGAGAAATGCTTCCAGAAGCCCTCTCTTTTGATTCTCCGCACTCTTACGCGTGCTAGGAGCTCTATGAGGCTCCCAGCGGTGAACAGGTTGGCGGTTCACCGCCGGCGCCAGTTGGTCGACCCGGCCAGAAAGGACAAAGTGACAACTTTTGGGTGGTTTTGCGAATATTTGAAAGATATTTCACCATTTATTTTGAGAAAGCAGATTTTTCGCACCTGTAGACGACTACTAGGGCCTCTGCGTCTTAATATGAGCTCTCTAGATGCACTTTTACTATGAAAACACTTGGCGAAATCAACTTCATGTCGACATGGAAAAAATCATGTTTTCTCTTTTTCGAGAAATGCTTCCAGAAGCCCTTTCTTTTGATGCTGAGCACTCTTACGCGTGCTAGGAGCTCTCTACGAGGTTCCCGGCGGTGAACAGGTTGACGGTTCACCGCCGGCTCCAGTTGGCAAGAAAAATCTCGAGGGACCTTTTGCTGACTTTTGTTGAAGAATTCGTTCTCGAAATTTGAACATTCGTTTGAGCTCAAGTATTTTTCCCACTATATTCGATCTTACTTCCGCTCGCCTCTTTAATCTCAGCTCGATCGGGTAAATATTTCTGCAAAAAAGCATCGCGGCGGGATCGGCTGTTTCGAGTCATCTTGATACGCGTTGTCGGTTTTTTTGTACTTGACTCGAGCTGTAGGGCAGCTACAGATCTCACTCTCACAGAAGTTGATTGCAAATCATCAGGCGCGCTCGTCTGTTCCATCTAGAGGTCTAAACTCGGTCTGCTGCTCGAGCTAGGTTCGCGAAACTATTCGTATTGTTAGAGTCATCTTGAGAGGTGCTGACAGTTTTCTGCACTTAACTCGGGCTGTAGGGCGGCTACAGGGCTCGTACTCACAGGAATCGATTCGCAGACATCAGGCGCGTCCGGCTGCCGAATCCAGAGCTCGGAACTCGGTGCGCTGCCCGAGCTAGGTTCTCAAAACTGTTCGTATTCGTCGAGTGATCTTCAGGGGTGCTGTCTGTTTTCTGCACTTAACTCGAGCTGTAAGGGGGCTGCAGGCCTGGTAATCACTGGAATGGATTCGGAGACATCAGTCGCGCCCACCTGTCGCATTCAGAGCCCTGAACTCGGCCTGCTGCCCGAGCTAGCTCCGCGAAACTATTCGTATTGTTCGAGTCATCTTCAGAGGTGCTGACGATTTTCTGCACTCAACTCGGGCTGTAAGGGGGCTGCAGGGCTGGTAATCACAGGAATCGATTCTGAGACATCAGGCGCGTCCGCCTGTTGCATTCAGATGTCTGAACTCGGTCTGATACTCGAGCTAGATTCGCGAAACTATTTGTATTGTTCGAGTGATATTGAGAGGTGCTGTCGATTTTCGCACGTAACTCGGGCTGTAGGAGAGCTACGGAGCTCGTGCGCACAGAAAACGGGCCAGAAGCATGAGAGGCGTTTGGCTGTTGCATCGAGAGGTCTGAAATCAGTTAGGCTGAAAAACTATTCGTTCTCTGCAATTTTTTTTCGACAGTATATATGCTCAGGAAGCTCTACGAGTCCCCGGCGGTAAGGAAGATTGACGGTTTACCGCCGGCGCACAGTTCCGGGGCGCTGGAGAGCTTGTTGGCAAGAAAAATCTCGACGGATCTTTTGCTGACCTTTGGTCGGTGGAAAATAACTCGTAGAGCTTCCCTTATCAAGTTAATGCTGGAAGCTTAAGAGTAATTCCGGGGCGCTGGAGAGCTAGTTGGCAAGGAAAATGACTCGTAGAGCTTCCCTAAGCTAACAGCTGGAAGCTTAAGAGTAATTCGGACGCGCTGGAGAGCTAGTTGGCAAGAAAAATCTCGACGGAACTTCTGCTGACTTTTGGCAGGTTGACAATTTTGTTCTCGAAATTTGAACATTCGTTAGAGCTCTAGTATTCTTTCCCGTGATATTCGATCGTATTCCCGCTCGCCATCTTGATCTCAGCTCGATCGGGTGAATATTACTATCGAAAAGCACTGTGGCGGGATCGGCCGTTTCGAGTCATCTTGATACGCGCTATCGGTATATTGGACTTAACTCGGGCTTCAGGACAGCTATAGAGCTGGTAAGCACAGCTAATCGATTCAGAATGATCAGGCGCGTTCGTCTGTTGCATTCAGAGGTCTGAAATCGGTCTGCTAGCCGAGCTAGCTCCGCAAACCTATTCGTATTATTCGAGTCATCTTGACAGGCGCTTTCGGTTTTCTGTACGAGACTCGAGCTATAGGACAGCTACAGAGCTGATACTTGCAGAAACCGATTCAGAATCATCAGGCGCGTTTGTCTGTTGAATCCAGAGCTCTGAACTCGGTCTGCTGCCCGAGCTAGGTTCGCGAAACTATTCGTATTGTTCGAGTCATCCTGAGAGGTGCTCTCGGTTTTCTGCACTCAACTCGAGCTGTGGGGGGGCTGCAGGGCTGGTGGTCACAGGAATCGGTTTGCAGACATCAGGCGCGTCTCTCTGTCGAATCCAGAGCTCCGCAAAACTATTCCTATTGTTCGAGTCATCCTGAGCGTTGCTCTCGGTTTTCTGCACTCAACTCGGGCTGTAGGGGGGCTGCAGGGTTGGTAATTACAGGAATCGATTCGGAGACATCAGACGCGTCCGCCTGTCGCATTCAGAGGTCTGAATTTAGTCAGGAAGCTCTACGAGTCCCCCGGCGGTAACAAAGGTTGACGGTTTACCGCCGGCGCCCAGTCTCGACGGACATTTTGAGGACTTTTGGTCGGTTGAAAATTTCGTTCTCGAAATTGAACCATTCGTTTGAGCTCTAGTATTTTTTCCCGTGATATTCGATCTTTTTCCCGCTCGCCGTCTTGATCTCAGCTCGATTGGGTACCTTTTACTGCAAAAAAGCACTGCGGCGGGATCGCCCGTCTCGGTTTTCTGTACCCAACTCGAGCTACAGGCCAGCTACAGAGCTGATGCGTACAGAATCTGATCCAGAATCATCAGTGGCCGTTGTCTGTTGAATCGAGAGCTCTGATCTCGGTCTGCTGCGCGATCTAGAACCGCGAAACTATTCGTATTGTTCGAGTCTGAGAGATGCTGTCGGTTCTCTGCACTTAACTCGGGCTGTAGGCGCTGCGTGGCTGGTAATCACTGGAATCGATTCAGAGACATCAGGCGCGTCCGCCTTTGGAATCCAGAGCTCCGAACTCTGTCTGCTGCCCAAACTAGGTCCGCGAAACTATTCGTATTGTTCGAGTCATCCTGAGAGGTGCTGTCGGTTTCCTTCTCTTAACTCGGGCTGTAGGGGGGGCTGCAGGGCTGGTAATCACAGGAATCGATTCAGAGACATCAGACGCGTCCGCCTGTCACATGCAGAGGTCTGAACTCGGTCTGATACTCGAGCTAGGTTTGTCAAACTATTCGTATTGTTCGAGTCATCTTGAGAGGTGCTGTCGATTTACGCATGTAACTTGGGCTGTAGGAGAGCTACAGAGCTCGTACAGAAGACAATCCAGAAGCATCGGGGGCGTTCGGCTGTTGCATCCGAGAGGTCTGAAATTGCTTGGGCTCAAAAGCTATTTTTCTGTGTAATTTGTTTCGCCATTATATGTTGTCAGGAAGCTCTACGAGTCCCCCGGCGGTAACAAAGGTTGACGGTTTACCGCCGGCGCTCAGTATCTCGTAGAGCTTCCCTTAGCAAGTTGTTGCTGGAAGCTTAAGAGTAATAACTCGTAGAGCTTCCCTTAGCAAGTTATTGCTGGAAGCTTAAGAGTAATTCTGGGGCGCTGGAGAGCTAGTTGGCAAGAAAAATCTCGACGGACATTTGGAGGAATTTTGGTCGGTTGAAAATTTTGTTCTCGATATTCAACCATTCGTTAGAGCTCTAGTATTTCTTCCCGTGATATCCGATCTTATTCCCGCTCGCCATCTTGATCTCAGCTCGATCGGGTACCTTTTACTGCCAAAAAGCACTGCGGCGGGATCGGCCGTTTCGAGTCATCTTGATTCGCGCTGTCGGTATACTAAACTTAACTCGAGATATTGGACAGCTACAGAGCTGGTAAGCACAGCTAATCGATTCAGAATGATCAGGCGCGTTCGGCTGTTCCAACCAGAGGTCTGAACTCGGTCTGCTAGCCGAGCTAGGTCCGCAAACCTATTCGTACTATTCGAGTCATCTTGACAGGCGCTCTCGGTTTTCTGTACTTAACTCGAGCTATAGGACAGCTACAGGGGTGATACTTACAGAAACCGATTCAGAATCATCAGTCGCGTTTGTCTGTTGAATCGAGAGCTCTGAACTCGGTCTGCTGCCCGATCCAGAATAGCGAAACTGTTCGTATTGTTCGAGTCATCCTGAGAGGTGCTGTCGGTTTTCTGCACCTAACTCGTGCTGTAGGGGGGGCTACAGTGCTGGTGGTGACAGCAATCGATTTGGAGACATCAGGCGCGTCCGCCTGTGGAATCCAGAGCTCGGAACTCGGTCTGCTGCCCGAACTCGGTCCGCGAAGCTGTTCGTATTGTTCGGGTCATCCTGAAAGATGCTGTCGGCTTTCTGCATTTAACTCGGGCTGTAGGGGGCTGCAGGGCGGGTAATCACAGGAATCGATTCGGAGACATCAGACGCGTCCGCCTGTCGCATTCAGAGGTCTGAACTCGGTCTGATACTCGAGCTGGGTTTGCCAAACTGTTCGTTTTGTTCGAGTCATCTTGAGAGGTGCTGTCGATTGACGCACGTAACTCGGGCTGTAGGAGAGCTACAGAGCTCGTGCAGATGACAATCCAGAAGCATCGGGGGGCGTTCGGCCGTTCCATTGAGAGGTCTGAAATCGCTGGGGCTGAAAAACTATTCGTTCTCTGCAATTTTTTTCGACATCATATATTGTCAGGAAGCTCTACGAGTCCCCCGGCGGTAAGAAAGGTTGACGGTTTACCGCCGGCGCCCAGTTGGTCGACCCGACCAGAAAGGACAAAGTGGTGACCTTGGGTCGGTTTTGCGCAGATTTGAGAGATATTTGACCATTCATTTTGAGAAAGCAGATTTTTACGCCGAGCATTGGCATATTAACTCCTCTCTGACAGCAGCTCAGCTCTGCCGATGCATTTTTTTGAGAGTTGACTTCCCGGGACTGAGCGAATATGAACATCGAGAAAATCGAAAATTAAGATTTCCGAAAAATCTATATTTTTTGATTCTACTTCGATTCTCAGCACTCTTACCAGTGTAAGGAGCTCTACGAGGTTCCCGGCGGTGACTAGGTTGACGGTTCACCGCCGGCGCCAGTTCCGGGGCGCTGGAGAGCTAGTTGGCAAGAAAAATCTCGACGGACCTTTTGATGACTTTTGGTCGGTTGAAAATTTTGTTCTCGAAATTCAACCATTCGTTAGAGCTCTAGTATTTTTTCCTGTGATATTCGATCTCATTCCCGCTCGCCATCTTGATCTCAGCTCGATCGGGTCCCTTTTACTGCCAAAAAGCGTCCAGGCGGGATCAGCCGTTTCGGGTCATTTTGTCACGCGCTGTCGGTTTTCTCGAGATAACTCGAGCTTTTGGACAGCTACAGAGCTGGTGAGCACAGCTGATCGATTCAGAATGATCAGGTGCGTTCGCCTGTTGAACCCAGAGGTCTGAACTCGGTCTGCTAGCCGAGCTAGGTTCGCACACCTATTCGTATTATTCGAGTCATCTTGACAGACGCTCTCGATTTTCTGTATTTAATTCGAGCTACAGGACAGCTACAGAGCTGATACGTACAGAATCTGATTCAGAATCATCAGTGGCCGTTGTCTGTTGCATCCAGAGCTCTGAACTCGGTCTGCTGCCCGATCTAGAATCGCGAAACTATTCGTATTGTTCGAGTCATCTTGAGAGATGCTGTCGGTTCTCTGCACTCAACTCGGGCTGTGGTGAGGCTGCATGGCTGGTTATCACTGGAATCGATTCGGAGACATCAGGCGCGTCCGCCTTTCGAATCCAGAGCTCTGAACTCTGTCTGCTGCCCGAACTAGGTCCGCGAAACTATTCGTACTGTTCGAGTCATCCTGAGAGGTGCTGTCCGTTTCCTGCACTTAACTCGGGCTGTAGGGGGGCTGCAGGGCTGGAAATCACAGGAGTCGATTCAGAGACATCAGACGCGTTCGCCTGTCGCATGCAGAGGCCTGAACTAGGTTTGCCAAACTATTCGTATTGTTCGAGTCATCTTGAGAGGTGCTGTCGATTTACGCACGTAACTCGGGCTGTAGGAGAGCTACAGAGCTCGTACAGAAGACAATACAGAAGCATCGGGGGCGTTCGGCTGTCACATCGGAGAGGTCTGAAATTGCTTGGGCTGGAACACTTTTTTTTCAGTGTAATTTTTTTCGACATTATATGTTGTCAGGAAGCTCTACGAGTCCCCCGGCGGTAACGAAGGTTGACGGTTTACCGCCGGCGCCCAGTAACTCGTAGAGCTTCCCTTAGCAAGTTGTTGCTGGAAGCTTAAGAGTAATTCCGGGGCGCTGGAGAGCTAGTTGGCAAGAAAAATCTCGACGGAACTTTTGCTGACTTTTGGTCGCTTGAAAATTTTGCTCTCGAAATTCAACCATTCGTTAGAGCTCTAGTATTTTTTCCCGTGGTATTCGATCTTATTCCCGCTCGCCATCTTGATCTCAGCTCGATCCGGTACCTTTTACTGCCAAAAAGCACACGGGCGGGATCAGCCATTTCGAGTCATCTTGATACACGTTGTCGGTTTTCTCAAGATAACTCGAGCTTTAGGACAGCTACAAAGCTGGTAAGCACAGCTAATCGATTCAGAATGATCAGGCGCGTTCGCCTGTTGAGCCCAGAGGTCTGAACTCGATCTGCTAGCCGAGCTAGGTCCGCAAACCTATTCGTATTATTCGAGTCATCATGACAGACGCTCTCGGTTTTCTGTACTTAAGTCGAGCTACAGGACAGCTACAGAGCTGATACGTACAGAATCTGATTCAGAATCATCAGTGGCCGTTGTCTGTTGAATCCAGAGCTCTGAACTCGGTCTGCTGCCCGATGTAGAATCGCGAAACTATTCGTATTGTTCGAGTCATCTTGAGAGATGCTGTCGGTTCTCTGCACTTAACTCGGGCTGTAGGGGGGCTGCATGGCTGGTAATCACTGGAATCGATTCGGAGACATCAGGCGCGTCCGCCTTTCGAATCCAGAGCTCTGAACTCTGTCTGCTGCCCGAACTAGGTCCGCGAAACTATTCGTATTGTTCGAGTCATTCTGAGAGGTGCTGTCGGTTTCCTGCACTTAACTCGGGCTGTAGGGGGGGCTGCAGGGCTGGAAATCACAGGAGTCGATTCAGAGACATCAGACGCGTCCGCCTGTCGCATGCAGAGGTCTGAACTCGGTCTGATATTCGAGCTAGGTTTGCCAAACTATTCGTATTGTTCGAGTCATCTTGTGAGGTGCTGTTGATTTACGCACGTAACCTGGGCTGTAGGAGAGCCACTGTTGCATCCGAGAGGTCTGAAATTGCTTGGGCTGAAAAACTATTTTTTATGTGTAGTTTTTTTCGACATTATATGTTGTCAGGAAGCTCTACGAGTCCCCCGGCGGTAACAAAGGTTGACGGTTTACCGCCGGCGCCCAGTTTTGTTCTCGAAATTTGAACATTCGTTAGAGCTTTAGTATTTTTTCCCGTTATATTCGATCTTATTCCCGCTCGCCATCTTGATCTCAGCTCGATCCGGTACCTTTTACTGCCAAAAAGCGTCCAGGCGGGATCGGCCGTTTCGAGTCATCTTGACACGCGATGACGGTTTTCGGAAGATAACTCGAGCTTCAGGACAGCTACAGAGCTGGTGAGCACAGCTAATCGATCCAGAATGATCAGGCGCGTTCGCTTGTGAAATCCAGAGGTCTGAACTCGGTCTGCTAGCCGAGCTAGGTCCGCAAACCTATTCGTATTATTCGAGTCATCTTCACAGTCGCTCTTAGTTTTCTGTACTTAACTCGAGCTATAGGACAGCCACAGCGCTGGTATTTACAGAAACTGATTCAGAACGATAATTCATATTTGTTTGTTGAATCCAGAGCTCTGAACTCGGTCTGCTGCCCGATGTAGAATCGCGAAACTATTCGTATTGTTCGAGTCATCTTGAGAAGTGCTCTCAGTTTTCTGCACTCAACTCGGGCTGTAGGGGGGCTACAGTGCTGGTGGTCACATGCATCGATTTGAAAACATCAGACGCGTCCGTCTGTCAAATCCAGAGCTCGGAACTCGGTCTGCTGCCCGAACTAGATCCGCGAAACTATTCGTATTTCTCGAGTCATTCTGAGAGGTGCTGTCGGTTTTCAGCACTTAACTCGGGCTGTTGGGGGGCTACAGTGCTGGTAATAACAGGAATCGATTCGGAGACATCAGACGCGTCCGCCTGTCGCATTCAGAGGTCTGAACTCGGTTTGATACTCGAGCTGGGTTTGCCAAACTATTCGTTTTGTTCGAGTCATCTTGAGAGGTGCTGTCGATTTACGCACGTAACTCGGGCTGTAGGAGAGCTAGAGAGCTCGTAAAGAAGACACTCCAGAAGCATCGGGGGCGTTCGGCTGTTGCATCGAGAGATCTGAAATCGCTTGGGCTGAAAAGCTATTTGTTCTCTGCAATTTTTTTCCACATTATATATTGTCAGGAAGCTCTACGAGTCGCCCGGCGGTAACAAAGGTTGACGGTTTACCGCCGGCGCCCAGTAACTCGTAGAGCTTCCCTTAGCAAGTTGTTGCTGGAAGCTTAAGAGTAATTGCAGGCCGCTGGAGAGCTAGTAACTCGTAGAGCTTCCCTTAGCAAGTTATTGCTGGAAGCTTAAGAGTAATTCCGGGGCGCTGGAGAGCTAGTTGGCAAGAATAATCTCGACGGAACTTTTGCTGACTTTTGGCCGGTTGAAAATTTTGTTCTCGAAATTCTTCAATTCGTTTGAGCTCTAGTATTTTTTCCCGTGATATTCGATCTTATTCCCTCTCGCCATCTTGATCTCAGCTCGATCGGGTACCTTTTACTGCCAAAAAGCACTGCGGCGGGATCGCCCGTTTCGGGTCATCTTGTCACGCGCTGACGGTTTTCTCAAGATAACTCTAGCTTCAGGACAGCTACAGAGCTGGTAAGCACAGCTAATCGATTCAGAATGATCAGGCGCGTTCGCCTGTTGAACCCAGAGGTCTGAACTCGGTCTGCTAGCCGAGCTAGGTCCGCAAACCTATTCGTATTATTCGAGTCATCTTGACAGACGCTCTCGGTTTTCTGTACTTAACTCGAGCTACAGGACATCTACAGAGTTGATACGTACAGAATCTGATTCAGAATCATCAGTGGCCGTTGTCTGTTGAATCCAGAGCTCTGAACTCGGTCTGCTGCCCGATCTAGGTCCGCGAAACTATTCGTATTGTTTGAGTCATCCTGAGAGGTGCTGTCGGTTTCCTGCACTTAACTCGGGCTGTAGGGGGGGCTGCAGGGCTGGTAGTCACAGGAATCGATTCAGAGACATCAGACGCGTCCGCCTGTCGCACTCAGAGGTCCGAACTCTGTCTGCTGCCCGAACTAGGTCCGCGAAACTATTGGTATTGTTCGAGTCATCCTGAGAGGTGCTGTCGGTTTCCTGCACTTAACTCGGGCTCTAGGGGGGGCTGCAGGGCTGGTAATCACAGGGATCGATTCAGAGACATCAGACGCGTCCGCCTGTCGCATGCAGAGGTCTGAACTCGGTCTGATACTTGAGCTAGGTTTGCCAAACTATTCGTATTGTTCGAGTCATCTTGAGAGGTGCTGTCGATTTACGCACGTACCTCGGGCTGTAGGAGAGCTACAGAGCTCGTACAGAAGTCAATCCAGAAGCATCGGGGGCGTTCGGCTGTTGCATCCGAGAGGTCTGAAATTGCTTGGGCGGATTTTTTTGTTATGTGTATTTTTTCGACATTATTTGTTGTCAGGAAGCTCTACGAGTCCCCCGGCGGTAACAAAGGTTGACGGTTTACCGCCGGCGCCCAGTTGGCAAGAAAAATCTCGACGGACCTATTGGTGACTTTTGGTCGGTTAAAAATTTTGTTCTCGAAATACCTCGTAGAGCTCTTCGGCATCGATGAGCCAGAGGAATTCCGGCGCGGGGTGGAGCTAGTTGGTCGACCCGACGAGAAAGGACAAAGTGACAACTTTTGGGTGATTTTGCGAATATTTGAAAGTTATTTGACCATTCATTTTGAGAAAGCAGATTTTTACACCGAGCATTGGCATAGAAACTTCGTTCGCTGAGCAGCTCAGCTCTCTGGCGCTAGTTTTAGTGTTAGTTGACTTCCCGGAACCGACTTCATCTTCAATCCGAAAACTGAATTGATTTTTCTGCAAAAGCTCCCAGAAGCTCTCCACTTCGATCCTGAGCTTTCTTACGGGTGCAAGGAGCTCTACGAGGTTCTACGACGTTCCCTACGGGTGCAAGGAGCTCTGCAGAGTGCATTGGATGTGGGCAATTGACATCCATGACTTTGCACACAGGCTGATCACAGATCGGGGGGCGTTGGAGGCGAACTCGATGAGAGCTTGGAGAGATTCTCGTTTCTCATGTCTGGCGTTTGGCCGACTGTGGGATAGAATGAGGACAGATTCAAGTGAGGCTCTCAGATGTTGGGGAAATTGGAAGGAGGCCAGCTCAATGAAAAGGCATCGGGGGGACAGGAGAGCGTCGGACTTCGTCCGTGGTATTATTCATTGGAATCGTTTTACGGTTTATCCTGGTGGGAGTTCTTTGCTGGAAGTTTTGAGCATTTCATGGATTTCGCTGCTAATGTTTGTTCAAGTACTATGTTGAAGTACTTCCAAAAGAAGTGTAAAGGTTTGGCGTCCTCAGGGGTGCCTGTGTTCTTGAACTTGGATGAGGATGGAGGGGTTCATATCGGTCAGGATCGGGAGGATACACCAGCATATAGGGATCGCCTCAGCAAACGTATTGCGTTGCATAATATGCGTTGTACACAGTGGGACCTCGATACGGATGGGATACCACTGGACATCCAAGGGGACTCACTGCTTGTTATTAACTGGCTCTGCGGGAAATGGAAAGTATTAGCTCAGGTATATCAGAAAAGGGTGGATACTCTGATTAATAAGTTGGACGAAATGCAGGAAACTTACTTGGTGAGGCCTCCAGAGGCCGGCCGTGACTTCTTCTCTCATTCGTTTCGGGAATGGAACCAGAAAGCTGACTTACTGACCCATCAGGCCCGTCAGGGCCACGTGTACGCCGATTTCGTTTACCTCAACGACTTTGAATCTCAGTGTTATATTCCTTGCCTTATCAAAGCCGGCTTTGATGGGGGAGTTTGTAGCCGCGGAAGTGCCTGTGGTGCATGGATACAGATTGGTCTGCGAAACAAGTATATCTTCTCGCGGACCGACATCATTTTCAAGGATGTGTATCTTGCGGCTTGGTGTCTACCACCGAGCGCCACTGTTACAGATACGGAGCTATCGGCGGCGGAGCGCATATGCGAGGTGCTCCCACAGGTTGTGCAGACCTTCTTTGATCATTCGCAGTGATTTGCCACACATTGTTTCTTCTTTTCCGTGTCTTGTATATTCCTGCAGCTTCGCTGCTCACTGACTTTCTCGTTTTCTGTGTGTGCTTTGCGTTTGATTGTGTCATTGCGGCATGTGATTCTCTTTATTCCTTCAGCTTCGCTGTGTGGTATAAGAGCTGACTGCTTGCGTGATGAATAAGAGGCTCTGTTTTGCCTGAGACTTTGTTGGACCTGGCCTCAGTGGCCAAGACGGTCCCAGCAAAGACGCAAAAAGACCAGGTTGACGGTTCACCGCCGGCCCCAGTTCAACCATTCGTTAGAGCTCTAGTATTTTTTCCCGCGATATTCGATCTTATTCCCGCTCGCCATCTTGATCTCAGCTCGATCGGGTACCTTTTACTGCTAAAAAGCACACGGGCGGGATTGGCCGTTTCGAGTCATCTTGATACGCGCTGTCGGTATATTGGACTTAACTCGAGATATAGGACAGCTACAGAGCTGGTAAGCACACCTTATCGATTCAGAATGATCAGGCACGTTCGTCTGTTGCATCCAGAGGTCTGGACTCGGTATGCTAGCCGAGCTAGGTCCGCAAACCTATTCGTATTATTCGAGTCATCTTGACAGGCGCTCTCGATTTTCCGTACTTTACTCGAGCTGAAGGACAGCTACAGAGCTGATGCGTACAGAAATCGATTCAGAATCATCATTCGCGTTTGTCTGTTGAATTCAGTGCTCTAATCTCGGTCTGCTGCCCGATTCAGAATCGCGAAACAATTCGTATTATTCGAGTCATCTTGAGAGATGCTGTCCGTTTTCTGCACTTAACTCGGGCTGTAGGGGGGCTACAGTGCCGGTGATGACAGCAATCGATTTGAAGACATCAGGCGCGTCCACCTGTGGAATCAAGAGCTCGGAACTCAGTCTGCTGCCCGAACTAGGTCCGCAAAACTGTTCGTATTGTTCGAGTAATGCTGAAAGATGCTGTCGGCTTTCTGCACTTAACTCGGGCTGTAGGGGGGCTGCAGGGCTGGTAATTACAGAAATCGATTCGGAGACGTCAGACGCGTCCGCCTGTCGCATTCAGAGGTCTGAACTCGGTCTGATACTCGAGCTGGGTTTGCGAAACTATTCGTTTTGTTCGAGTCATCTTGAGATGTGCTGTCGAATCAACGCACGTAACTCGGGCTGTAGGAGAGCTACAGAGCTCGTACAGAAGACAATCCAGAAGCATCGGGGGGCGTTCGGCTGTTGCATCGAGAGGTCTGAAATCGCTTGGGCTGAACAACTATTCGTTCTCTGGATTTTTTTTCGACATTATATGTTGTCAGGAAGCTCTACGAGTCCCCCGGCGGTAAGAAAGGTTGACGGTTTACCGCCGGCGCCCAGTTGGCCGACCCGACCAAAAGAGACAATGTGGCAAATTTGGGTCGGTTTTTCTAAAATTTCAAAGATATACCTCGTAGAGCTCTGCGTTATCGATGAGCTAGAGGAATTCCGGCGCGGGGTGGAGCTAGTTGGCCCACCCGGCCAGAAAGGACAAAGTGACAACTTTTGGTCGGTTTTTGCCATTCTGTGAAAGATATTTGACCATTCATTTTGAGAAAGCAGATTTTTCGCACCTGGAGACGAATGTGAGGGCTTCTCCGTCTTAATATGAGCTCCGTAGGCGCACTTTTACTATGAAAACACTTGGGGGAACCAAGTTCATGTCGACATGAAAAAAGCAATGTTGCATTTTTCGAGAAATGCCCCCAGAAGCTCTCCCATTCGACTCTGAGCACTCTCACGCGTGAAAGGAGCTCTACGAGGTTCCCGGCGGTGACCAGGTTGACAGTTCACCGCCGGCGCGAGTTTGACAATTCATTTTGAGAAAGCATAATTTTACGCCGAGCATTGGCATCTAAACTTTGTTCCCTGAGCAGCTCAGCTCTCTAGAGCCAGTTTTACTATCGGAAAATTAGGAGCAACCAACATGAAGTTGATACGGAAAAATTTGAATTCGATTTTTTCCTAGAAATACCCCGAGAAGCTCCCTGCTTCGATCCTGAGCACTCTTACGCGTGCAAAGAGCTCTACGAGGTTCCCGGCGGTGACCAGGTTGCTTGGCTGGAAAATCGCTACCATCTCAGATCCAGTTTCCTTGGTCGTGACATCCTCAAACATGAATTCAGAGAGAACAACCAGAGGGCGGATGCTCTCACACATTATGCGCGGGAAGGCCGCGAGTGTTACACTATGAGGCCTGTTCCACCAGATCTTTTAGAGTATCATGAGCTTGTTGCCCTCCGCGGTCGTTTCGACGGCGGAGTGGATGCGTCTGGTTGTGGTATTGGTTTCTTTCTCGAGGCCGCCTATCTCCCCCATCCTGATCATCGCTCCAAGCGCCTGCGGCATTCCGCTGCCCCCGACTCGCCTCAGCCTGCTGCCTTCTGTGACGGTCTCGTTTGGAGAGATGTTGCGGAGGCGGCCCTTTTCTTGCCTAGAGATAGTACAGTCACTGATGCCGAACTGACGGCGCTGGAGCGCCTCATTGGGGCGGCCGAGTGCGTGCTGAGAGCTCGCAGAGAGCTCGAGGCGCCCTGCTGGGCGTTTGGCTCGGGCAGGCTTCGACGGAGCCTTCGCTGCCCGCAAAACCGCAAAAAACCAGGTTGACGGTTCACCGTCGGCGCCAGTCGATGAGCTAGAGGAATTCCGGCGCGGGGTGGAGCTAGTTGGCTGACCCGGCCTTAAGAGACAAAGTGGTGACTTTGGGTCGGTTTTGCTAAGATTTGAAAGATATTTGACAATTCAATTTCAGAAACCTGATTTTTTTCACGTGTAGTGGGTTATGCCGCGCCTGCCGGTTAAATACCTCGTAGAGCTCTTCGTGGTCGATGGGTCAGAGGAATTCCGGCGCGGGGTGGAGCTAGTTGGTCGACCCGACCAGAAAGGACAATGTGATAACTTTTGGGTGGTTTTGCGAATATTTGAAAGATATTTGACCATTCATTTTGAGGAAGCAGATTTTCTGCACCTGTAGTGGGTTAAGGCGCGTCTGCCAGTAAAATTTTCAGGTCCGTAGCTGCAGTATTACTATCAAAACACTTGGAGGAACCGACGTTGGATAAGAACAGAAAAACGTGATTTTTCGAGTTTCTTAGGTCTTGCTCTAGACGCTTTCTTCATGTTTACCGAGGAGCGCCGTGTAAGAAAAGAGCTCTACGAGGGCCCCGGCGGTAACCTGGTTGACGGTTTACCGCCGGTTTCCATTTTCAGGTCCGTAGCTGCAATATTACTATCGAAAGACTTGCAGGAACCGATTTTGGATGGAAACCGAAAATCGTGATTTTTCGAGTTTCGGCTCTTGCTTCAGAAGCTTCCTTCATGTGTTCCGAGGAGCGCTTTGCAACAAGAGAGCTCTACGAGGTGCCCCGCGGTAACCTGGTTGACGGTTTACCGCCGGTTCCCAGTTCGGACGCACTGGCGGGCTAGTTGGCTCGAAAAATCTCGACGGAACTTTTGGTGACTTTTGCTCAGTTGAAAATTATGTTCTCAAAATTTGAACATTCGTTAGAGCCTTAGTATTTTTTCCCGTGATCTCTGATCTTAGTGCGACTCGCCATCTTGATGTCAGCTCGATCGGGTGAATATTACTATCGAGAAACACTGTGGCGGGATCGGTTGGCGAGTGCTATGTTGGTAGGTGCTGTCGGTTCTCTGAATTTAACTCGAACTATAGGCAAGCTACAGAGATGGCAAGCAGAGCTTTCGGATTGAGAATGATGATGCGCGTCTACATGTGGCGGGAGAATGTTCAGCGCTGGATATGTAAGAAGTTATGATCGAAAAACCTCTTTGCATGAGTACTACACTTGATTGTGTGACTGGCGCCGGCGGTGAACCGTCAACCTGGTCACCGCCGGGAACCTCGTAGAGCTCCTTGCACGCGTAAGAGTGCTGAGGATCGACGCAGGGAGCTTCTCGGGGTATTTCTAGGAAAAAATCGAATTCACATTTTTCCATATCAATTTCATGTTGGTTGCTCCTAATTTTCCGATAGTAAAACTGGCTCTAGAGAGCTGAGCTGCTCAGGGAACAAAGTTTATATGAGAATGCTCGGCGTAAAAATCTGCTTTCTCAAAATGAATGGTCAAATATCTTTCAAATCTTAGAAAAACCGACCCAAATGTGCCACATTGTCTCTTTTGGTCGGGTCGGCCAACTAGCTCCACCCCGCGCCGGAATTCCTCTTAGCTCATCGATCACGAAGAGCTCTACGAGGTATTTGGTTTTCTCAACTTAACTCGAGCTGTAGGGCAGCTACAGAGCTCTCAGGCACAGCAGGCGACTCAGAATGATCATGCACGTCTGCTCATTGCGCGCGAGCTCCCGCCATGAGCTGGAACTCGGGAAACGATTGAAACAACTATTCACTACGAGTCGGTATGTTGCTAGCTGCTGTCGGCTTTCTCAACTTAACTCGAGCTGTAGGGCAGAAGGAAGCTCTACGAGTTCTCCCGGCGGATCGTCATGGACCATTTCTTCAAA
This sequence comes from Prorocentrum cordatum, assembly GCA_963575745.1. Taxonomy (NCBI): domain Eukaryota; class Dinophyceae; order Prorocentrales; family Prorocentraceae; genus Prorocentrum; species Prorocentrum cordatum. The sequence continues at coordinate 125,680 of CAUYUJ010019819.1, read as the reverse complement.
GCAGAGGATAGTAAGGAGGAGATTTTACAGACCATTCAGAACACGAACAATCATATCAAAGCCGTGGAGAGTACATTGCAGAAGCACGATGACAGAGCTAATAAGATGGAGGAGAGGATGAATAAATTTGAAGAGGCCCTGCGTCAAGTACATAATGGAAGTGGTGCTGGATCAGATGTTTCTCGTACTACGGCTGGTGGAGGTATTGGAGGCGGCGGGCCGCCTGGCTTATCTCCCAGCTCGCGTTTCCAGGATTTCAGACCGACATACATTGAGTTGAAGGGGTGGGTGACGAATTGGTCAGATCATGGCGCGCGGGCGGAGCAACTCCTAACGTGGAGTGATTGCCAAAAACTTATCGACAATTGCTTGGAGCGATGCAATCAACTCGAGAAGGATGCAGTAGATCGTGAAACAACTGAGCGTATCAATTCGGGCAGGTATATGTTTGGCAGTGTCAAGATCAGTTTCAAACCCAATACGAGTAGGGACCTGCTCTGGACGATTAAAAAGAAGTGGGATGCAATCATTAAGAATACTGTTGATGGGCACAATGGTCTGCCCTTACCTGCAGTCTTGACTGAGGGCCTTGTGATTCAGTTCCCAGGATCAAATTTACGTGTCCAAATCGAGTGCGCACCTTGGAAAAGGGATCACGTTAAAGCTGTGGCGAGGTTTTGCGGAGCGTTCAGAACGATGACGCAACAGCACGCCCAGATCGAAGTGAGAGGAGAAATTGGACCACCGCGATCGTTGATATGGACCGTCGCCAAGGGTGCTTTGCGTCCCATCAATATTGCCACATTCACTTCAGCTCGTAATACTTGGGAGGTGCACGAGCCGCAGTGGCAGCAGGTTGTCAGCGCATTTCCTGCGGTGGCGGCTGTCACTAAGCAGATGTTAGAGAGTGAGGTCAACAGACGCCAATGACAAAAACGATATTGGAGCAAGGGACTTCGTATCGGAACATGGAATGTAGGTAATTCGGGTGTTTCCAACTCACGTGGGACCGAGGTTCTAACATCTCTGAGGAAGATAGGAGCCTCTTCAATTTTCGGTTTGCAAGAGTGTGAGTTCTTTGACTCAGCTGAATTAGATAGACTCGGTTGGCATTTTAAACCTTCCAGGGATAGACGTGCAGGCTTGTTGTATGCCCATGGGTGGGCCCAACTCCTGCGCGAATGTGTCACAGACTGCGATAGATTTGTCTTGGGTGTGTTTGGAACGGAGGCGTCTCAGGTGATCATATGTTCGGCTTATTTTCCACATCATGATCGTGATCAGTGTGATCTTGAATCGGCGGAAATGCTGGGGGAGTTGGAGGGTCAGATCCGTCTCTTGAAGCAGAAATATCGTCAGGCCAGCTTTTGTTTGCTTGCGGATGCCAATGTTGAGTTGCCACCACTTGTTCAGCTTGAGGTTGCAGGTCAGGGTTATGCTGCCACTGGGACAGGTACGAAATCATGGAGGAGGACGGGATCTGAGGGGAAGGCGGAGAGGGAGAGGAAGGATAGGAGGCAGATATTGACGGATAACTTGCTGACCTTTATGCAGACTTGGGGTTTGTTAGCTGCCAACACCTTCGACCGTCGTCGCCCGACCTGGGAGCCCTGGGGACAAGAGCGAAATCGTTCTCGGACTAGATCGATGAGGAGAGTCTTAGACTATGTGATGGTTCCGATGGGGTGGGAGGTGCAGGAGTGTAAGATCGATTTCAAGTATCGCAGCGGAGGAACTCATAATCGTAGTAGACTTGCTGATCATGCTCTAGTTATGTGCACAGTACGACAGTCCAGTCCTGGCAGGACTGATTGGACAGTCGAGCGTGTGCATAGGGAACCTTCTTTGGTGGGATGGCGGGCTCAGACGTATGCGGACGAGATGATAGGGAGGGAAAGGGTTGACCTCGAGTTTTGCGGTGCCGTGTTTGCTGGATGTGGTTCCCCTCCAGCTGCGTCGACACGACCACAGGACGTGACAGAGACCGCTCCTGTCATTTTGAAAGCATTTACGCAGGAGGATGTGGATTACTCCACGGCCTCAGCTGCCCGGCCTCCAGCGCCTACTCGCCCGCCCGAGCTCACACGTCTCGAAGAGCGGATTCGGTCCCTTCAGAATGGTCCAGAGAAAAAGAGACTCAGAGCAGCTGCCAATGTTTGGAGGAGACAGTATCGGCGTGATCTTCTTGAATGGGCTGTACCCCCGACTCGTCGTAAGATTCGACATCGTATCAAACATGTGGTGGTTGATGGATGGGAGACGGAGGATAGATATATCTTGAAGGAGAAGTTGGAGGAGCATGTTAAGGGGAAGGTGACATCACAGCGTAGGAGGGAGGAGAACAGCAACTTGATGGAGGAAATCAGGAGGAAGGCGGAGGAGGAGATCAAGGGTGGCCAGATCATTCGAAGTATTACGATGTCGATATGTTGTGCAGCGAGGGCTCGTCTTCGAACGCGACGGGCAACAGGACCGGATCGCGTACCTTGTGAAATGCTCAAGCTTCTCCCATGGTGCACAGTTCGGCACATCCAACAGATCTTCGACTCTCTTTTGAGGCTGGTTGTCCAGTACCCTGTTCGATGGAGGGACATTCTCATTGCATACATGCCTAAACTAAAGGGGATCACGAACTTGGCGGATGCTCGACTCTTGTGCTTACAGAATAGCATAACTCGCTGGTTCTCGGCGTGCGTAGTTATCCTGGTGGAGCAGCATGTGGAAGAGTCTAAGCTATTTCATCCTCTGGGCCTCTATGGGTTCCGTCAGGGTCACAGCACATCCCATATCACGAGTAGCCTTACTAACATGTGTATGCACGGGGACAAGTGGGGGAAGCGTGAGTGTCTGTACGTTGCGGACATGGACATATACCAGGCCTTTGACAACTGCACGATACAGAACGTTCATAAGGGTCTTGAGCATGCACGTGTCCCTGCGTATTTACAGCACGCGTTTCTGGATCCGTTATCGCACAGCACGGGCTGCCTCTACTATGACGGGTTGGAGATTGATAACATCCAGTGGGACACCTGTATTAGGACTGGAGGCCCAGAAGGGCCCTTGGGCTTTAACCTCATTATTGCTGCTATGTGGGGTGACGTTATTCATAATTGGGACGTTCAGGGCATGGGGTATGCGGTAGATTTCGGTACGGAGCATCGGTCGGTGGTGAATCATTTTATCTGGGCAGATAACGTGTACCTCGTCAGTCGAAGCCGTGAGGAGCTTACTCGTATGGTAAGAGACTTGACACTTCCACTTTACAACTTCTCGATGCGATGGGAACCCACATCGCTGAAGTACATGGTGTGCGGAGCTCCTGCTGTCTTGGATGAGGACGGGAATATCCCGCGTTCGATGGATCTTAAAATACCGATCTTCTCAGATGCATGTGACGGGAGGAATGCAGTGCAGCAGATTGATGAGTTATGTTACCGTCGAGTTGTTTCTATGGACGTACTGGGCACGCAGCTGCATAGTGAATATAACTGTTCTGTACATCGTGATGTTTCTTTTCGCCTAGACTGTGCTCGTCGCGCATTTTACTCTCAGGCAGGGTATTTCAGGTCGCACTGTATTCCTCTCAAGGATAAGCTGCGGAGATACCAGGACAGAGTCCAGAGCCTGGCTCTGTATGGTATGGAGACCACCACTGCAGATTCTTATACTCTCTCGTTTCTCCATTCCTTCGAAGGGAAATGCCTGAAGATGATGATCTCTTCTCGAAAAGGCCCGACGGAAACGGAGCAAGCTTATCAGCAGAGGAGATATCATGTCGCACGGGAACGTTTCTTGAAGGCTGGGTACTCCTCTCTTGTCCAGCGTTATCTGATATTGCACTGGAATTTCGCAAAAGACATTGCAAGTTTCGCAAATGGCATGATTGTTGAGAAAGTGATTGACTTGAAGGCGGCGGAGAGGACATGGCGCGATTCCCGTATGGCGAGTTTATGTTTTGGACCGTACACTGACCGCACTCGTACACTTATGAGCGAGACGATGAGACACTTTGGCAACTGGTCGGAGGCCTCTTCTTACAAACGTCGCTGTCGAGGTACGGAGAGTATTGGACAGAGATCATGGCAATATACATTAGCTGAGTTTTTCGGAGATGATTGGTGGATTCATTTCACAGGCTCCCAGCTTGGATTTATGCAATACGCCACGCACCTTTGTACTCATAGCATGCTTCAATGTTTCCAGGAGGTGTCGACGTGCGGACCTGTGAGTTCGCCCGCATATTTGGCGCCCTCCGAGCATGGTGAAATCCAGGTGAGCACGGATGATAGTCCGATGGCTGCTGAGAAACTTGCAAAGCGCATCGCTCTTCATAATATGAAAGCAACCCGTTGGAACCTGGAGGCCCCTGGAATCCCTCTGGAGGTGGTGGGTGACTCGCTTCTCGTGGTTAGCTGGGCTACGGGACGGTGGCGTGCAGATAATAGATCATATGCGGATAGAATATCAAAAATTATCAATACGCTTGATGGGCTTTGTTGCAGCTATAATATACGACCTCCAGCGCCGGGTATGGATCTTATTCGTCATGATTTTCGGGAGTGGAACACTCGTGCCGACGTTCTAACACACCAGGCCCGAGAGGGCCAGATTTCTAGTTCAGAATGTAGTCCGTATACACATGATTATGAGACAGAATTTTACGTTGCTGCTGCTATTCGGGCTGGTTTCGATGGCGGCGTGTCGTCTGAGGGATGTGGGTGCGGTTGCTGGATAGACATAGGCCTCAAACCTCGGTATTGGGATCGACGGGACCCCGCTCAGCTGATATGGAAGTCAGTTTTTGAGAGGGCTTGGCTTATTTCTCCGACCACAACTGTTACTGATACAGAACTCAGTGCTTTGGAGTGCATCGTGACTGCGCTCCCACAGGCAGTTCTATGGTTATCACAGACTTGATAGTTGCAGTTTTTCTTATTTCACTGTTCTTCCTCATACTATGATTTACTCAGCTTTCGCTGGGACTTCTCTTTTCTCTTGCATGTTTAGTTGACTGCACTTTGATTCATTTCTGTGTGCGTTTGCTCGTTCGCTCATATTTGTGATTGATGATTCATCGCAGCTTCGCTGCTCTGGGTTGTCTTGACTTTAGGTTCGAATAAGAGCTTTCGCTTCCTGATGACACCTGACCTCATGCTTGCTCGTGGCCCTAGGGCCAGTAGGAGCCTCGCAAAGCCGCAAAAACCAAGGTTGACGGTTTACCGCCGGCGCCCAGTTGGCCGTCCCGGCTAGAAAGGACAAAGTGGTGACTTTGGGTCGGTTTTGCGAAGATTTGAAAGATATTTGACAATTCATTTTGAGAAAGCAGATTTTTCGCACCTGTAAACGATTATGAGGGTCTCTCCGTCTTAATATGAGCTCTGTAGGCGCACCATTACTATCAAAGCACTTGGCGGAACCAACGTCTTGTCGACATGAAAAGAATCAATGTTGATTTTTTTGAGAAATGCCTCCAGAAATTCTCTCTTCAGACTCTGAGCACTCTCGCGCGTGAAAGGAGCTCTACGAGGTTCCCGGCGGTGACCAGGTTGACGGTTCACCGCCGGCGCCAGTTCCGGGGCGCTGGAGAGCTAGTTGGCAAGAAAAATCTCGACGGAACTTTTGGTGATTTTTGGTCGGTTGAAAATTTTGTTCTCGAAGTTCAACCATTCGTTATAGCTCCAGTTTTTTTTTTTCCCCGTGCTATTTGATGTTATTCCCGCGCGCCATCTTGATCTCAGCTCGATCGGGTACCTTTTACTGCCAAAAAGCAGGAAGGCGGGATCGGCCGTTTCGGGTCATCTTGACACGCGATGACGGTTTTCTGAACATAACTCGAGCTCTAGGACAGCTACAGAGCTGGTAAGCACAGCTAATCCATTCAGAATGATCAGGCGCGTTCACCTGTTGAATCTAGAGGTCTGAACTCGGTCTGCTAGCCGAGCTATGTCCGCAAACCTATTCGTATAATTCGAGTTATCTTGACAGACGCTCTCGGTTTTCTGTACTTAGCTCGACTTATAGGACAGCTGCAGAGCTGATACTTACAGACACCGGTTCAGAATCGTCAGTCGCATTTGTCTGTTAAATCTAGAGCTCTCAACTCGGTCTGCTGCCCGATCTAGAATTGCGAAACTATTCGTATTGTTCGGTCATCTTGAGAAGTGCTCTCGGTTTTCTGCACTGAACTCGGGCTGGGGGGGGGCTACAGTGCTGGTGGTCACAGGAATCGATTTGAAGACATCAGGCGCGTCCGCCTTTCGAATCCAGAGCTCGGAACTCGGTCTGCTGCCCGAACTAGGTCCGCGAAACTATTGTATTGCTCGAGTCATGCTGAGAGGTGCTGTCGGTTTTCTGCACTTAACTCGGGCTGTAGGGGGGCTGCAGGGCTGGTAATCACAGGAGTCGATTCGCAGACATGAGACGCGTCCGCCTGTCCCACTCAGAGGTCTGAACTCGGTTTGATACTCGAGCTGGGTTGCCAAACTATTGGTTTTGTTAGAGTCATCTTGAGAGGTGCTGTCGAATCAACGCACGTAACTCGGGCTGTAGGAGAGCTACAGAGCTCGTACAGAAGACAATCCAGAAGCATCGGGGGGCGTTCGGCTGTTGCATCGAGAGGTCTGAAATCGCTTGGGCTGAACAACTAATCGTTCTCTGGAATTTTTTTCGACATTGTATGTTGTCAGGAAGCTCTACGAGCCCCCCGGCGGTAAGAAAGGTTGACGGTTTACCGCCGGCGCCCAGTTGGCCGACCCGACCAAAAGAGACAATGTGGCAAATTTGGGTCGGTTTTCCTAACATTTCAAAGATATACCTCGTAGAGCTCTGCGTTATCGATGAGCTAGAGGAATTCCGGCGCGGGGTGGAGCTAGTTGGCCCACCCGGCCAGAAAGGACAAAGTGACAACTTTTGGTCGGTTTTTGCCATTATTTGAAAGATATTTGACCATTCATTTTGAGAAAGCAGATTTTTCGCACCTGGAGACGAATGTGAGGGCTTCTCCGTCTTAATATGAGCTCCGTAGGCGCACTTTTACTATGAAAACACTTGGGGGAACCAAGTTCATGTCGACATGAAAAAAGCAATGTTGCATTTTTCGAGAAATGCCCCCAGAAGCTCTCCCTTTCGACTCTGAGCACTCTCGCGCGTGAAAGGAGCTCTGCGAGGTTTCCGGCGGTGACCAGGTTGACAGTTCACCGCCGGCGCGAGTTTGACAATTCATTTTGAGAAAGCATAATTTTACGCCGAGCATTGGCATCTAAACTTTGTTCCCTGAGCAGCTCAGCTCTCTAGAGCCAGTTTTACTATCGGAAAATTAGGAGCAACCAGCATGAAGTTGATACGGCAAAAATGTGAATTCGATTTTTTCCCAGAAATACCCCGAGAAGCTCCCTGCTTCGATCCTGAGCACTCTTACGCGTGCAAAGAGCTCTACGAGGTTCTACGAGCTCTTACGCACGTAACTACGGCTGTAGGAGAGCTACAGAGCTCGCAAAGAAGACAATTCAGAAGCATCGGGGGCGTTCGGCTGTTGCATCGAGAGGTCTGAAATCACTTGGGCTGAAAAACTATTCGTTCTCTGCATTTTTTATACGTTATATATTGTCAGGAAGCTCTACGAGTCCCCCGGCGGTAAGGAAGGTTGACGGTTTACCGCCGGCGCCCAGTAATTCCGGGGCACCGGAGAGCTAGTTGGCAAGAAAAATCGCGCGTCCGTCTGTCGAATCCAGAGCTCTGAACTCGGTCTGCTGCCCGAACTAGGTTCGCGAAACTATTCGTATTTTTCGAGTCATTCTGAGAGGTGCTGTGGGTTTATTGCACTTAACTCGGGCTGCAGGGGGCTGCAGGGCTGGTAATCACAGGAATCGATTTGGAGTCACAGACTGGGCTGAAAAACTATTCGTTCTCTGCATTTTTTCATTCTATATTATCAGGAAGCTCTACGAGTCCCCCGGCGGTAAGAAAGGTTGACGGTTTACCGCCGGCGCCCAGTTGGCAAGAAAAATCTCGACGGACCTTTTGCTAACTTTTGGTCGGTTGAAAATTTTGTTCTCGAAATTTGAACATTCGTTAGAGCTCTAGTATTTTTCCCGTGATATTCGATCTTATTCCCGCTCGCCATCTTAATCTCAGCTCGATCGGGTACCTTTTACTGCCAAAAAGCACCGCGGCGGGATCGGCCGTTTCGAGTCATCTTGATACTCGCTGTCGGTATATTGTATTTAACTCGAGATATAGGACAGCTACAGAGCTGGTAAGCACACCTTATCGATTCAGAATGATCAGGCGCGTTCGTCTGTTGCATCCAGAGGTCTGAACTCGGTCTGCTAGCCGAGCTAGGTCCGCAAACCTATTCGTATTATTCGAGTCATCTTGACAGGCGCTCTCGGTTTTCTGTACTTAACTCGAGCTATAGGACAGCTACAGAGCTGATACGTACAGAAATCGATTCAGAATTATCAGTCGCGTTTGTCTGTTGAATCTAGAGCTCTGAATTCGGTCTGCTGCCCGATCCACAATCGCGAAACGGTTCTTATTGTTCGAGTCATCTTGAGAGGTGCTGTCGGTTTTCTGCACTTAACTCGGGCTGTAGGGGAGGTACAGTGCTGGTGGTGACAGCAATCGATTTGGAGACATCAGGCGCGTCCGCCTGTCGAATCCAGAGCTCGGAACTCGGTCTGCTGCCCGAACTAGGTCCGCGAAGCTGTTCGTATTGTTCCAGTTGCTGTCGGCTTTCTGCACTTAACTCGGGCTGTAGGGGGGCCGCAGGGCTGGTAATCACAGGAATCGATTTGGAGACATCAGACGCGTCCGCCTGTCGCATTCAGATGTCTAAACTCGGCCTGATGCTCGAGCTGGGTTTGCCAAACTATTCGTTTTGTTCGAGTCATCTTGAGAGGTGCTGTCGATTAACGGTAACTCGGGCTGTAGGAGAGCTACAGAGCTCGTACAGAAGACAATCCAGAAGCATCGGGGGGCGTTCGGCTGTTGCATCGAGAGGTCTGAAATCGCTTGGGCTGAACAACTATTCGTTCTCTGGAATTTTCTTCGACATTATATGTTGTCAGGAAGCTCTACGAGTCCCCCGGCGGTGAGAAAGGTTGACGGTTTGCCGCCGGCGCCCAGTTCCGAGGCGCTGGAGAGCTAGTTGGCAAGAAAAATCTCGACGGACCTTTTGGTGACTTTTGGTCGGTTGAAAATTTTGTTCTCAAAATTTGAACATTCGTTAGAGCTCTAGTATTTTTTCCCATAATATTCGATCTCATTCCCGCTCGCCATCTTGATCTCAGCTCGATCGGGTATCTTTTACTGCCAAAAAGCAGGAAGGCGGGATCGGCCGTTTCGGGTCATCTTGACACGCGATGACGGTTTTCTGAACATAACTCGAGCTTTAGGACAGCTACAGAGCTAATGAGCACAGCTAATCGTTTCAGAATGATCAGGCGCGTTCGCCTGTCGAATCTAGAGGTCTGAATTCGGTCTGCTAGCCGAGCTAGGCCCGCAAACCTGTTCGTATTATTCGACTCATCTTGACAGACGCTCTCGGTTTTCTGTACTTAACTCGAGCTATAGGTCAGCTACAGAGCTGATGCGTACAGAAACCGATTCAGAATCATCAGTCGCATTTGGCTGTTGAGTCCAGAGCTCTGAACTCGGTCTGCTGCCCGATCTAGAATCGCGAAACTATTCGTATTGTTCGAGTCATCTTGAGAAGTGCTCTCGGTTTTCTGCACTCAACTCGGGCTGAGGGGGGCTACAGTGCTGGTGGTCACAAGAATCGATTTGAAGACATCAGGCGCGTCCGCCTGTCGAATCCAGAGCTCGGAACTCGGTCTGCTGCCCGAACTAGGTCCGCAAAACTATTGTATTGCTCGGGTCGTCCAGTCATCCTGAGAGGTGCTGTCGGTTTCCTGCACTGAACTCGGGCTGGGTGGTAATCACAGGAGTCGATTCGCACTACAGAGCTCGTAAAGAAGACAATCCAGAAGCATCGGGGGCGTTCGGCTGTTGCATCGAGAGGTCTGAAATTTCTTGGGCTGGAAAACTATTCGTTCTCTGCAATTTTTGTTCCACATTATATGTTGCCAGGAAGCTCTACGAGTCCCCCGGCGGTAACAAAGGTTGACGGTTTACCGCCGGCGCCCAGTTCCGGGGCCCTGGAGAGCTAGTAACTCGTAGAGCTTCCCTTAGCAAGTTATTGCTGGAAGCTTAAGAGTAATTCCGGGGCGCTGGAGAGCTAGTTGGCAAGAAAAATCTCGACGGACCTTTTGGTGACTTTCGGTCGGTTGAAAATTTTGTTCTCAAAATTTGAACATTCGTTAGAGCTCTAGTATTTTTTCCCGTGATATTCGATCTCATTCCCGCTCGCCATCTTGATCTCAGCTCGATCGGGTACCTTTTACTGCCAAAAAGCAGGCAGGCGGGATCGGCCGTTTCGGGTCATCTTGACAGGCGGTGGCGGTTTTCTGAACATAACTCGAGCTATAGAAGAGCTACAGAGCTGGTAAGCACAGCTAATCGATTCAGAATGATCAGGCGCGTTCGCCTGTTGCATCCAGAGGTCTGAACTCGGTCTGCTACCCGAGCTAGGTCCGCAAACCGATTCGTATTATTTGAGTCATCTTGACAGGCGCTCTCGTTTTTTTTTTTTTTTTTTTTTTTTTTTTTTTTTTTTTTTTTTTTTTTTTTTTTTTTTTTTTTTTTTTTTTTTTTTTTTTTTTTTTTTTTTTTACTTAGCTCGAGCTATATGACAGCTACAGAGCTGATACTTACAGAAACCGATTCAGAATATCAGTCGCGTTGTCTGTTGAATCGAGAGCTCTGAACTCGGTCTGCTGCCCGAGCTAGAATCACGAAACTATTTGTATTGTTCGAGTCATCTTGAGAGGTGTTGTCGGTTTTCTGTACTTAACTCAGGCTGTAGGGGGGCTACAGGGCTGGCAATCTCAGGAATCGATTCGGAGACATCAGGCACGTCCGTCTGTCGAATCCATAGCTCTGAACTCGGTCTGCTGCCTGAACTAGGTTCGCGAAACTATTCGTATTGTTCGAGTCATTCTGAGATGTGCTATCGGTTTTCTGCACTTAACTCGGGCTGCAGGGGGGCTGCAGGGCTGGTCATCACAGGAATCGATTCGGAGTCACAGACGCGCCCCACTATTGCATTCAGAGGTCTGAACTCGGTCTGATACTCGAGCTAGGTTTGCCAAACTGTTCGTATTGTTCGAGTCATCTTGAGAGGTGCTGTCGATTTACGCACGTAACTCGGGCTATAGGAGAGCTACAGAGCTCGTATAGAAGAGAATCCAACATCAGGGGCGTTCGGCTGTTGCATCGAAAGGTCTGAAATCGCTTGGACTGAAAAACTATGCGTTCTCTGCAATTTTTTTCCGACATTTTATATTGTCAGGAAGCTCTACGAGTCCCCCGGCGGTAAGAAAGGTTGACGGTTTACCGCCGGCGCCCAGTTGGCAAGAAAAATCTCGACGGACCTTTTGCTGACTTTTGGTCGGTTGAAAATTTTGTTCTCAAAATTTGAACATTCGTTAGAGCTCTAGTATTTTTTCCCGTGATATTCGATCTTGATCTCAGCTCGATCGGGTACCTTTTACTGCCAAAAAGCACTGCGGCGGGATCGCCCGTTTCGGGTCATCTTGTCACGCGGTGACGGTTTTCTCAAGATAACTCGAGCTTTAGGACAGCTACAGAGCTGGTAAGCACAGCTAATCGATTCAGAATGATCAGGCGCGTTCGCCTGTTGAACCCAGAGGTCTGAACTCGGTCTGCTAGCCGAGCTAGGTCCGCAAACCTATTCGTATTATTCGAGTCATCTTGACAGACGCTCTCGGTTTTCTGTACTTAACTCGAGCTACAGGACAGCTACAGAGCTGATACGTACAGAATCTGATTCAGAATCATCAGTGGCCGTTGTCTGTTGAATCCAGAGCTCTGAACTCGGTCTGCTGCCCGAACTAGAATCGCGAAACTATTCGTATTGTTCGAGTCATCTTGAGAGATGCTGTCGGTTCTCTGCACTTAACTCGGGCTGTAGGGGGGCTGCATGGCTGGTAATCACTGGAATCGATTCGGAGACATCAGGCGCGTCCGCCTTTCGAATCCAGAGCTCCGAACTCTGTCTGCTGCCCGAACTAGGTCCGCGAAACTATTCGTATTGTTCGAGTCATCCTGAGAGGTGCTGTCGGTTTCCTGCACTTAACTCGGGCTGTAGGGGGGGCTGCAGGGCTGGTAATCACAGGAATCGATTCAGAGACATCAGACGCGTCCGCCTGTCGCATGCAGAGGTCTGAACTCGGTCTGATACTCGAGCTAGGTTTGCCAAACTGTTCGTATTGTTCGAGTCATCTTGAGAGGTGCTGTCGATTTACGCACGTAACTCGGGCTGTAGGAGAGCTACAGAGCTCGTACAGAAGACAATCCAGAAGCATCGGGGGCGTTCGGCTGTTGCATCCGAGAGGTCTGAAATTGCTTGGGCAGAAAAACTATTTTTTCTGTGTAATTTTTTCGACATTATATGTTGTCAGGAAGCTCTACGAGTCCCCCGGCGGTAAGAAAGGTTGACGGTTTACCGCCGGCGCCCAGTTGGCAAGAAAAATCTCGACGGACCTTTTGCTGATTTTTGGTCGGTTGAAAATTTTGTTTTCAAAATTTGAACATTCGTTAGAGCTCTAGTATTTTTTCCCGTGATATTCGATCTTATTCCCGCTCGCCGTCTTGATCTCAGATCGATCGGGTAGATATTACTGCTAAAAAGCACTGCGGCGGGATCGGCCGTTTCGGGTCATCTTGACACGCGGTGGCGGTTTTCTGAACATAGCTCGAGCTATAGGAGAGCCACAGAGCTGGTAAGCACAGCTAATCGATTCAGAATGATTGGGCGCGTTCGCCTGTTGCAACCAGAGGTCTGAACTCGGTCTGCAAGCCGAGCTAGGTCCGCAAACCTATTTGTATTATTCGAGTTATCTTGACAGGCGCTTTCGGTTTTTTGTACTTAACTCGAGATATATGACAGCTACAGAGCTAATACTTACAGAAACCAATTCAGAATATCAGTCGCGTTGTCTGTTGAATCGAGAGCTCTGAACTCGGTCTGCTGCCCGATGTAGAATCGGGAAACTATTTCTATTGTTCGAGTCATCTTGAGAGGTGTTGTCCGTTTTCTGTACTTAACTCAAGCTCTAGGGGGGCCACAGGGCTGGTAATCTCAGGAATCGATTTGGAGACATCAGGCGCGTCCGTCTGTCGAATCCAGAGCTCGGAACTCGGTCTGCTGCCCGAACTAGGTCCGCGAAACTATTCGTATTGTTCGAGTCATCCTGAGAGGTGCTGTCGGTTTTCTGCACTTAACTCGGGCTGTAGGGGGCTGCAGGGCTGGTAATCACAGGAATCGATTCGGAGACATCAGACGCGCCCCAATCTTGCATTTAGAGGTCTGAACTCGGTCTGATACTCGAGCTAGGTTTGCCGAACTATTTGTATTCTTCGAGTCATCTTGAGAGGTGCTGTCGATTTACGCACGTAACTCGGGCTGTAGGAGAGCTGCAGAGCTCGTATAGAAGACAATCCAACATCAGGGGCGTTTGGCTGTTGCATCGAAAGGTCTGAAATCGCTTGGACTGAAAAACTATGCGTTCTCTGCAATGTTTTCTTTTTTTCGAAATTATATATTCTCAGGAAGCTCTACGAGTCTCCCGGCGGTAAGGCAGGTTGACGGTTTACCGCCGGCGCCCAGTTCCGGGGCGCTGGAGAGCTAGTTGGCAAGAAAAATCTCGACGGACCTTTCGATGACTTTTGGTCGGTTGAAAATTTCTGTTTTCAAAATTTGAACATTCGTTAGAGCTCTAGTATTATTTCCCGTGATATTCGATCTTATTCCCGCTCGCCGTCTTGATCTCAGCTCGATCGGGTACCTTTTACTGCCAAAAAGCACTGCGGCGGGATCGCCCATTTCGGGTCATCTTGTCACGCGGTGACGGTTTTCTCAAGATAACTCGAGCTTTAGGACAGCTTCAGAGCTGGTAAGCACAGCTAATCGATTCAGAATGATCAGGCGCGTTCGCCTGTTGAACCCAGAGGTCTGAACTCGGCCTGCTAGCCGAGCTAGGTCCGCAAACCTATTTGTATTATTCGAGTCATCTTGACAGACGCTCTCGGTTTTCTGTATTTAACTCGAGCTACAGGACAGCTACAGAGCTGATGCGTACAGAATCTGATTCAGAATCATCAGTGGCCGTTGTCTGTTGAATCCAGAGCTCTGAACTCGGTCTGCTGCCCGATCTAGAATCGCGAAACTATTCGTATTGTTCGAGTCATCTTGAGAGATGCTGTCGGTTCTCTGCACTTAACTCGGGCTGTAGGGGGGCTGCATGGCTGGTATTCACTGGAATCGATTCGGAGACATCAGGCGCGTCCGCCTTTCGAATCCAGAGCTCCGAACTCTGTCTGCTGCCCGAACTAGGTCCGCGAAACTATTCGTATTGTTCGAGTCATCCTGAGAGGTGCTGTCGGTTTCCTGCACTTAACTCGGGCTGTAGGGGGGGCTGCAGGGCTGGTAATCACAGGAATCGATTCAGAGACATCAGACGCGTCCGCCTGTCGCATGCAGAGGTCTGAACTCGGTCTGATACTCGAGCTAGGTTTGCCAAACTATTCGTTTTGTTCGAGTCATCTTGAGAGGTGCTGTCGATTTACGCACGTAACTCGGGCTGTAGGAGAGCTACAGAGCTCGTACAGAAGACAATCCAGAAGCATCGGGGGCGTTCGGCTGTTGCATCCGAGAGGTCTGAAATTGCTTGGGCTGAAAAACTATTTGTTCGGTGTAATTTTTTTCGACATTATATGTTGTCAGGAAGCTCTACGAGTCCCCCGGCGGTAAGAAAGGTTGACGGTTTACCGCCGGCGCCCAGTTATTGCTGGAAGCTTAAAGAGTAATTCCGGGGCGCTGGAGAGCTAGTTGGCAAGACAAATCTCGACTGACCTTTTGCTGACTTTTGGTCGGTTGAAAATTTTGTTCTCGAAATTCAACAAGTCGTTTGAGCTCTAGTATTTTTCCCGTGATATTCGATCTTATTCCCGCTCGCCATCTTGATCTCAGCTCGATCGGGTACCTTTTACTGCCAAAAAGCAGGCAGGCGGGATCGGCCGTTTTAAGTCATCTCGACACGCGATGACGGTTTTCTGAACATAACTCGAGCTTTAGTACAGCTATAGAGCTGGTAAGCACTGGAATCGATTCAGAATGATCAGGCGCGTTTGCCCGTTCAATCTAGAGGTCTGAACTCGGTCTGCCAGCCGAGCTAGGTCCGCTAACCTATTCGTATTATTCGAGTCATCTTGACAGACGCTCTCGGTTTTCTGTACTCAAATCGAGCTATAGGACAGCTACAGAGCTGATGCGTACAGAAACCGATTCCGAATCATCAGTGGCCGTTGTCTGTTGAATCCAGAGCTCTGAACTCGGTCTGCTGCCCGATCTAGAATCGCGAAACTATTCGTATTGTTCGAGTCATCTTGAGAAGTGCTCTCGGTTTTCTGCACTCAACTCGGGCTGGGGGGGAGGCTACAGTGCTGGTGGTCACAGGAATCGATTTGAAGACATCAGGGGCGTCCGCCTGTCGAATCCAGAGCTCGAAACTCGGTCTGCTGCCCGAACTAGGTCCGCGAAGCTATTGTATTGTTCGAGTCATCCTGAGAGGTGCTGTCATTTTTCTGCACTTAACTCGGGCTATAGGGGGGCTGCAGGGCTGGTAATCACAGGAGTCGATTCGCAGACATCTGACGCGTCCGCCTGTCGCATTCAGAGGTCTGAACTCGGTTTGATACTCGAGCTGGGTTGCCAAACTATTTGTTTTATTAGAGTCATCTTGAGAGATGCTGTCGATGTACGCACGTAAATCCCGCTGTAGGAGAGCTACAGAGCTTGCAAAGAAGACAATCCAGAAGCATCGGGGGCGTTCGGCTGTTGCATCGAGAGGGTTGAAATCGCTTGGGCTGGGAACTATTCGTTCTCTGCATTTTTTGTCCACGTTATATATTGTCAGGAAGCTCTACGAGTCCCCCGGCGGTAAGGAAGGTTGACGGTTTACCGCCAGCGCCTAGTTGGCAAGAAAAATCTCGACGGACCTTTTGGTGACTTGTGGTCGGTTGAAAATCTTGTTCTCGAAATTCAACAATTCGTTTGAGCTCTAGTATTTTTTCTGACCATATTCCATCTTATTCCCGCTCGCCGTCTGAATCTCAGCTCGATCGGGTAAAAAGTTCTGCAAAAAAGCGTCGCGGCGGGATCGGCTGTTTCGAGTCATCTTGATACGCGTTGTCGGTATTTTGTACTTAACTCGAGCTGTAGTGCAGCTACAGAGCTCATTCTCACAGAAATCGATTGCAAATCATCAGGCGCGTTCGTCTGTTCCATCCAGAGGTCTGAACTCGGCCTGCTGACCGAGCTAGGTTCGCGAAACTATTCGTATTGTTCGAGTCATCTTGACAGGTGCTGTCAGTTTTCTGCACTTAACTCGGGCTGTAGGGGGGCTACAGGGCTCGTACTCACAGGAATCAATTTGGAGACATCAGGCGCGTCCGCCTGCCAAATCGAGAGCTCAGAACTCGGTGTGCTGCCCGAGCTAGGTCCGCGAACTATTCGTAGTCTTCGAGTCATCTTGAAAGGTGCTGTCCGTTTTCTGCGCTTAACTCGAGCTGTAAGGGGGCTGCAGGGCTGGTAATCACTGGAATCGATTCGGAGACATCAGTCGCGTCCGCCTGTCGCATTCAGAGCTCTGAACTCGGTCTGCTGCCGGAGCTAGGTCTGCGAAGCTATTCGTATTGTTCGAGTCGTCTTCAGAGGTGCTCTCGGTTTTCTGCACTTTAACTCGGGCTGTAAGGGGCCTGCAGGGCTGGTAATCACAGGAATCGATTCGTAGACCTCAGGCGCGTCCGCCTGTTGCATTCAGAGGTCTGAACTCGGTCTGATACTCGAGCTAGGTTTGCCAAACTATTCGTATTGTTCGAGTGATCTTGAGAGGTGCTGTCGATTTTCGCACGTAGCTCGGGCTGTAGGAGAGCTACGGAGCTCGTGCGCACAGGAAGCGATCCAGAAGCATGAGGGGCGTTTAGCTGTTGCATCGAGAGGTCTGAAATCGCTTTGGCTGAAAAACTATTCGTTCTCTGCAATTGTTTTCGACATTATATATGGTCAGGAAGCTCTACGAGTCCCCCGGCGGTAAGAAAGGTTGACGGTTTACCGCTGGCGCCCAGTTGGCAAGAAAAATCTCGACGGACCTTCTGGTGACTTTTGGTCGGTTAAAAATTTTGTTCTCGAAATTCGACCATTCGTTAGAGCTCTAGTATTTTTTCCCGTGATATTCGATCTTATTCCCGCTCGCCATCTTGATCTCAGCTCGATCGGGTACCTTTTACTGCCAAAAAGCACTGCGGCGGGATCGGCCGTTTCGAGTCATCTTGATACGCGTTGACGGTTTTTTGTACTTAACTCGAGATACAGGGCAGCTACATAGCTGTTAAGCACACCTAATCGATTCAGAATGATCAGGCGCGGTCAACTGTTGCATCGAGAGGTCTGAACTCGGTCTGCTAGCCGAGCTAGGTCCGCAAACCTGTTCGTATTATTCGAGCCATCTTGACAGGCACTCTCGGTTTTCCGTACTTAACTCGAGTTATATGACAGCTACAGAGCTGATGCTTACAGAAACGGATTCAGAATCATGAGTCGCGTTCGTCTGTTGAATCTATAGCCCTGAACTCAGTCTGCTGCCCGATCTAGAACCGTGTAACTATTCGTATTGTTCGAGTCATCTTGAGAGGTGCTGTCGGTTTTCTGTGCTAAACTCGGGCTGTGGGGTGGCTACAGTGCTGGTAGTCACAGAAATCGATTTGGAGGCATCAGGCGCGTCCGCCTGTCGAATCCAGAGCTTGGAACTCGGTCTGCTGCCCGAACTAGCTTCGCGAAACTATTCATATTGTTCGAGTAATCCTGAGAGGTGCTGTCGGTTTTCTGCACTTAACTCGGGCTGTGGCGGCTGCAGGGCTGGCAATCACAGGAATCGATTCGGAGACATCAGACGCGTCCGCCTGTCGCTTTCAGAAGTCTGAACTCGGTTTGATACTCGAGCTAGGTTTGCCAAACTATTCGTATTGTTCGAATCATCTTGAGAGGTGCTGTCGATTTACGCGCGCAGCTCGGGCTGTAGGAAAGCTACAGAGCTCGTACAGAAGCATCGGGGGCGTGTGGCTGTTGCATCGAGAGGTCTGAAATCGCTCGGGCTGAAAAACTATTCGTTCTCTGCATTCTTTTTCCGAAATTGCATATTGTCAGGAAGCTCTACGAGTCCCCCGGCGGTAAGAAAGGTTGACGGTTTACCGCCGGCGTCCAGTTGGCCCACCCGGCCAGAAAGGACAAAGTGGTAACTTTTGGTCAGTTTTGCCATTATTTGAAAGATATTTGACAATTCATGTTGGGAAAGCAGATTTTTGCGCGTCGCATTGGCATATAAACTCCTCTCTGACAGCAGCTCAGCTCTCCCGCTGCATTTTTCTATGAGTTGACTTCCAGGAACCGAGCGAATATGAACATCGAAAAAAATCGAAAATTGAGATTTTGGAAAAATCTTCATTTTATGAGTCTACTTCGATCCTCAGCACTTTTCCCAGTGCCAGGAGCTCTACGAGGCTCCCGGCGGTGACTAGGTTGATGGTTCACCGCCGGCGCCAGTAATACCTCGTAGAGCTCCTCGTTATCGATGAGCTAGAGGAATTCCGGCGCGGGGTGGAGCCAGTTGGCCCACCCGGCCAGAAAGGACAAAGTGGTAACTTTTGGTCAGTTTTGCCATTATTTGAAAGATATTTGACACTTCATTTTAAGAAAGCTGATTCTTGCGCGTCGCATTGGCATATAAACTCCTCTCTGACAGCAGATCAGCTCTCCCGCTGCATTTTTCTATGAGTTGACTTCCAGAAACCGAGCGAATATGAACATCGAAAAAATCGGAAATTAAGATTTTGGAAAAATCTTCATTTTATGAGTCTACTTCGATCCTCAGCACTCTTCCCAGTGCCAGGAGCTCTACGAGGTTCCCGGCGGTGACTAGGTTGACGGTTTACCGCCGGCGCCAGTACCTCGTAGAGCTCTTCGGCATCGATGAGCTAGAGGAATTCCGGCGCGGGGTGGAGCTAGTTGGTCGACCCGACCAGAAAGGACAAAGTGACAACTTTTGGGTGGTTTTGCGAGTATAACTCGTAGAGCTTCCCTTAGCTAGTTGCTGGAAGCTTAAGAGTAATTCCGGCGCGCTGGAGAGCTAGTTGGCAAGAAAAATCTCGACTGACCTTTTGCTGACTTTTGGTCGTTTGAAAATTTTGTTCTCGAAATTCAACAATTCGTTTGAGCTCTAGTATTTTTTCTGACCATATTCGATCTTATTCCCGCTCGCCGTCTTAATCTCAGCTCGATCGGGTAAATATTTCTGCAAAAAAGCGTCGCGGCGGGATCGGCTGTTTCGAGTCATCTTGATACGCGTTCTCGGTATTTTGTACTTAACTCGAGCTGTAGGGCAGCTAGAGAGCTCATTCTCACATAAATCGATTGCGAATCATCAGGCGCGTTCGTCTGTCACATCTAGATGTCTGAACTCGGTCTGCTGCCCGAGCTAGGTTCGCGAAGCTTTTCGTATTGTTCGAGTCATCTTGAGAGGTACTATCAGTTTTCTGCACTTAACTCTGGCTGTAGGGGGGCTACAGGGCTCGTGCTCATAGGAATCGTTTCGGAGTCATCAGGCGCGTCCGCCTGCCAAATTTAGAGCTCAGAACTCGGTGTGCTGCCCGAGCTAGGTTCGCGAAACTATTCGTACTGTTCTAGTCATCTTGAGAGGTGCTGTCAGTTTTCTGCACTTAATTCGGGCTGTAGGGGGGCCACAGAGCTCGTACTCACAGCAATCGATTCGGAGACATCAGGCGCGTCCGCCTGCCAAATCCAGAGCTCAGAACTTGGTGTGCTGCCCGAGCTAGGTCCGCAAAACTATTCGTATTCTTCGAGTCATCTTGAGAGGTGCTGTCCGTTTTCTGCACTTAACTCGAGCTATAAGGGGGCTGCGGGGCTGGTAATCAATGGAATCGATTCAGAGAATCAGTCGCGTCCGCCTGTCGCATTCAGAGCTCTGAACTCGGTCTGCTGCCCGAGCTAGGTCAGCGAAACTATTTGTATTGTTCGTGTCATCTTCAGAGGTGCTGTCAGTTTTCTGCACTTAACTCGGGCTGTAAGGGGGCTGCAGAGCTGGTCATCACAGGAATCGATTCGGAGACATCAGGCGCGTCCGCCTTTTGCATTCTACTCGAGGTAGATTCGCAAAACTATTTGTATTGTTCGAGTGATCTTGAGAGGTGCTGTTGATTTTCGCACGTAACTCGGGCTGTAGGAGAGCTACGGAGCTCGTGCGCACAGAAAGTGATCCAGAAGCATGAGGGGCGTTGGCTGTTGTCGAGAGGTCTGAAATCGTTTTTTTGGCTGAAAAACTATTCGTTCTCAGCAAGTTTTTTCAACATTATATATGGTCAGGAAGCTCTACGAGTCCCCCGGCGGTAAGAAAGGTTGACGGTTTACCGCCGGCGCCCAGTTTGAAAGATATTTGACCATTTATTTTGAGAAACCATATTTTTCGCACCTGTAGAAGGATATCAGAGCCTCTGCGTCTTAATATGAGCTTTCTAGGCGCACTTTTACGACGAAAACACTTGGAGGAACCAACTTTATTTCGACATGAATCAAATCAATGTTGATTTTTTCGAGAAATGCCTCCAGAAGCTCTCTCTTTCGATCTGAGCTCTCTCACGCGTGAACGGAGCTCTACGAGGTTCCCGGCGGTGACCAGGTTGACGGTTCACCGCCGGCGCCAGTTCCGGCGCGCTGGAGAGCTAGTTGGCAAGAAAAATCTCGACGGACCTTTTGCTGACTTTTGGTCGGTTGAAAATGTTGTTCTCGAAATTCAACAATTCGTTTGAGCTCTAGTATTTTTTCTGGCCATATTCGATCTTATCCCCGCTCGCCATCTTAATCTCAGCTCGATCGGATAAATATTTCTGCAAAAAAGCGTCGCGGCGGGATCGGCTGTTTCGAGTCATCTTGATACGCGTTGTCGGTATTTTGTACTTAACTCGAGCTGTAGGGCAGCTAGAGAGCTCATTCTCACAGAAATCGATTGTAAATCGTCAGGCGCGTTCGTCTGTTGCATCTAGAGGTCTGAACTCGGTCTGCTGCCCGAGCTAGGTTCGCGAAAGTATTCGTATTGTTCGAGTCATCTTGAGAGGTGCTGTCAGTTTTCTGCAATTAACTCGAGCTGCAGGGGAGCTACAGGGCTCGTGTTCACAGGAATCGATTCGGAGACATGAGGCGCGTCCGTCTGCCAAATCCAGAGTTCAGAACTCGGTGTGCTGCCCGAGCTAGGTCCGCAAAACTATTCGTATTCTTCGAGTCATCTTGAGAGGTGCTGTCCGTTTTCTGCACTTAACTCGAGCTGTAAGGGAGCTGCAGGGGTGGTAATCACTGGAATCGATTCGGAGACATCAGGCGCGTCCGCCTGTTGCATTCAGAGGTCTGAACTCGGTCTGCTGCCCAGCTAGATCCGCGGAACTAGTCGTATTGTTCGAGTCATCTTGAGAGGTGCTGTCGGTTTTCTGCACTTAAGTCGGGCTGTAAGGGAGCTGCAGGGGTGGTAATCACAGGAATCGATTCGGAGACATCAGGCGCGTCCGCCTGTTGCATTCAGAGGTCTGAACTCGGTCTGATACTCGAGCTAGATTCGCGAAACTATTTATTGTTCGAGTGATCTTGAGAGGTGCTGTCGATTTTCGCACGTAACTCGGGCTGTAGGAAAGCTACGGAGCTTCTGCGCACAGAAAACGATCCAGGAGCATGAGGGGCGTTCGGGTGTTGCATCGAGAGGTGTGAAATCGTTTAGGCTGAAAAACTATTCGTTCGCTGCAATTTTTTCGACATTATACATGGTCAGGAAGCTCTACGAGTCCCCCGGCGGTAAGAAAGGTTGACGGTTTACCGCCGGCGCCCAGTGGGCTTGCCAGGAAGGCTTCCTGGTGTGTGCCCTCTTTGCTCTCCGGGTTTTGGACGCTACCAAGTGTTCTCGAAATTCCTCAATTCGTTTCAGCTCTAGTATTTTTTCCCGTGATATTCGATCTTATTCCCGCTCGCCATCTTGATCTCAGCTCGATCGGGTACCTTTTACTGTCAAAAAGCACACTGGCGGGATCGGCCGTTTCGAGTCATCTTGATACGCGCTCTCAGTATATTGGACTAAACACGAGATAGAGGACAGCTACAGAGCTGGTAAGCACACCTCATCGACTCAGAATGATCAGGCGCGTTCGTCCGTTGCAGCCAGAGGTCTGAACTCGGTCTGCTAGCCGAGCTAGGTCCGCAAACCTATTCGTATTATTCGAGTCATCTTGACAGGCGCTCTCGGGTTTCTGTTCTTCAATCGAGCTATATGACAGCTACAGAGTTAATAACTAGATAAACCGATGCAGACTGATCAGTCGCGTTCGTCTGTTGAATCCAGAGCTCTGAACTCGGTCTGCTGCCCGATCTAGAATCGCGAAACTATTCGTATTGTTCGAGTCATCTTCAGAGGTGCTGTCGGTTTTCTGTACTTAACTCGGGCTGTAGGGGAACTACAGTGTTGGTTGTCACAGGAATCGATTTGGAGACATCAGGCGCGTCCGTCTGTCAAATCGAGAGCTCGGAACTCGGTCTGCTGCCTGAACTAGGTCCGCGAAACTATTCGTATTGTTCGAGTCATCCTGAGAGGTGCTATGGGTTTTCTGTACCTAACTCGGGCTGCAGGGTGGCTGCAGGGTTGGTAATCACAGAAATTGATTCAGAGACATCAGACGAGTCTGCCTGTCGCATTCAGAGGTATGAACTCCGACTGATACTCGAGCTAGGTTTGGAAAACTGTTCTTATTGTTCGAGTTATCTTGAGAGGTGCTGTCGATTTACGCGTAACTCAGGCTGTAGGAGAGCAGAGAGCTTGCACAGAAGAGAATCCAGAAACATCGGGGCGTTCGGCTGTTCCATCGAGAGGTCTGAAATCGCTTTCGCCGAACAACTATTCGTTCTCTGCCATTTTTCGGCATTATATATTGTCAGGAAGCTCTACGAGTCCCCCGGCGGTAAGAACGGTTGACGGTTTACCGCCAGCGCCCAGTAAGAGTTCCTTTGGAGCCGAACAAAAAGGATCACTGTTCTTCTGGTCGTGTGTCGTCTGCGTCCAGAATAAGAGTTCCTTTGAACGATCCGCTGCAAGTGGCGCATCTGTTTGAGTGCGCCAGGCTCCTGGAAGAAAGGAGCTCGCACCGCGAATCGCAGGGCACTGTCAGTCCTGCGGCCGCAGCCCCCCCAGTCGACGGTGAGAGCAAACCCACGCCCGTGGCCAAGAATCGTCGCAGGCAAATCGTGGAGACCCGTATGGCCGCCAGGGGAGAGAAGCGGAGCTCTGGCCCGAGTCTCACTGCGAGCCAGGAGGAGCTCGCTAAGCGTGTCAGGCAACCCCAGCGCCCCTGCGACAAGAGAGATCGGGATGAAATATGTTCGCCGAGGGGCAGTCAAAAGAGACGGTGTATTGCACATGTGAATGATGACCCCATCGCTTCCGCCGATAGTCCGTCTGCTGCTCCACAGGGAAGTAAGCGACCACGGGACCCTCCCTCTTTCAATCGTGTTAGTGAGCCGCGTGAGGCACGACCCTCTGGCGCAGTGTGAATGCCTTCAAACTCAACGCCTACTCTCAGGCGCGGTTGGGCATGATACATGCGTCAGGTACTGGTCCGCTCATCGTCGTGCGTTCGCTGCACGCTCGAGGGATACCCAGGCTGCTCTTCTTGGCTGGCGTGGCGGTGCTAATTATGTCGGTTGGAGAAAATGGGAAGATGCCTTCATTGCGGATCAAATTGGCAATACGAAGTGGTGGGAGACAATGCTGTTTGGGAAAGAAGATAGGTCGATCTTCGTCGAGAAGTTACTCAACATATTGCACCTGCCCGCCATTCTTGACTATCTGGCCAAGCCTAGAGTTACGGTTGCCCGTGCGGAGGAGGAGGAGAAGAAAGTTAACGATGATAAGATTGCGCCTCGCATTGCTCATAACTTTGAAAATGCGATTATCTTTGACTATGATTCGGATAATATTCCATTCGAAATACTGGGTGACAGTCTGTGTGTTGTCCAATGGATAAGAGGGCTGGTGCACAAACATGGGCTATAACAACCTTGGAGGCGGCACAAAACACCCTTGATGCTATAACGGACACCTGCTTGAGAACTGCGTGTGCGGGGGCTGACCCGATCAAACATCTTTATAGGGAAGGTAGCAGTTATGCAGATGAACTCACGTGGGCCTGCAGAGCTTGCCCACACACATCGAAGAGAAACGAGTATCTTGCCCCATTATATACTTCGAAAGTTTTAGGATTGAGGGGTTACTTCGACGGAGGCACCTCGGATATTGGGGCTGGGGGAGGCTGGTGGCTGCAGGCTGATGTAGAACATTAAAATGCTATACAGTGTCACGTGATTGCCGAGGAGGCGTTTGGCCTCGATAGGGAATCAACCGTGACGGTCTGTGAGTTAACGGCCGCCTCGAAGCTAATCCACGCAATCTCACATATTGCGTCTGTTATAGATAGCGTCTCACACGCTCGGTAGAGCCACTTGCGCCTGGTGGCCGCGGGGAGCACCGCTGCCTGCATGTGCTGGAGGACCCCGCCGCAAAGCCCGCAAAAAAACCTGGTTGACGGTTTACCGCCGGCTCCCAGTTGGTCGACCCAGCCAGAAAGGACAATGTGGTAACTTTGGGTCGGTTTTGCTAAGATTTCAAAGATATGTGACCATTCATTTTGAGCAACCAGATTTTCACGTCCAGCATTAGTGTTTAAACTTTGTTCTGAGAGAGAATCAGCTCTCTAGAGCGAGTTTTACTATCAAAACATTTGGAGGAACCGACATCAGGTTGACACCGAAAAATGCAATTTTGACGTTTTTCTAGAAATGCTCCGAGAAGCTGTCTGCTGCGATTCTGAGCACTTTTTCGCGTGCAAAGATCTCTACGAGGTTCCCGGCGGTTCGCCGCTCCAGAATCGTCGCTGCGGGTTGTAAAAGTTCGCAGCGTGTCCGGGAGCACTTCGGGCGCGCGGCCGCGCGGGCCTGCGCGCGTGCAGGCGCGCGTGGAAGCGTGCCTGGCAGCGCTTCAGAAGCGCTTCAGGAGAGCCCCCCAGAGCTCTTCAGGAAAGCTTTCCAGTTTCCCTTGGACTGTCTTGGGTGCCTCGTGGGAGCCTCTTGGGGCCTCTTGGGGGCCTCTTGGGGGTATTTTGGGGGACTCTTGGAGGCCTCTTGGTGCCTGCTGGTCGCCTCTTGGGGCCTCCTGGGTGCCTCTTGAGGCCCTCTTGGGGCGCTCTTGGGAGCCTTGGGGGCGCTCTTGGGGCCATCTTGGAGGTGATCGATCAAAGGAAGGGGATCCCTCAATACTTCGTAGAGCTCTTCGGCAAGATGAGCTTAGAGGGATTCGGGCGCAGGGTGGAGCTAGTTGGCAGACCCGACCTAAAGAGACAATGTGGTGGCTTGTGTTCGGTTTTTGTATCTTTATGCAATATTGGAACATTTATTTTCATAAAACTGATTTTTCTCACACAGTAAGCTCTGACGTATCTGCTGGTAAGTTTCAGGGCTCTAGAAGCAATATTACGATCATAAGACTCGCTGGAATCGAGCCTGTGCTTGCAACCAATTTTTTTCCGAAATTATATGGTTAAGCCTTACAGATGCAGGGGGAAGGGGGCAGGAAGGGAGGGCGGCTGAGCATTGGCATATAAGCTTTGTTCTGAGTGCAGCTCAGCTTTCCTGAGGGAGTTGTACTATCGGTTCACTTCCCGGAACTGACCTCATATTAACATACAAAATGCAAGCATGAAGATTTTGAAGAAAATCTTCTGCGAAGTTCTCTGCTCCAATTCTGAGCAGTCTTACGCAGGCAAGGAGCTCTGCGAGGTTCCCGGCGGTGACCAGGTTGACGGTTCATCGCCGGCGCCAGGTTAGCCCCCCCCCCTCGGGAGCCTCCCAAATCGGCCAAATTTTTAGTAAAACCGATGATTTTGGCTTCCTCGCCGAGGCCGTTTTGGACGCTCTAACTACCAGCGGCCCCCCCCGTCCAAGTCCAGGGGAGGGGGTTAGGGGGGGATTAACCCATCCCCGAAGGGGAAGAAGGAGGGGCGAAATAAGGAATTCCCTAAACCACCTACGCCCAGAGGGCTGGTGGGAGTTGAACTTTCGTTAGGGCTCTAGTATTTCCCCCCCGCATTCGATCTTATTTTTGCCCGCCATCTTAATCTCAGGTTGATGGGGTACATGTTACTGCCGCAAAGCATGTGAGCGGGATCGGTTGTTTAGTGTCATCTTGGCAGGTGTTGTCGGTTTTCGGAGCTTAACTCGAGCTCTAGAAGAAATTCAGAGCTCAGAAGCACACCTAATTTATCTAGATTCAGCAGGCGCGTTAATCTTGGGTATCTAGATGCCCGAACTCTGTCTCCTCCCAGAGCTGGTTCCGAAAACCTATTCGTACTCTGTTTGTTTCTCACGAAATATTGATGAGTTACTTCCGAGCTGCAGATAGCTACAGATCTGTTCGGCACAGCAATCGGGCGAACATCATCAGAAGCGCTAGTCTCAAGTTTCTAGATGCCTAAATCGGTGTGCTACCAGAGATGGGTCCGAAAAGCTGTTCGTACTTTGCTACTTCTCTAGATGCCTTTATTGAGATAACTCGAACTGCAGATGAGCTACAGAGCTGTTTGGCACAGCAATTGGAATGAAATCATCGGAAGTGCTAGTCTCAAGTATCTAGATGCCCGAACTTGGTTTGCTTCCAGAGTTGGAACCATCAAACTTTTCGTACTCTAGTTATTTTGAGAGGTAACGATGCCTTTCTTGATGTAGCTCGAGCTCCAGATGAGATTAGATCTGTGCGGCACAGCAATTAGACGAATCATCAGGAGCGCTTTCTGAACGTATCAACATGTTTGAAATTGTTCTGCTACCAGAGCTGAAACCAATCACTGTTCGTACTCCTGCTCCTCGTCCTCTTCCTTCTCCTCCTTCTCCCCCTCCTCGTCCTTCATCATGTGCGTCTTTTCCTTTTTCTCCTTCTGCTCGTTCTCTTCCTCCTTTTCCTAATCTTCCTTTTCTTCGTCATTCTTATCGTCCCCTTCTCTCCCTCTCCATCCTTGCCCCTCCTGCCCGTCGTTCTCCTCTCCCCTTTCCCCCTCCTTCTCCTCCGCCTGCTCCTTTTCCTCCTCCCCCCTTTTCCTTTTCAGCCTCATATATCTCCCTCTTCTCCTCGCTCCTTCTTCTCCTCCGTGCCTCCTCCATGAAACCGCGCCCTCACGCGCGCGGAATGCGAGATTGCCGCGCCCGCATTTCGCGAGGAAGCTCTGCGAGTTCCCGGCGGTAACCTAGGTCTCCTGGCGGGGGCCTTGGGTGCCGCTGGGGACTCCTTGGTGGCCCCCCCCGCCGCGCCCCGCCCGCCCTCGGCCGCGCCCGTCCATCTCTCTCCTCTCGGGCCTCGGCACCCTCGCGATAGCGGCGGCTGCTGGCGCCTGGCGGCTGGCATCTTCTCTGCTTGCGGCTGGCATCTTCTCTGCTTGGTGAATTGTTGGCAGGCCTATTACAAATATCTTGTGGCTAGCTGGCACACGGTATTCCAGTTTTTCTCTTGGGGCTACTTTGTGTTTTGTTGATTTGTAATCGCGGCTGTTATCTCAGAAGACGACTGGGACTTTGAAGGCTGGGACGAGATCCCCGAACATACGACGCAGGACGAACGTGCTTTATTCTCGGCGTTGGAGGCTTCGAAAGCAGGACGTATCGCAGATTCGATGTCGACAGACCCTTCTTCTGCTGGCCACCCACCACAACTTGTGATGCATCATGGCCCTGCTCATTCCTTTGCATCTGCTGCCGCCGCCTGTGGTGATGTCTCCATGAAGCAGATCAGTGAGAGGGGCGAGGTGGGGGATGCTTCCAGGTCTTCCAAGATGGCTCGTGCTGGGATGGGTGGTAAGGGCGCTTCGGATGACAAAGAACCTGTCACTATTGGTCTATTGCGTAATGAGTTCCAGAATTTGGCAGATATGCTCAAATGTACTCTGACGGAACATAAGGAGGAGGTGAGGAAGGAGATCCAGCAGGAGGTTGCACCCTTGAAGTCGGACCTTGAACAACTTAGGGAGGAGGTGAGGCAGCAGAAGCAGCAGCAGGAGGCGGTGAATGCTCAGGTTCAGAAGCAGTTAGCGACGGTAGGGAATGATGGTGCGGCCAGTGAGGCTGCCTCTGTATCTACTCGGGTGAGTCTTGGAGGCAATGCAGGTCCTAGGAACACGACCCCATTTGTCCCTGGATACTTGACGCTCTCGGGCTGGACTTCGGGTGACCCTCGAGATGTCCAGGCGCGTACGAGCAACATCATGTCAGAGGCCAGGGCCACCAGAGTTATCCCGATTCTCTTGGATGAAGTTGGCTCGCAGTTTGAGGTTAATGCGAAGATCTTTGATCGTGAGGCCATTGAGAGAGAGTACCAGGGCAAGCCGTTCGGTGTCTTCAGGCTGCGTATTTTCTTCGTACATGGCACGAGTAAGGATACTGTCTGGAAGGTCAGGGAGGAGTTCTGGAAGGTTATCTCCTCACGCACGGGTTCTCTTTGGAAATATGATTCTCTTCTTGCAGCTACTCAGTCGTGCATCGGCATTCGTGTGCAGTGTGAGCCTTGGCGTGAGGGACAGGTGAGTGCTGGCAGTAAACTTACAGCTACGTACTTTCGTGTGAGGAACCCGCTGAAGAAAAACAATCGTGTCAAGATTCAGTATGGGTCTCCTGTGATGTCTTGGGCTTGGGGCTATCCTGAAACCGGTGGGCAGATCTGTTTGGGTACTTGGGATCCCAGGCATGGTTGGACTCTGAGGCCTGAATCGGTGATTGAGTTCGATGACAAGATCCTCCCTGGGCCCTGGCAGACGCTGCTGAATGGTGATTCTGTGTGACGACGTACTCGCCCGCTGAGGGCGGCCAGTTGGAACGTCAGAATTATGAGTGATGCTACTGCCCTATCTGCTCTTCCTTACTTGCGTGAGCTTGGAGTGCAACTAGTCGGGCTCCAGGAGTGCCAGTTCCTCAGACCGGATACGTTGAATGAGGCTGGTTTCCACTATCGCTGCTCGGCTGAAGTGAAGCTTGACAGTGGCTCGATTGAGGGCCAAGCAGGTGTACTATTCTCGTCTGCTCTCAACTCCTGTTTCTTGGGACACGCTGTTGGTAGAAGATTTGCGGTCTGTGCCTTCCGTGGGCCAGAAGTGGGCGCATTCATCTATGCTAGCGTGTATCTTCCTCAGCAAGGCTTCTTTGGGACAACGTCTGAGGGGTACCAGGCCACGTTCCATCTGTACCAGAACGTTCTTCTTGAATTATCGAGTGCTGTGGTGCGCATGCGTCAAAAGTATAGTATCCATGACGTTGTTGTTTGTGCCGACGCCAATGTTGAAGTGCAGCCTCATGTTGAGATCGATCGACTTCGTATCTCTGGTGGTGGTGTGAATGTGCGTACAGTGAGGGAGGAGGAGGTCTTTGGCAGGAAGGCGTTGCAGGGTGCATGTGCGCGTGCCTGGTGTGTCTGTATGGCCCAGCTACGTCTGAAGCTGATCAACACATTCATTGATCGTGAGTTTACCTGGTGTGGTGGAGGTGCTAGGACAAAACACGTCATCGACTATGTTGCGTGCCCTGTGACTTGGGAGACTCATGTTATGTGTTCGAAGTTGCACGTTATGTATGCGCATCCTCCTGGCTCTCGGGACACGGAATGGAGTGACCACAAGATGATATGTTTTGATCTCCCTTGTTTGCTGCAGGGAAAGTCCTCTGGTAGGACGAAGGCCACTGGCAGTCGATCGTTCGCTTCGTGGTTTGTGCAGGAGGGTAAGGAGGTGAAACAGTGCAGAGAGTTTGATATGGCTGTAACACAGGTTGCTGGGTGGAAGTCTGGAGGGGGGAGCGGCCAAAACAACAAACGCAAACATCAGTACTGCACGGAGGAGTCTGAGGGAAGGGTGATTTGGCATACTAGGTGGAGATATATTTCTCTAGCCGACCTGGAATCACGATTGAAGGGGGGGGCTGTTGCCGACAAGCGCTGTTATGGCTTTAAGTCGGCTTCACTCGTCCCGAA
Organism: Prorocentrum cordatum; assembly: GCA_963575745.1. NCBI lineage: Eukaryota > Dinophyceae > Prorocentrales > Prorocentraceae > Prorocentrum > Prorocentrum cordatum. Next base: position 95,378 of record CAUYUJ010019819.1, on the reverse strand, counting down.
GTTGACCCAGGAGGAAGCTCAGGTGAAAGAGGCCCACTACAGGGTTCACAAACTCTGGAAATCTGGTCAGATCGATGAGGCCACGTTCAAGGATAGTCGTCGTCGTTGGAATCGTGTTCGAAGGCAGTTCAAGAAACGTCTACTTCTTTATCGTTTTCGGGATGGGGTCAAGACCAAGACTGTTACTAACTCTATGATGATCGACGGGGAATGGTGTGAAGACCGCAGTAAGTGGAAGGAGGATATGACGAGGGTGGTCAGGGCTAAGTACTCTAAGTCGGAACGTCTTGCTATGAACTTGGCGACTCTGGAGCAGCTTCGGGTTCAAGCTGATGAGGCACGTGCGTGCAGCACTCACACTTCTTCTCCTATTACCATGCATGTTCCCTGTCGTGCTCGTTCTAGGCTTCGTGAAGGCAAGGCTGTAGGTGCTGACGGTATCAGTGCACGCATGTTACGTTCTTTGTCCTGGGAAGCCCTCCGTGTTGTGCTAGACTGCTTCCAGCGACGCTTCTGGAGAATGGCAGAGGCACCTGAGTCTTGGAAGTTCATTCGTGCATCTATTATGTTGAAGAACGGTAAGGAAAAGAGGTTTGATGACAGTCGTACTCTTGCTGTGAATTCTGTCGTTAACACATGGTACATGGGCTGCTTGTGTATTCTACTCCATTCGCACTTGGTGTCTATTGCTCCTGTTGTTGCTCCGTCTCTGTGCTTGTATGGTTTCCAGCAAGGTCGTAAGACACATGAGGTGACGTCGGGATTGAAGGCGATGTGTAGACATGCCAGGTTGTGGGGGAAGGAGGAGAATATTGTTTTTGCTTCCTTGGACGTTCTCACTGCATTTGATTCGCTCACTGTCCAAGTTGCTTCTTCTACGCTTGAGCGTTTGTGTGTTGATGTGGAGCTTCGGTATGGTCTTATTGAGAACTCTGTCGGTAATGAGGCGGTCTTTCAATCTGAGGGTGTCTGCACTGATACGCTCCCTTGGACAACGTGTGTGAAGACAGGTTCCAAGGAAGGACCTGACCTGTGGACTGCTCAATCTTTGGTCATGTTTGGTGATATTACGTCTGCTTGGGCGAGAGATGCTGTCGGTGTTGTACTCTCTGGTGAAGCGGGAGGTATTGTTGTGAGTCGCTTCATATGGGCGGACAACGTGCTTCTTGCGGCTCCTGGTCGCCCCACACTGGCTAAAATGATTTTACAGTTGACGTGGGCTCTCCACGATCACGGTTTTCGTTGGAAGCAGAGCAGTCTTGAGTTCATGGATGTGGGAACTACCACCGGTGTGACGGAGCCTCTCATGGTGACGTTGTTCCCGCCAGGTATGTCCAGGGGGCCCAATGTGTCTCTCCCTGGGAATATTACCATTCCGCAGGTGGATGAGATTATTGTGCTTGGGACTATGATTGCGAGGAATTTCAAGGATCATGATGATGTGCGATATCGCATGGGAAAAGCTGTTCGTGCTTTCTGGAATGATCGAGCGTTTTACACCTCCAGGAGGATTGCTTGGAAGAATAAATTTAGACGATATGAATCGAGAGTGAGATCTAAGTTTCTTTTCGGCTTGGAAGGAGCCACGGTTGACAGTTCTACGATTGCATTTATACATAAGGAGGAGGGGAAGATGTTGAGCAGGATGACGTGGAGAGCGAAGAGGGAGGAGGAGGGATGGGCTGTATTCATGTCGCGCATGTACAGAAGAGGGAGGCAAGCTTTTTGTGAAGCTGGCAGACCTCCGCTCGCACAAGTCTTCTTGTATCGGCAGTGGAGATGGGCGAAGGATATTGCATTGTCTTGTTTTGGCAGAGACGGAGGGGGCGTGGAGGAGGTTTCTGTGGTGGGTGGCTCACAATTGGTGCCGTCTCCTTTGTATGCTCCTGGTGCTTCTGCTGATGATACGACGCCCTCCGAGCCCATGAACCGACGGAAAAGAAAGACGATGTGCATGAATGAGGCCAAACGTCAGAGGACCCAACTTTCACAGAATACGGCGAGGCTCAGAGACAGGTTCGAGGACCCAACCCGCTATTACAATCAGCCTACGGTGGTGGACACGGGCACTGCTGTCAATGGCTACCTGCAGGCACGACTGTCCATGTTGCGCGGAGGAGGGGAGTGGGAATCCAGGCGGGATGATGTGGTATTATCTCTAGGAAGCCAGGCTGGACGTGCTGGGACTCGTGCGAGGACTGGCCGAGTTCCTATCGGCATGCGCCCGTGGATAACACCTTTTGAGCTCGTGGGAGGGAAGTGCTGGTGCCATGTTCTGGAATGGACGGAGAAGGCCTGGGTCAAGTTTGCTCGCGAAGTTTTTACGCTTCTCCAGGTTCCTGGTGTTTCTGATTTCCTGGTTCTTAAAGATCCTATTCTTTGGAAGCCTATGGAGGAGAGGGGGGAGGAGGTACTTTCGGAGGAGCTCAGCAGGAAGAAGGAGGAGGTGTTGTCCAAACGGTATGCTAAGATATTGGAGGATTACACGGAGTGGGAGTTCCAGGTGGGAAGGCTTGCCGTTGAACTGAAGGGGGACTCTCAATGCGTTGTGCGGTGGATCCAAGGCTTGTATTTTACTGCTAATGTGCATTATGACAAGATTCTGGGCGGTATTCAGAATACTTTAGACATTCTAGCTAAGAGATGTGGTGTGCAGGCGGCCTCTCTTGGGAGACATATCTTCAAGTGGGTGTACAGGGAGGACAATACTGCTGCGGATGAGTTAACACACAGAGCTCGACAGGGCATTTGTAGAACACGTTTTAGGCATGATTTCCTATCCCATGTTAAAGCTAACGCTATTCTGATCGACGCTATTCGGGGAAGCTTCGATGGTGGAAGATCCTATCTGGGCGTAGGCTGTGGCTGGCAGATTGATTTCCATTTGTGCTCCTCTTCTGTTGCTGAATATCCTGTCACTCTCCCGAGTGGCGTGTGGGAGCCCAACGTGGCCTCATCCTCTTTCCTCCTTCCCCCCTCGAGCACTATCACTGCAGCTGAGTTAGAGTCTGCCCGACAACTCCTTTTGGGAGTGGAGGAATGCCTGCGTTTGGCAGGATACTAGGCCTCCTTGTGTGGCTATCGCCTGGGCGGTGACCCGACCCTGCTGTGGCGGCACGCAATACGCAAAAAACCTAGGTTGCCGCCGGGAACTCTGGGCTTTCTCGTGCGGCTCGAGCCGCGTTGTGCGGTCAGGCAGCCTGCCCCTGGCCTGGCCCGCCGCGCGGGGGCGCGTGGCGATCGGGCCGCTCGGCATCTTCGGCGACTTCGGCGAGTCCGAGGCAAGCAGGCCGCCTGCCATTTGTTTGTATCTGTTTGTGTGCATTGTCGCAGCATTTTGCTGTGTCGAGCTGGACGGGACGAGCCAGAGTTTGATTGATCTGGACCGCTGGGGATCGAACTTCGGACACTGGGAGTGGGAATATCTTGCCAGACAGGTTGGTGTATCTCGTCGTGACGATAAAGATTCTCTAGTTGACATACCGTCTGGACCACTTGATCTGTCTCCCACTTTACCCCACAATCCTGTTGCCCCATATAACTTTCATCAGTTACGTGCACATCTCAAACGTACTCGAGAAGATCGATCGTTCTGTGAGAAGTGGAATATCCCTTGCAACATCCCAGACGGTAAGATGGCTGCCTCATCAGCTGCTGTTGTCCCCGAGACTTTCGCCATGGATGCCACTGATATGCCGGTTCCAGGAGCCAAGGAGGAGGAGGTCCCAGAGGGAAAACGTGTCAAAGTTCAGACTGTCGAGGGCCTCGAGGAGGCCATGACTAGGGGTATGGATAAGATCACTGGGCTTGTAGCATCTCTGGGAGGTAAGATGACTGAGGGGTTCCAGTCTACTCATCGGAGCATCGCGGATCTCGGCGCCCAACTCAATCCTCGTGTTGATTCGGTCGAGAAAAATGTGCAGCAGGCGATGACGGACATAGATGCTATTACTAAGAAGGTGTAGGATCAGAGGCTTCAGATTATTCAGCTCCAGCAGGCTCCTGCAGGTGGGGCCCCCAGAGCAGGCGCCTCTACGACGGCGTCCTCGGCGGAGACTCGTGAGCCCATGCAGAATTTCACTCCGTCATTCGTCGAGCTCAAGGGGTGGGTGACTGACTGGCGGGAAGCAGAGAAGCGTCAGGAGGAGATGTTATCAGAGCAGGCGTTGAATTCACTCCTGAATGAGGTCCTTGCTGGAGAATTGTTCAGTGGTGTCAAGGAGCTTCTTGACCTGAACCAACCCAAGAAGTTCAACGCAGGTCGAGAGGCATGGGGTTATTCGCGTGCTCGGCTCTATTTCCAGAAAGGGGTTACCAGTGGCCAGCTGTGGGATCTCCGTCGTCGACTCGTCGCCGCGATTGTCGACAACAAACTCCAGCATGCTCCCAGAGCCCTCAAGGTTCACGTGGAGGCCCCCCCCCCCCCCTGGAAGAAGCCCCATCTGGATGCCGCTGGGATCTTTCAGGCAAAGTTCAAGAGCTTCAAGAAGCATCATTCAAATCTTAGGGCTGAGACGGGACCACCGATTACGTTCATGTGGGGCTCCAGTGATCACCTACCCCCTCCAGGGAAGATCGTGGCCAAGTTCTCTCTGCAGAATGGCTGGGAGATTACTCGTGCAATGCACCAGCTTGAGCCAGGGATCAACATTGATGAGTTGCGAGCGGGGATTTCCAGTACGAACTAGAGGTGCCACGACACCATTGCGTCGTGGAGTGTGCGTCGGGCAGGTGCAGAGAACGGCCATGACATAATTAATTCACTACGTCGCTTAGATGTGGGACTTGCGGGGTTGTGCGAGTGCCAGTTCCTTTCAGCTCGTGATCTCAACATGCGAGGTAACACAATTTTTCGGAGTACTTGTCGGAAGGTTGCGGTGATCATGTCTAAGTCTTGGAGAGACTCGCTCAGGGCCACATATCGTGGCACAGGTTTTGTGATTTGTAGTTATTCTAGTCTTACGGTTATTGTTGCATATATGCCGCATGAGAGTATTCGTGCCCTTACGGAAGAACAGCATGAACATGATGTGTATGAAGAGATATTGTTTGATATATCCCAAGTGCTTCGCACACATAGGTCTAAGTTCCCGAAGCAGCCGCAGGACCTGGTCTTCCTGACAGATGCTAACGTCGAGCTCGAGCCAGATTCGGAGGTCAACGGCTTTAGAGTTACTGGATCAGGGCTTTTGGAGGCGTCTGGGATCGCTGGGGATACTACGGAGATGGATACTGGGATGGAGGAAGGATCGGATGACGGCAACCCGTATATGACTCAAACGAAACGTTGTGCACGTAAACCAAGACCTCATAGGGTTGTCTCGGGCTTCGAAATCCGACGGGCGTCTAGGCTGCAATCTATGAGGAGGGCCCTACTGGACTTCTGCGGGCTCTGGGGCATAAGGATGGAGAACACATTTGGGCAGAGGAGGGTTACTTTCAAATCAAGTACGGGGGTGGAGAAGGTGCTCGACTATGTTGGTGTCAGCCGTCGTTTACACAGGCAGGAGCTCACTGTAGGCTGGATGCTGCCTGCGGAAGTGGGCCACGCCTGGGCGGACCACCCATGCAGCAGATGCGAGCGTGCGCTGTCTGACCACGCTTGCCTAGTTGTTCGCTTGTCTTGTGCACCGTCTGCGCAGAGACGGACCCAGCCTGCTCGAAGATTCATCTACTTGCAACCGGTGTCGCAGCTCGAGTTTGCGAAGGACATGGACGGTCGGGGCAGTCGTTGCCGTGCATTGTGCCAGGAAGATGCTGACCCTGAGGATCGACAGGAGATGTTGAACATGATAGGACCTGACCTCATAAAGGCCGCCGAGGAGACCCCCCAGAAGGATACCAAACCCAGAAATAATGTACCAAAGAAATTCGAGATCCACTGGGCCGCCCAGGAAAGTAAACGTGAAGCACTTCGTCGTGGGGATAGAGAGGAGGCCAAACGGTGCTCAAATATAGTGAGGAGAGAAAGGAGGAGGCTGGAGGCAAAAGTACAGAGGTGGAGGACGGAAATGAACACGAGGAGGAGGAGGAGGGCCAAGACGGAGACGCTGATCCTTGCCAACGGGATGGAGTCTCAGAACCGCGAGGAGTGGGGGGACGAGATATTGGGGCACATGAAGTCTAAGGTTGAGGACCCCGAGGCCAGGGAGGTGACCCTTCGTGAGCTACAGTCGCTGCGTGGTCTCTGTTCGGGAAGCGGGTCCTCGGAGGTGTTCTCGATGTCGCTCCTGCTGCGGGCGAGGGCGAGGCTGTCCACGGGAAAGGCCCCAGGCCCCGACAACGTCACTGTCATGATGTTGAAACAGCTCTCGTGGGCATCTCTCCGACGTGTTCTGGTGAACTTCCAAGGTGTGTATTCCCGCAGGTTATGCTGCCCCGGCAGTTGGCGTCAACTAGCTGCCACGCTCATGCCTAAGGAAATGGACATACAACACATGACAGATACACGTGTACTATGTCTACAGTCGTGTCTTATGAAATGGTACATGACATGTATTGTGATGATGATTGAGAAGAGGATTGAGGAGCACCGACACTATGTATGCCTGTACGGATTCAGATCGGGACGAAAAACATCGGACATCACCAGCGTGGCCAAAAGGCTCAGCCAGCACTCCGCTGTCTGGGGCAAAGGAGACAGTTTGTGGCTTGCCAATCTTGATATTTTACAAGCATTCGATAATGTCACCCCGTGCCTCGCCATGCGCTGTCTTCGTGCTCTTGATATACCAGCTGATATCATTGTGGCGTTGATTGAACCCATGATTGATAATCAGTGTGTGGCCAGCTTCGAGGGCATCGAGGCATCTTCAGCTGTCTATTGGGACAAATCTATTCGAACGGGAGGAGTGGAGGGGCCGATCATTTTTCTAGCAGTATCTATTGTACTCTGGAGAGATGTGATTGACAGGTGGAGGCAGGATACGCAGTACGGTATCAAGTTGGAAAATGATGAGCGCATGTTCAACGGTGAGCGTATGACCCACAGTTTCTGGGCATATAATCTCTTATTGTATGCGAAGACTCGCTCTGGCCTCGAGTTGATGGTGCGTGACATGAGTATCCCGCTGATGAATGCAGGAATGACCTGGAAGCCGAAATCCTTGATGTATATTTACTTTGGTGCGCCGCCTGGCATCCCGCCGTCCCCCGAGCAGGATATCCGTGTGCTGGTGCCGTCTTGTGATCCTGCTCTCGGGGCCTGCGAGGTGGTCCTGCCGCGTGTTCAGTCGTTTGAGATCCTGGGAGCCACTCTGGAGGAGACCTGGAAGGACCACTCGGATTCAGAGGCCATGCCCCAGAAAGCCCAGAAGGTATTCTTTGGGGAAGTCGCCTATTATCGCTGCTCTGGTATTGATCTGGCTGAGAGGTTTACTCGTTATCAAGCTAAATTGATTGCTGCGTTATTATTCAACTGTGAGGGCCGAACGCCCGACTATTCCGCCATTGCTGCTGTTCACTCCTTTGAGGGGAGATGCCTGGCGTTGATGTCAGGTCTACGCAAGCGGAGAACTGAAGGATGGTCTGAGTTTCAACGTAGGCGATACTAAGTTGGACGGCGGAGGTTTGTTGAGCTTGGATTTCGAAGTGCGGTGCAGATATGGCTATTTCTTTGTTGGGATTGGGCCAAGGATGTCTCAGTTGCTGCAAGTATTCGTATGAGGAGGTACACAACACACACACTTGAGGAGGATGTGGGGACGGTACCACATCGGCGTCAGAGAAGAACTCGGGCGATGGCGGCGGCGGCGGCTTCTCAAGCATCCCAGATCTCCCAGATGTCGAGTGGGGGTCGTCGGCGGACAACGATTGATCAGCCTGCCATACCTGAGGAGTTGAACATATCACGTGAATGGGTGCTATCTAGGCTGGCCATGCTACATCGAAGGGGGAGGTGGACGGAACATCGGGACACATATATTCTGGCGTTGCCTGCAAAATATAGGAAGCATCTCACGCGCGTGAGCATAGGTGCGCCCGCCCGTGGATATACTGTATGGGACTGGTGTTTGTGCGATCTCTTTGGTTGTGAGTGGTACCTCTCGTTCGACAGCTCCGCTGGGCCCCGCGAGAAATATTGCAAACATCTGCTGACTGTGATTGGCATGCAACACTTGTTCGAGTTATTTGTTTTTCCCAGGCAACCTGGTGTGAGGTGCGTGAAGGCGGAGGGGGAGGTGGAGAGAGAGAGAGAGAGAGAGAGAGATGAATGAGAGGATTAGCAAACGTATTGCCGCTAATTATGAGAATGAAACGGAGTGGAGGTGTGAGAGTATTGAACGTCTTGGGATGGAAATCTTGGGGGATAGTAAGACGGTCGTTAACTGGATGTGTGGTGAGTTGCAGATTCGTAACAAGCAGTATGTACGACTGGTGGGAATACTACAAGATACTCTTTCGATGCTGTCTGGATGGGGACTGACCTCACCTGCATCGGGACAGAATCTGTATAAACATTTCTTTCGTGGGGGTAATGAACGTGCGGGTAGATTGTCGTGGGGGGCCAGAGGTGGCCAAACTATTACTCGCTGGTTTGCATATGATCAGTTCCTCAGTACTCGTGAGACTGCTCCCCGTGGTGCATTCGATGGGGGTGTCAGTAATGAAGGATGTGGAGGCGGGTGGTGGCTTCAGATTGGCGTTGTAGGTAGGGGTTCCAGCGTGCAGGTTGATTTTCCCATCTCCTCCTCCTCCTCCTCCTCCTCCTCTTCCTCCTGCATCAGCTCGCAGAGCTTCCATTGGCACGATGTGGCCGAGGAGGCGATGAGCTTGCCTCCAGGTAGCATGGTAACCTGCTGTGAACTAGCTGCCTGCGCTGCCCTCACGAGAGCTGCTGCTAAGGTGGCGTGCGCTCTGCTGCGACCTACCTAAGAAGGTGGGGGCTCAGTTGCACTATTCCGCCGATTCGGATTCGGATTCTAGTGGCGGACCGCAAACCGCAAAAAAAAACCAAGGTTCACGGCTTACGGCCGCCTCCCAGTATGTGCCCGATCGATCTGAGATTATGATGGCGAGCGGGAATAAGATCGATGACGGGTAGAAAATTGTGAGATCTAACAAATTTTCAATTTTCAAGGAAATGATTTTAAATGTGGCAAAATAAAGAAAACATCAGTCGATATATTCGGGCCAACTAGCCTGCTTGCGCGCCAATTGCTAGGGGCCGGCGGTAAACCGTCAACCAGGTTACCTCCAGGGCCCTTGTAGAGCTTTCACAAGAGAAAGGGCTCAGACTACGACGAGAAAGCCTTCGAATAACAGCTCAAAGCTCGAAACATGTATTTTGTTTGGTTTGATAGAAGTTCTATCCGCCAAGTGTTTGGAAAGTAGTGATGTGGCTAGAGACCTCAGAATTTGACAGGGAAGCGCTCCATAATCTACAGCAGGTGCAGATGATACTTCAGCTGTGCAGTTCGCTTCCTCCTTTCTTTTATTCCGCGAAACCATTATCATCTTCAAAGATGCCTTCTGCGTCTGCTGCTGGTATTACTCTCAAAATACTTGGCGTAACCAACTTTCTTTGATAACGAGAAGAAATTCCTCGTGTTTGCACCTGATATTGAAGTAAGCCGCCTGGACTTCGGAACGCTCTCCCGTTCGATTCAAATGTGATACAGGGAAGAATCAGATATGGCTCGGGTGTATCGATTTTTCTCGGAAATTTTACTGTGTCGCGTCCTCCTGGGGATGTATCTCGAATGGCAATAATCTTAACTTCATGACTTCTATTGGCTAAGGTGGTCGAGGTTTGCCGCGTGTCCATCCATCGGAGCTGCAGCGTCGAAAAGAGAAGCATGCCGTGCAGTGCCGGCCCTGTCCGAGGAGAAGCGTCGAGAGCTCTGCGAAGTGGAACATTGCATCTTTAGGCGCAAGAGACGCCACTCCATCAAGCACCTTCTGATAGACGGGATGGTGACGGAGGGCAGGAAGGAGTGGAGACGTGTGATTGAGAAGCTGTCTATTGGCAAGGTTTCGTCGGAGGAGGTTAGAGAGGAGAGCGTCGAGATGTTGGAGAAACCTAGGAAGCAGGCTCTGTTCATTTTGAAGGATGGACGGTGTGCGGAGTGCATGAGCATGGCAGTTCTTTATAGGGCGCGAAGCCGCCTGAAGGCGATGCGGGCGACTGGGCCTGATTGTGTGGCGAGCGAAACACTGCGTGCGTTCCGGTATGAGGCTTGCACCCCCTGCAGAGGTTTTTTCGTGTTTCCTGGAACCTGGCAAAGGTATGTGCAAGTTTGTGCACATTATGAATGCGCATATCTTTGATGAGTGGAGAAATGCTGCTAGACAATTGCGTGATGCGCGTGCCTGTCCGTGTGCTTATGGCGTGACTGGGGGCCGGCGGTAAACCGTCAACCAGGTTGCCGCCAGGGCCCTCGTAGAGCTCTCAACACGCAAATAAGTACTTAGATTATGAAGAGAAAATTTCTTGGAAACTCAGCTTAAAAAACTCGCAAAGTTTGTTCTTGGGTTTCGCGCCACATCGGTTGCTCCAAGTGTTCCGATCGTAATCCTGCAGCTGCGGGCCGCAGAATTTGACGGGCAGACGCGGCATAGCCCACTACAGGTGCGAAAAATACCTGTTGTGAAAATGAATTCTCAAATCTCTCGCAAAATTCGTCCAGCCGCCCCAGAGTTCCCGCGTTCTCCGCCCGGGCCGGGTGGATCTCCTTCTTCTCCTCACTCCTTGTTCTCCTGCTCGTCCTCCTCCATGAAATCGCGCCCTCGCGCGCGCAGAATGCGAGATTGCCGCGCCCGCGTTCATTCATGTATATGGAGGAAGCTCTACGAACTCCCGGCGGTAACCAAGGTTGACGGCTTACCGCCGGCTCCCCAGTTCATGCGTGCGCGACGACGCGCGCGTGTGGTTTTTTCTTTTGTTTTTGTTTGTTTGTTTTTATTGCTCTCTCCCTTCTCCATAATATTGTCGCGACGGCGCGCGCGCGAGCACCTTCGAACGATTTCGACGTGTGCGCGCAAAGCCCGTCTGGTAGCATTACATGAAGCATTTCATAACATTTTTAAATTCGCAAGAGCGCGCGCAAGCTCGCTTTGCATACCCGTGTTTCGAAGCCTTGTGCTACTATGTTTCCGCGGGCGCTCGATCTCGAAAACCTTACGAGACCGAAGATGGAGGAAGGAGTTCGGCATGCGCGCGACCACGCGCGCGGGTGCATGTTGTGCCATTTGTATTGCAGGGGATTTCTGAAAAAGGAGATTTTTGGATAAACTTTTCTGAGCGCGTAGTAGTTTTTTCCAGGGGATGGCGGGGGGGTGCCGGTTGGGCTGGGATGGAACGAAGTCCTGCTCAGGGTGGGCAATGGGGCAGCATAGAATTTAAATTGCAATGCGAGAAGGGGGTCGGATAATCCCTGGCGGGGGGTAGAGTCTGTTCTCTTTCAAGAAAGGAGAATCGGTTTTGACAAGCGAGTTGACGTCGTCCCTGATCTTGCAACCATTCCACCAGACCGTCCGCAACTTGATTTGCAGAACCTTTGCGGCGGCGCTTGTGATGAGTGCTTGGCGCTGGCTGTTGCATCTCCACGGCCGCGCGGGCCTTCTCCTATGCGCGCGCGCGGCGTCCAGCTAGTTTGGCGCGACCGACGCGGCCGCGGTGGCGCAGACCGCTGGGCGCATGGGCGGGCGCGGTATTGTGGCGCCAGCGCCAACCCAAGCAAGCAAGCGCGCGCTGGCCAGCTAGTTTGGCGCGACTGACGCGGCCGCGGCGGCGCTAACTGCTGGGCGCATTCCAGCCGTCACTCCAGTGCGAGTCGTCGACTTGGGCGGGCGCGGTCTCGTAGCCATGTCGTGAACGGTAGATGCGATGATGGTAGTGGCGATGCTGGTGGCGATGTTGACAACGACGACGACGCCTCCAGTGCGGGCGCCCATGCTGATCACGCCGACGACGATGACGGCGTCCTCGCATCGGTGGTGAAGGTTCTGGGAAGTGTTCGGCAAGCGCGCGGCCGAGGCGACAGAGTGGCCCGCGTGTATGATTTGGTACTGATCGTGCCCCCCCCCCAGCACGCGCGCGAGGGCGTGCGAGTGATTTTGGCATGCAGCGCGAGAGGCCCTTTCGGCAGAATTCCATGACACTGCTTGAGAACGTTTTTTTTGTTTCCCTTCTTCTTCTTCTTCTACTTCTTTTTCCCCCCCTTGCTTTCTTTCTGCAGAATTTGCCAGGGCGCGCGCGCTTTTATGACAACTGATGTTGCGGCGCCATGTTTTCGCGAGGGTTCTCGCGACGGCGCGCGCGCAAGGGCTGCCGAGCGATTTTGACATGCGTGCGCGCGAAGACCGTTTGGTATCATTGTTTGAAAATAAAGAACATATGTATTCGTAAGCGATCACAAGAGCGCGCGCGGTATCGTGGCAATGGCGACAACAGTGGACACGATGCTGGTCGGAGTGAAGCTGGTGGCGATGTTGACAGCGACGACGCGGCCACTGACGGCGCCGATGCTGATCGCGCCGACGATGATGACGGCGTCCTTGCGTCGATGCTGAATGTTTTGGACGCGCGGCCGACGCGCGAGAGTGGCCCGCATGAAATTTCTGACGCGGGTCGTGCCCCTCCCCAGACGCGCGCAGGGGCGTCCGAATGATTTTGGCATTCGGCACGCGAGGCCCGTTGGGCAGAAGTCCATGAAAGTGTGAAAAACAAATCTGTCTCTGACGGAATCGCAAGAGCGCAAGCGGAGGGTTTTTGTTGAGCACTGATGTTGCGAAACAAATTGTTTGAATGCGGTTTGACGACACCCGGTTGTGACATTTATGCGCGACCCAAGGTTTTTTTTACGGACTCCGGCATGCGCGCGCGACGAAGCGGGCGTGTGCCCTTTATTGGTGGGGCAAAGGATTCTCGTGACTGCGCGCGCGCAAGGGCCTTCGAACGACTTCGACATACGATCGCTAGCGAAGCCCGGTTGGTAGTATTTCATGAAAATGATGGGTTTCCATTATTCCATAGAAGAAAGAAATTGCAAGAGCGCGCGCTCGATTTTTTTGGTTGGTTGAAAATCCGTGTTGCGAAACCATGTTTTTTTTTTTTTTTTGTTTGCTGGAGGGTCGATCTCTGAATCCTCACGGCGCCGAAGGTTTTTGACGGATTTCGGCGTGCGCGTGCGGCAACGCGCGCTTGTGCACTTCGTTTGATTTTTTAAATGGGTTCTTGCAAACTGACGATTTTTGATGAGCGGAAGTGCGCGCTTAGTGTTTTGTTTGCAGAGGATGACCAGGGGGGGTCGATACCGGCCTGGCTGAGATTGTACGAACTCATATTTAGGAAAGACGATGGGGCAGAATCGTATGTACATTGCAATACGAGAAGGGGTACCGATAATTTCGGGGGGGGGTCGTTTTGGTTGTGTGAAACATGTGGTGCAATCTCGGCGGCGACGGGGCGGCGACGTCGACCACAGAACCGCCAAATAGGCAGCTAGGCGGAGACGACGGGCGGCGACGGCGACGGGGCGACGATGGCGACCACGGAATCGCCAGGTTGACAGCCAGGCCCAGAGGACGGGCGGCGGCGAGGCGGCGACGGGGCGGTGACTGCGACCATGGAGCCGCCATACTGGCAACCATGCCCAGACGACGGGCGGCGACGAGACGGCGACGACGACCACGGAACTGCCAGGTCGGCATCCATGCCCACTCGACGTGCGGCGACGAAGCGGCGATGGGGCAGCGACGGCGACCACGGAACCGCCTGACGGGCAACCAGGCCCAGTTTTTTTGAGCAACAAGTAACAACCCCTTGCAAGCATCGTTCCAGAACAATCTAGGTAGACTTGCACGTACAGCTTACAGGGCCATATCACATCATAGGCAGCTAGTCTTGCGCACGCGTCTACATGCCGACTGAAATAATCGCTGTGATGGGTCTTACGATTACAACGCTATAGCCGCAGGATTTTCGCATTCGAAGGCACACAAGGGCAGGCTTAGACAGGAGCGCAGGCGCATACACACTCACTCGCACACTCGCACGAATACTCGCACGAGTACTCGCACGACTACTCGCACGTATACTTTCGCACATCAGTGCATTTTGCTCAGACATACGCACACGCGCATACGCATGCAGGCGCATGCAGAAACTTGCAGCAACGTGCAGACGCAACAGTTCGATCCGCTCTGATACGCATCCATCATGCTCAATCACATGCAAGTGCGAACATGTGCAGAGGTATCCACCGACACGCATCTGTTCATCTATGCATGTGTTTCTATTTGTGGATATGCACGAGCATGTAGTGTTTTCCCATGCCCCTCTCTTCACCTTTTCACTTCCCCTCCCTTCCCTCCATTCTCGCATTCTTTCACCTCCCAGTCTTCTCCTCTCCCCTGTGACTCCACTTCCTGATTTAAGCCATCTCGGTTTATCTGCACATATACGCAGTTTGTCTTGATGCCTCGCGATGGCAAGGCTCCCATGCAGCTTGTGCCGCTGCAGGTGTGGCAAACGCAAACTCAATGCCTGGTCGTTCCTGCGGGCCGTGTTGCCAAGCGTCCATGCCAATGGAGGCGTTTGTTGCTATGCCAGCTTGCGGTGGTGTTGGTGATTCTTTCGGCACGATCGCCACCAGCTCTGCTCTGGCCAGGCCGTTTGGCTTACTCTCGAAGTTGGCCTGGCAGCGTTCGCCCTACAGCACACCTTCTGACCAAGGGCTCGCCTTGCAGAACGCAGACGGAGGGCAGTATTGCGGCACGAGCCGTGGAGGACCCGCACAGGTGGCTGGAGCAGGTAGACTCTCCGCAGGCCCTCGCGTGGGTGGAGGCCCAGAACAACGCCACGCTGCAGGCGATCGGTGATCCTCGCTCTGGCATCCTCTTCAACCGACTCCTCGACACAGAGACCACCGACGTGGGAGAGGATCCGCTGCGCAAGCTGCCGCAGGTGACGAAGATCGGGGACCTGTACTACGACTTCTGGTCGGACGCCCGCTTCCCGCGGGGGGTCTGGCGCCGCGCCACCCTGGCGGAGTTCACGAAATCCGAGCCGTCGTGGGAGGTCATCCTCAGCTTGGACGAGCTAGGCTGAAGCCGGGCGTGTCCGTCCCTCTACAGGAGGAATGTCAAACGTAGTAAGAAAAACCGTCAGGGGACGATCTGTTGTTCATTTTGTTTTTTCTATTGGAACTTGTTTTTTGTTGTCCTCCAGAATCTGCCTGTAGGGGGACAAGCCCGACCTAAAACTAGGCAGCGCCGAGGGGGAGAGCTGGGTCTGGCGAGGGTATGCGCTTCTTGACGAGGGGCCGGACACCCGGCGGGCCATGCTGCAGCTCTCCCGCGGCGGTGCGGATGCAGTCGTTGCGAGGGAGTTCGACCTGGAGGAGAAGGCGTTTGTGCCTCCCGAGGAGGGAGGTTTCGTTTAGGGGAACGAAGAGTGATATAAACATAAGAACTCGGAGGTCCGTGCGGATTTCTCGGATTCGCGTTGGACGCCCCTCTCTGGCGCACGGAGCGCGCCAGGGGCGGCGCTGGAGGCGCTTCCAGGGGGGTCCAGCGCGGATCCGAGAAATCCGCGCGGCCCTCCGAGTTGTTATGTTGACGTTGTTCTTCGTTCCACTATCGTTATCCCAGAGGCAAAGATGGTGCTGTGCTACCGCTCACGTGACGTTCTCCTGGTGAGTGTGGGTCTTGCGGATTCGGTCACTGATTGTGGCAACCCTCGAGTGGTGCGGGCTTGGCAACGTGGGACACCGTTGGCAGCTGCGAAAGTGACATTCACAGGCGAATCGGAGGACCGCATTGTTTTCGGCTACGCAGTGCGTGAGCGCGGTGGCAGCAATTTCGAAGTGGTCTGTCGCGCCGTCAGCTTCTACGAGGCGGAGCGCCGCATCAGCCTCGACCAGGGGAGATCTTTCTCAAGGCTTCCTGCTCCAGCAGACGCCGAGCTGCTCTTCTTCGGCGAACACATACTGCTGAGGCTGGGGAGCGACTTCTCGGTGCCAGGAGCACCCCGCCCCTTCCGTGCTGGCTCGCTGCTAGCGGCGCCCGCCCGAGAGGCACTGGCCGGAGAGCAGGGCTGCTGGGCGCCCCTCTGGGAGCCCCAGGACGAGCAGGCACCGGGCGCCGAGCCAGGGCGGGGGACCCCGCGCTCGACCATGCTGCAGCACGTGGCGGCCACACGCGACTTCTTGGTCCTCGTCGTGCTCTCTAGGGTCCGCTCGAGCCTGGTAGTTTTCAGGTATCCCGAAGCTCGAGGCGGGTCGTGGGACCGAGTGACTCCGTGCGAGGCTGGAGGTGGCGCCATCGCCAGCTTGAGTGTGCGGCCGGTTGACCCCCGCGGCTCGAACGCGCTCTGGGTCGGCCGGGCTTCCTACACGGAGCCGCCCGCGCTGTTCCTCGTGCAGGACGTGGGAGCCTGGGCGGCCGCGGGGTGCCCCTGGGGCTCCTCCGGCAGCGAGCCGCCAGCAGCAGGGGAGCCTGCACGCCTCATGCGAAGGGTGAAGCAGTTGTGGCCTCAGTTCGAGGCCTCGGGCATGACCACGACGCAGCTCGAGGCCACTTCGAGGGACGGCACCCAGGTGCCCTACTTCGTGACGCGAGGCCCTGGGCACGCGTCGGCGGGTGGCCCCACGCTGCTCTACGCGTACGGCGGCTTCGACCTCCCCGTCCTGCCCAGGTACCAGGGCTCCGTGGGGGTCGCTTGGCTGGAGATACGGGAGCGAACAATGACATAAACATAAAAACTCGGAGGTCCGCGTGGACCCCCCTGGCGGCGCCTCCGGCGCCGCCCCTGGCGCGCTCCGTGCGCCACTGAGGGGTGTCCAGCGCCGATCCGAGGAATCCGCGCGGACCTCCGAACTTTTATGCTTATGCCATTCGTCGTTCCCCTAGGAGAGGGGCGGCGCGTACGTCGAGGCAAACATCCGCGGCGGCGGCGAGTTCGGCCCAGCCTGGAGCCGCGCGGCCCGGAAGGTCGGGGGCGACAAAGAGGGTGGTGGTGACTAGGGGGGGTGCGTGGATATCGTGGCGGGGGCCATGACGCCTCCCCAGATCTCGGGGCCCCTCGCCTTGTTTCCGGGCGTTCCCGGGCCCCTCCACCGCTGGTCCGCGCACATGCCTCGTGCCATGGTCTGTGCCCCCCCCCCCCCCCCTGGGCGCCCCCCTCCTGGGCGCCCCCGAGCAGGGAGGGCGGCTGCGGGCCTACGAGGACCTCGAGGCCGTGGCGGACGACCTCCGCCGCCGGGGCCTCGCGGCGCCTCGGCGCCGCGGGCTCTTCGGGCGGTCGAACGGCGGGCTCCTGGTGGGCAACATGCTCGCGCGCTCGCCCGAGCGCTTCGGGGCGCTGGTGGCCGAGGTCCTCGGGTGGACCCAGGAGGGGGTCCAGTGGCAGTCGGAGACGGCGACAGGGGCGAGTAGCCCAGGGGGGAGCAACGCATGTATCCAGGGGTGCCGCTGATCCGTGCCTTCGGAGAGGCTCCCGGGCGGATGCGTGCAGCGCCCGCCCCTGCGCTATTCGCCCCCATCGTCACCTCCGAGACAAGGGGGCGGTGCAATAGGTTTGGTGCAATAGATCTGTGGGGCTGCAATACATTTGGGGCGTGCGCAGTGCATTCTGGGTCGCAGATGCATTGCTGGTATTTTCGCGTGCTGTGCAATACTTGCGATACAGTGCAATACAATTCTCCGGCGCAATACATTTGCAATACAATTGCCCCAAATCTATTGCACCACCCCCTTGCAGCTGGACCCCCTTTTGGGTCGACCAGAGAGGTTCCCCTGCTGGACATGAAGATTTACCACAGGCTTCTCGCAGGCGCGGGCTGGATGGAGGAGTACGGCGACCCCGACAAGCCCTCAGAGTGGGCAGAGCTGCGGCGCATCTCGCCGTATCACCTGTTGGCCGACTGTGCACACGGCCAGAAGCTGCCGCCAGTGCTGTTCACGACTTCCACCCGCGATGACCGGGTACACCCTTGCCATGCGAGGAAGATGGTGCGCCGCCTTCAGGAGGAACTGCCTGGCTTGTGCGACGCGTATTTGTTTGAGTCCGCGGAAGGAGGACATTCTGGCGCTGCTTCGATCGGAGGTCGGGCTTTTCTGCGGGCCTTGGAGTACGACTTTTTGTGGAGGCGCCTCGCTTCTGGGTAAGATGAGCCGTGACTTAACCCGAGCACCGCGACGAAGGCATCGTTCCTCTCGCAGTGTTCTTCGCGCTTCTTCCATCGACAGGTTGACTACGTAGTATTCTCTCCCTGCGCTCCCGCTCTCGCTCTCCTCGGCCTCGGTATCCTGATCTCCACAGCCTGACTGTTGCCTTGCCCTCGGTCTCTTCATCCTTATCCTGCCTCTCATCTTATCCATCAGCTTCTGTTCATACGAAGCGCACTGCACGCGATAGTCAGACGTGGCGAAGTGACTGCAAGGTCGACGGCGTTGGGGTCCATGGCCCCCTTGCAGGCCTCCTTTACCACCCCCTTTCTTCGAGCCGCCAGCGGCTGATCGTGTCCTCCGCCGTGAAGGGTAGCTCTTCGTGCTGAGCGGTGCCTTGTTGCACCGTCTGTCTGATCGCGAGGACCCTGTCGTTTGAAGGAAGCCGCTTTGCGAGGAGACGGAAGAGGGAGGAGCAGGAGGAGAGAGGAGGTGTCGGAGTGAGGTGGAGGAGGCAGGAAGGGGGTGGGAAAGAGGAGAAGGGATGGGGAGGGAGAAGTGAGGAGGTGGGAGGAGGCAGGGAGGGATGAGGGAGGGAGGGGGGAGGAGGGAGGGCGACGGCATCGCCCCGCCCAGGCCCTCCCTCCCCCCTCTTCCGCCCACCCCCTGCAGCAGCGGAGCCAGCTGCAGCGGGGCCACCTCGGGGCGCCGCCAGGCCACCAGGAAGAGCCGCCGCCGTGGCACGGCGGCGGCGCGCGCTCCTCGCGAGAGGCCGCGCGGGAGGAGCGCCGGAAGGGGGGTGGGGGGGGGGGCCCAGGCGTGTGGCCCGCCGAGGGGCACGCGCTGCCGGCACGGCTCGAGGAGGCCGCGCATGGCGACGCGCGCGGGGCCCGACTACCTGCAGGCGGGGGCCCCGGGAGCCGGGGGGGGGGGGGGGGGGCAAGCGCGGCTCGGCTCTGGCGGGCGCCGACGGGGGCCAGCCAGTGCCCATGTCGAGTGCTCGTTTCGGGGGCCCTCCCGGGGCCCACCCGACGGAGCTGTTCGGCTCTGGTTCGTTTCCCTCTGCGGCTGCAGCTCGACGCTGGCTCGGCTCAGGTTCGACTCAGGCCGAGGGACGTTCGACGCAGCATCGGCGCGTGAGTGGAGCGGGTGGTTCCAGGAATAGGGGAAGAAACAATGACATAAACAAAAACTCGGAGGTCCGCGCGGATTCCTCGGATCTGCACTGGACCCCCCCTGGCGGCGCCTCCGGCGCCGCCCCTTGCGCGCTCCGCGCGCTTCGCGCGCCAGGCTTTTGCCATTGTTCGGGCGAAGAGAGCTATGCACATGCACCGATCCTGGCAAGGCCCATCCTTGACTCAGGATCGGTGCATATGCTTTCCTGGCCACGGCAGGAGGGCACATGCACCGATCCTGGGCTCATGGGCCTGGCAAGAATCGGTGTATGTGCATAGTTCTCTTTCCTCTAATGATTTGTTCTCCCAGAGCGAGCACCCGACCCTCTGGATCCCCACTGGGTCGACCCAGGCCCGGGAGCCACGCGGGGGTCTGACCATGCCGCCGACGCCCAGGTCCGGGAGCTCTGCCCTGCGGCAGGCCAGGGTGAGGCGACGGGGCCCTGGCGTTCAGTCGGGCGTGTCCCTCTCTGCAGGAGGAGCCTTCGAGAGTAGTCAAGCAATAGTCTGGGGACGATGTTTCCACTGTTTCTGATCGTTTTGTTGGATCTGTTGGGACTGTTTTAAAAATTTTCGTCCAAGATCCCCCTGTCGGAGGACATGCCCGACCTGAGTCTGGGAGCTGCGGCAGGCCAGGGTTGGCGGCGACTGGGCCCTAGCTGACCTGGGTCAGCGCGCTGCCCTGGGTTAGCGCGTCCCCGATCGTGGGCAAACCGGCGATCGCAAAATTGTTACTGGCAGGGTCGCGCCACGTTGGTGGCGACGCCACAGCGCGAGCGTGCAGGACTGAGCGCCGCAGGTGGCTGTGAATTCGGCCAACATCGTCAGCCACGCGCAGAGGGGGGTGGGGGGAGGGGGGAGGGCTTCTTAGAAGCACCCCTGCTTCTTAGAAGGCGCGGACCTTATCTATAGATGTAAGGCCGGCGCCTTCTAAGAAGCAGCCTCTTTCTAAGAAACCCTCCCCCCTCCCTCCACCCCCTTGTGCGCGCCGCCAACAACATCGAGCTATCAGCGCTACTGGAAAGTTGCCACCGTTCGAGGTTGGAGGAGCGCCCACATCATTTTGTGCCGTTTGCGCAGTTCCGGTGGCTGCGTCGCATCTTCGGGGGACCTTTCGGCAACCTTTCTTTCTTCCGTCTGGCGCGTATTCGACGCGGGTTCAGTGCAGGTTTGACGTGGATTCGACGCGGATTCGACGTTCGACGTGGATTCGGCACGGTCATGGAACAACTCGCTGATCGAGGCTCTACTATAGCGACTCAAATGAACGCTTTGAAACCACAAAATGTTTACCAGGAAGCTTCAACGTCCCAGGCACTTCTTGTCCTGGATCTGGCAGATGTCGACATTACTAGTCGAGGCTAGCAGAACCCCTAACCCTAATAAACACCGAAGACGTGTCCTCACTGAGGTCCCCGTCTTCGCATCAGGTGCAGCAATTCTGGGCGGTTTGGTTCGATACATCTGCAGGAAGAAAGCCCCTCTCCCTAATGTTCTTGGCCCTCCCAACTCAGGTTTCCTCCTAAAGGTAAGTCGGGCGTGTCGTTCTACAGGAGGAATATTCCAATATAGTCCAAACATAGCCAGGGGACGATCTTCCGACCAGTTCTCACCATTTTGGGAACATTTGTTGATTCATATTCATTTTTCATCCAAAATCCGTCTGTAGGGGGACATGCCCGACCTAATTCAAAGGGTCAGGGGCCATTTTTGGGTTAATCAATTCTACACGCTTCGCGTAACCCCACCAGTTCCGTAGTCTGGCTCAAGCCCCCTTGGCTCAAGCCGCTCTGGGTCAAGCCGCCGGCCGCCAGGAGGCCATTCTTACTTCTTCTTTCTCCCTCCTTTCCTGATCCCCCCTCTGGATGGCCGCGGGCCCCCGATGTGGCGGACGGCCGGCGGGAGGGGTGCCTGCCTCCGCCTCGAGCTGGCATGGCGGCTGGCGAGACCCGCTGCCAGACGAGGACCGAGGACGCGTTCCCGCCGCAGGCCCTGATGCCGCTGGCGGACGCAGTGTTTCTGGCGCTGCTGCGGGCCTGCGGTCTGCGACGCGGCCCCCAGAGCTTGCAGGCGGCCAGTGTCGCCGTCGAGGGCGAGGACTTTGGGGCACGTCCTGGGCCTGGCACCGGCACTGGGCGTGGCACTGGAGCGAGTCCGTGAGCTCACGACGACGCCGCCAGCGCGCTGCGAATCTGGCTGCCCGACGAGCCGCTGCGGAGCCTCTCCGTGGCGCCGCGGTCTCGGAGCAGCTCGTGGAGAGTATGCGATTGGAGCTAGAAAAAGGACTGCTGCGTTCTGACAGAAGGGAGCGGGACACAGGCCCACTCGCTGAAATTTCAAGTGCCGCGCCATCCGGTGCGGCTGGCGCCGCTGGCGCCGCCGCCCCCGCGGCCGCCTCCCGCCGCCGCCGCCCCTGCGGCCGCCGGCGCCGCGGCGGCCGCCGCCGCCGCCGCCGCTGCGGCCGTGGCGGAGGCGGCCGCCGCCGCGGCCGCGGGCCACGCGGCCGGCGCCGCGGCCGCCGTGGCCCGCGCGGGCTTGGGCCCGCCGCGGCGGCCGCGGCCGACGACGACGTCGAGGCCGATGCCGAAGCCGAGGCTGACGCCGAAGCCGACGCCGACGCCGACGCCGACGCCGACGCCGACGGCGACGACGACGACGAAGACGCCGACGACGACTACGCCGACCCGCTGCAGCACCACAGCAGCCGCAGCAGCTGCTGCAGCACCAGCCTTACGGGACCTGGAACATTTCGAGGCGGCTCCAGCCGTGGTGACCAGGACGACGGACGACCATCTGGAGGATTCGGCCACGACTGAAACGGAGCCCGTTAGGCCAGAAGGGAGCGCGGCTTCGAGTGTACCGATTCCCAGAAGTGAAATGGGGCCCGTTAGGCCAGATGCAAATCGTTGCGTCTCGAGCCCCAGCCCCGTCCCCGACGGCCGCCCTGAGCACGGACCACCACAACGCCCCGTGACGACGACAGTCGACCATCCCGGGGATCCTGCCATGCACAACGACATATCTGAGCATAGCAGCAGCAGCGGCAACGTGCCACCCCCCGTTTCGTCGACACAGGATGACGTCCCAGAGGGGAATCGAGAGGTGGTTGAGGCAGAGGTCACGATGCCACCCCCCGCTTCGTGGTCAGACGACGACGTCGCAGTGGGGAATCGAGAGGAGGTAGCCTGCAGTGACCAGTGTACAGCTCGCACGAACGACCCTCCCCTTCAGCTGTACTAGCAGGCCAGAGGAAAGGAGCGGGAAGTCACGGCGGAGTCGGCGGAGGCTGCGGAAGCCGCGGAGTACCCCCCTCTGGACAAGCAGTCCGTCAGCAGTCCTCTGTGCCAGCAGGACAGAGGAATGGAGCGGAAGTCGCGGCGGAGACGGCGGGGGCTGCGGAAGCCGCGGAATTTCCCCTCAGTGCAACCAGCGCGTCAGCAGTCCTCTGGGAGTGCCGCGCGCCCAGCCGGGAGACCGCGGAACAACCATCCAGACGCAGGACAGCGAAGCCATCCGCTGGCTCGTCGGGAGAAACCCCTTTGCACCTATTCGCGCCCCTTCCCCTGCCAGTGAGCTCCATGCGGACGGCGAACCCCAGGCGCCCTCGCCGGGCGTCCAGGGCGACACTAGCAAAGCAGCTCGCGCTCCGGCTATGGAAGTTGTGCCGCAGAGCGTACGCGCGCCCGGCACAACCAGTGGTACCCTAGGAAACGGAGAGAGACTTGCGCTGGCCAAAGGGGGCGCCGCACATGGGGGCGACAGCAGGCGCAGGCCCGAAGGCGAACGCCAGCGAAAGGGACCCCCCCCCACGTGCCACAAGGCCACGTCTGCCCTGGCCGCCGGACGCGGTCCGACCCCAGCCTGGCGGCCATCCATGAGGCCTGCATTTCCCCGCGCCACTCTGCCAGGCGTGCAGCCGGAACTGTCGCGAGCAGATCGCGAACCCCCCAGCCAGTGCAACGAGGCCTCCACGTTGACGACTTGCAGTCGGGAAGCACGGCAGCGCCCAGGGGCCCGACCCGCGTCAGTGGCCAGAGCCCAAGGGGTCCGACACGGGACAACAGCTGTACAAAACAGGAATCAACAACGCCCAGTGGGACCTCCCCGGGGAGACACCCGGCGAGGCGATGCGACGACTCCGAGCCACACTGGGACCAATGTTCACTGGCACCTGGCACGCTTTCGCCAAGCGGCAGTCTGTGCCTGGCCGCAAGGGCGTGCTCGACCCGCTTCGGCACGACCCGCAAACCTGCCACCTCTTCCTGGAATCCTTCCGCAGCCACAAGTGCGACGTACGGGTCCTCAGCGAAGCGCTGGGCCTAGACGTTGACTGGACCTGGGCGTGGCAGCGGCGCCTGGGTCCGAGCGGCGGAGTGAGCACTGGTCAACGCGCGGCAAAGGGCCACCCGAACAAACAGGCCCCCAGGAAGCACAGAAAACAGTGGTGGGCCCTCTCCCCACAGTAGCCTTGCTACCCCCCTCGTGGCATCCGTGCGAGTTGCTACCGTGGTATGTGTCCGACTCCTGCTTCTTTCAGAATTTCAACTTCTTTATTCTGGCTGTTGTCTACGTGCTGCGTGTGTAGATATACCGTCGACCTCGGTTCATTTCTCTTCTGTCTGCGTGCTGCGCGTGTGGCTATACCGTGGACAGTTTGGATTTCTTCTCTGGGATCCACCTTCTCTGTTGACTACGAGCTGTACACCGTGCTCTACAGCGCGATTGGGTGTCTCATACTTCCCCCCTCTCGGTTCTGACGGGCTCTCGTCGGACGTGCCGTGCTTCTCCATCGGAGGAAACACGCTGCGAGGGTGACGAGTCGATTGGCCCCCCCGGAGCAGAAGATGCGCACGTCCCGTGCACGACGGAGGAAACGCGCTGTAAGGGTGACGAGTCGACAGGCCCCCACGGCGCGGAAGACACGCTCGTCCCGAGGATGTCGCAGGGAACACGCTTGGAAGCCAAATGCTGCGTTCGACTGGCTGCGCACCGCCCGTGTGCAGTCTCCAGGCTGTGCCGCTCTTGGGATGCCACAGCGCAGTCCCCCGACAGTAGGCTGGCGAGCTTCTCCCCCATGTGTGCAGCCACCCGGGTGTGCTGCTCTGGGAAGGTGACAGCACAGTCCCCTGCCAGTGGGCTGGCGTGTTGTCCCCCCCGTGGTCTCCAGACCCTTCAACGGAACAATGGAGTGACCGCAGTGGCGTCTCCGACTCAGCGTCGACATTGGTTCGGCGTGGTGGTCCCCCCACGGTCTCCTGGCCCTCCTCAGGGTGCAGTGGAGAGACCGCAGTGGCGTCTCCGACTCAACGTCGTCTTTGTTGCGCCCGCCCCGCTCCTCCTCTTATTCACCGGATTGTGCGGCTATCGGCTGCGACTCCTCCTCCTCCTCCTCCTTGCTCAATCGGCGTTCCGCGTCGCTCGGGTTCCCCCAGGCGCTGCCCACCGGGCGCTGCGGCTCTCGGCTGCGCCCCCGCGCGGAGTCTGGCGCCGAGGAGCGGCGCGGGCCTCGAAGGATCCCGAAGGCCCCCTGGCAAGACTCGGTGTGCTTCCGAGCGTCGTGGGTGTGGCCGCGAGCCGTCGCCGCTCATCTGCGAAGGTGACCAGGGAGGCGGTCGATGTTGGCAACAATGGTTTCGGGCGCATTGGGCGCCATGTGGCCCGCGTCGTCATGAAGGGCCCAGAGACGGAGGTGAAGCTGGCGAGCGCGAGCTACGATGCTGAGTATCTCGCGTACCAGATGAAGTACGACTCGATCCAAGGCAGGTGCGACGGCACTGTCGAGGTCGACAGGGGGCTCCTTGGTGATCGACGGCCACAAGGTGGCACTGTCGCGCGCCCGTGATCCCACAGAGATCCCCTTCAAGGAGCACGGTGCGGACTGCGTCCGCGAGTCCACCAGCGTGTTCCTGACGGGTGAGAGGATCCAGCCGCGCCTCAAGGCGGGCGCGAAGAAGGTCGTGTTCTCGGCCCCGGCTAAGGACGACAGCCACACCATAGTGATGGGCGTGCGCCAGGACACCTACAAGAGTGACACGGACTGCGTCTCGGGCACTTCGTGCACCACCAACGGCCTCGCCCCCCCGGTGAAGGCTGTCAACGACGCTTTCGGCATCAAGCGGGGCCTGATGACCACCATCCGCGCCATGACCTCGGCTCAGCCAACCGTGGACGGGGCGTCGAAGAAGGACTGGCATGGTGGCCGCGCGGCGTCGGGCAACATCATCCCCGCCTCGACGGGGGCGGCCAAGGCGGTGGCCAGGGTCGTGCCAGAGGTGGCGGGCAAGCTCACCGGCATGGCTGCCCGCGTGCCCACCATCGACGTGACGGTCGTGGTCTCCCTTGTGAGCTGGAGAAGGCGACGACCTACGAGGAGCTCTGGCCGAGATCAAGAGGCGTTCGGAGGGCGACATGAAGGGTTTCCTGGGCTACTGCGACGAGGCCTTCGTGTCCACCGACTTCGAGACGTGCCCCATCTCCAGCGCGTTCGATTCCAAGGCGGGCATCGTGCTGGACCCCGCGTTCGTGAAGCTCGGGGCCTGGTGCGACAACGAGTGGGGCTACTCGTGCCGTGTCGTTGACCTGATCAAGCCACAGTGGCATCGCCGACCGTCGACGACAGAGTGGCGTCCTCTCCCGCTCCTCCTCGTATTCACTGGATTGTGCGGCTTTCGGCTGCGACTCCCCCTCCTCCTCCTCCTCCTCCTCCTCCTCCTCCTCCTCCTCCTTGCTCAGTCGGCGTTCCGCGTCGCTCGGATTCCCCCCGACGCTGCCCACCTGGCACTGCGACTCTCGGCTGCGCCCCCACGCGGAGTCTGATGCCGAGGAGCCACACGGGCCTCGAAGGCACCCTGATGGCCCCCTGGCGAGACTCGGGGTGCTTTCTGATGGCTGGGGCCGCCAAGAAGTGTATCGGTCAGAAAAGGCCCGCGACAGTCTGGCCTTGCTGGCGTGGTGTTCCCCCCACAGTCTCCAGGCCCTCCACGGGGCGCAGTGGGGCGACCACGATTTCCCCCCCACCGAGGCTCCTCTGGAGCACTCGGGCATCCTTGGCACCTGGAGGCTCGCTGGCAGGGCTCCGAGGTGCGGTCGGGTTGCGCGGCTGCCATGTGTTGTTTCGGACAACCCGGGTCTGCTGCAGTCCGCCCCCGCCAGTGCGACTCCTCCGGCCCATGGAGCGGGCGCGGTTCGCCCGCGTGGTCTGGGAGTGGTTCTCGGTGCTTGTGGTGCTGGGCTACGGCGTGGTGCAGCCTGGCGCGCCGCCCCGCCCCGGCACCACCTGGGGCTGGACCTGAGGAAGAGCGCTGTCCCGGCAAGTGGTTCACTCATTGGCTGGTTGCCGTTGTTCCCCCATCAGGTCCGCCCCTGCCACCCCGGTTGACGCTCGCATCTTTGTGCCCCCGTCTTTCGTGATGGATAAGCTGCCCGCCTTGTGCGCCGACGACTTGGTTGTCCCGCTTCTCACGGCGGGCGCCGCCATCGAGCTCTTGCTACTGCACAAGTGGTATATCCTTTGGCAGTGCTTCTCGGCCCTCCCGCAGGGTGGTCCGTGGTGCTCGACCATGCTTGCAGCTGTACCCCCCCGGCCTTCAGAGCCAGGCAGTTGCAGGTTGTGGACTCCGAGACAGGGTCGACGTCTCCATGCATAGGTCGTTCGCTTATGCCCGACTCCTCCCAGGAGTCCATGTGAGTGAGGCGTTCCTCGGTTCCCCCCTCGTCTGTCCGCGCGTGCTCTCGCGCCCGCCGCCTTTCCTCGCTCCTTCGCCTCCTCGTCGTGATGGACCGTGCGGCCTCGCTGGCCCTCCGTGCTGCCACAGCGCAGCGTGACCCGCGCCAGTGCGCGCTGGTCAGTACGGTTCGAGCTGGCGCCACTGTGCGACTTCTCCTCCGTCTGTTTCCTTCCGATGCCTGCGTCCCCGCTCCTGGGTCGCCCGCATTTTAATGGGGGGCATTTTGTCCCTGGCACGTGCACTTGTTGCGTCGGCCTATGCGCCGTCGCAGCCAATTATCTCGCCCTGTGCCCCAGCCGAGACCGTCCCGCTTCCTGGATCTGTCCTTGGAGCCGTCAATCAAAAAAACCCCACCAGCGCAGATCGTAGCGCTGTTGCTTCGCTATTGACGGCGCGCGGTTGTGCCGCGTCGCTCGCGGATCCAAGAAGTAACCCCGCCAGCCTTCCTTTTCCTTTCTCTCCTGTGCAATTTAGGCTCATGATTGCTAGTTGTAGCTTTGGACGGCACGCGGCCCTTCCATCTGCGCTCGTGAACAAAAAAGTATCCCCGCCAGCCCATCCAGAAACGTTGCCCAGAGGATTTGCTTCGATCAGGGAAGTGGGCAGCGCACGGAGGAAGGGTCCCGCAGTGGAGGCCTCTTGAAGCGTCTTGGGGGCTTCTTGGCGGTCCCGGGCGCCTCTTAGAGCGTCTTGGGTGCCTCGCAGAGCTTCCTGGGGCTTCTTGGGGGTCTCTTGGGAGCCCCTTGGGATCCTCTTGGGCGTGTTGGGGCCTCCTGGGGCCTCCTAGGCGCCTCTTGGGTCCCTCTTGACGCGCTCTTGGGAGCCTTGAGAGCGCTCGTGGAGCCCTCTTGGGCCATCTTGGAGCCATCTTGAGGCCTCGGATGGCCATCGGAAGCGAAAGCGCTCAAAAAAGGGGGGTCCCTTAATTAGCGTCGCCCTTCGGAAGCCCCCCAAGTCGCCTTGTTGAGCGTTCTTGGGGTGCTCTTGGAGCGCTCTTGGGCGGTCTTGGGGCCGCCTTGGGGCCCTCTGGGCCCCTCTTAGGGCTCTCTTTGGCCATCTTGGAGCCATCTTGCGGCCTCGAATGGCCATCGGAAACGAAAAGGCGAGAAAACAAAAAACATTGATTTCCGAAAGTTGTTGAAAGATTTTGGCCTATTGGGGGCGTCCTCGGGGAGCTCTTTTGGCATCTCAGAGCCGTCTTGGAGCAGTCTTGGGGCGTTTTGGAGCATCTTGGGGGCCATCTCGAGGCATCTTGCGCTATCTTGGGCCATCTTGGAACTCATCTTGGGCTCTCTGACGCCCTCTTCGGGCCATCTTGGGCCATCTTGGACGCCCTGACCGCTCACGGGGCGCCCCGTCCAGGTCCAGGGGAGGGGGTAGGGGAATGGGTCAAGAGTCTCCCTCCCTGCCCGCAAGCCGTCTTCGCTCACTCCCACCCGCCCTCCCAACACATACGCAGCACCCGAGCCTGGCCCTAGCCGCAGCATATGCAGCAGTCGACTTTGGATGGCCAGCTATTGGGGGCCAATCCGCCGCCGCCGCCGCCTCCGCCGCCGCCTCCGCCGCCCGCCGCCGCCGCCGCCGCCGCCGCGCTGCCGCCGGCGCCGCGCCGCCGCCCCCGCCGCCGCTGTCCGCCGCTGCCGCCGCCACCGCGCTGCCCGCCGCCGCCGCCGCCGCCGCCCCCGCTGCCAAATCGCCGCCGCCGCAGCCGCTGCCGCAGCAGTCGCTGTCGCCACCGCCGCCGCCGCCGCCGCCACCGCCGCCGCCGCCGCCGCCGCCGCCGCCGCCGCCCCCGCCGCCGCCACCGCCGCAGCCGCCGCAGCCGCTGCCCCCGCCGCAGCCGCCGCAGCCGCCGCCGCCGCCAAGTGTACTCTTTATTGTTTTTTGACAGGGATGGCAGAGGAAGGTCGCATCGGGTTCGCTGCGCATGCTCCGAATTTGGAGGCAGAGTGTGTTTGTATTGTTTTTAACAAAGGGATGGTGGGGGGTGCCATGGACCTGGGTTGGCTCCCAGTCGCCTGGGGGAGGGGGTGTATATTAATAGGGAACAGTGATAAACCTTCCCCGCGAGGGAAGAAGGGAGCTGGAAGAGGAAACGCTCTAGACCACCAACGCCCAAAGAGCTGGTGGCATTACACTACCCTCGAGCAGTAATGCAACTCTCGCGGGCGGTCCGTCCTTCCGCGCCGCCTCCATCTCAGTGATCGGGCAGGGCGCCGCACGATCTGTTCTGTCCGCCGTTGGCCGCGGCGGAGTGAGCACCAAGATCGGCGGTCCAGTGGGGTTGAATGGACACATGGAGCCAACGGAGGCAAGCTGTCCCAAAAGTACCTTACCACGCCAAGCGTATTCGAATTGCAAGCAGCGGCATGAGGACAGAAACGGTCCGCGCGGATTTCTCGTGTCGGTCGGCGCTGGACCCTCCCCTTTCTTACAACTGTGCCGCTTGAGGCATTTCCTCCTGAACCTTCCCTCCCTTTTCCCCTCCTCTTCCCGTCCCCCCCGTCCCCTCCCCTCCTTTTCCCTTCCTTTTCCCCTTCTCCTCTTCATCGTCCTTTCCCTCCTCTTCCCCTCCCCCCCGTCCCTTCCCCAGGGTCGCCCGCGGGGGCCCGAAGACGATCGCGCTTCGCGCGTCGCGGGTCTGGGCCGAAGAGATGCCGCTGTCCGGGGGGGCGGCGCGAGGGCAGGGGGCCACGTGCGAGCCCTCCCCCCCGCCCCCCACGATTTCCGAGGGGTGGGGGTGGAGGTGGGGTCCAGCTCGTTCTGGAGCTCCCGATGGGAAGTGAACCCCACCCTCCCCCCCTGGAAATCGTGGGCGGTGGGGGCAGGGTTCGCATGCGGCCCCCTGGAGGGCGCGAAGATCAACATCATTCGTCGGAGGTCCGCGCGGATTTCTTAGAACCGCGCTGGGCCCCCCTGGCGGCGCCTCCGCGTCGATCCAAGAACTCCGCGCGGACCTCAATAATCGATGCTAATGTTTTTTTGTCCTCTAGATATTAGCCAGCGTGGAACCCAAACTGTGCGTTTCCAGCATGACATTCTGTGCAATATATGCGGTGGGGTCTATGTTGTGCAGTTTATGTTGTGCAATCTACGTGGTGCACGCTATTTTGTGCAATCTGCATGGCGCACTATCGGTCGTGCGCTCTATGTGGTGCAATGTAGGTGGTGCAATCCAAGTTGTGCAATCTATGCGGTTCAATATTTGTTGTGCAAGCTATGTGTTGCAATTTACGTTGTGCATCATATGTGGTGCAATCTTTGTTGTGCAAGTTATGCTGTGCAATCTATGTGGTACACTCGATATGGTACCATCTACGTGGTGCAACATACGCTGTGCATGTCTATGCGATGCAATCCATGTTGTGCACTTCATGTGGTGAAATCTACGCTGTGCAATCTATGTTGTGCAAGCCATGTGGTGAAATATATGCGGCGCAGTTTCAGTGATGCAACCATGTGGTGCAATACATTCTGAAGAACTTGGAGTTGTCAACTCCACTGCTCGCGCAATCATCCGACCTGCCCACCCGCAACTTGGTTTTTAAAATCCATGCGATGGCGATTGCGATGACTGCTTGGCGCTGGCTGGCGCATCGCTGCTGCCGCGCTAGCGCGCGCAGGCTCGCGCGCAGAGCGGCCAGCTAGTTCGGCGCGATCGACGCCGCCGCGGTGGTGCTGACCGCTGGGGGCTTCCCAGCGCGTCTCGCAGGCCGCACTGATGCGCGGGCACTTCCGTCGGCGATTCGGGCGGGCGCGGTATCATGGCGACGTCGACACGGCAGACACGCTGATGATAGTAGAGAAGATGGTGACACCAGTGACGATGACGACAGCGGCCAGGCCAGTGACGGCGCTGATGCTGATCACGGCGATGACGATGATGGTGTCCACGTATTGGTGATGAAGGTCTTGAAAGGATTTCGACATGCGCGCGCGGCCGGCGCGACCGATTGACCCGCATGGTGTTATTTGGTGAGGATCGTGCCCTTTCAGCGCGCGTGCAAAAGCGTTTGGATGATTTCGACATTCGCGCGCGAGAGGCCCGCTTGGCTGGATTTGAGTCTTCGCGAAACCCAGGGCTTTTTGAATCATTTTGGCATGCGCGCGCGACGCCGCTCGCGTGTGGATATTGTGTGGGATTTTATTGCGCAAGGGATTTTCGAGAATCGATGGATTCGACAATCCAACGGCCAATGCCGCCGACCCTGAACGCGGGACCTCCCCCAGGACCCTCGGGGTTCCCTCTGGCCCAGGCTGTGGCCGTGGCCGTGGCCCCGTGGCTGGGGCCAGGGCCTGGACCAGGGCCGTGACCAGGGCCAGTAAACGAGTGTGCGCGCATAGTGTTATTTCACAGGGGTGAGGGGGGGGTCGATAAGGGGTTTGGCTGGGATGATATGAGTTCATCTTTTGAATTGAACGGTTTGGCAAAGTCATGTGTGGATCGTAATATTCCAGGGGGAAGTGCGAAGTCCGGGGGGTGCGTGGGTGGTAGGTCCTGTTTTCCTTTATTTAGGAAGGAGAACCTAGGGTGGCGACGAGGCGGCGACGAGGCGGCAATGCCGACAACATAGCCGCCAGACCGCCACACCGGCCCAGACGACGGGCGGCGACGAGGCGTCGACGGGGCGGCCAGACCGCCACACCGGCCCAGACGACGGGCGGCGATGAGGTGGCGACGGGGCGGCGACGGCGACCACATATCCGCCAGACCGCCAGACCAGCCCAGTTCCTTGTAATAGAACTACGACCCCCGAAGTGCAGGCACTGTTTGGGGAAGGGCGAGGACGAGGAGGACCACGATGTCCTCTTGCCTCTTGCCCTTGTGCCTTCCTGCCCTTCCTGCTGCCCTAGAGGGATGATGATGATGATGATGATGATGATGTTGATGATGATGATGATGATGATGATGATGATGATGATGATGATGATGATGATGATGATGGCGACGATGGCGGTGATGATGATGACAGTATTGAGGATTGTGATGTAATGATGGTGACGATGCTGATGATGATGGCGATGATGGTGGTGAGGCTGATGATGATGGTGATGGTGACGGTGATGATGGTGATGATAATGTCGATGATGGTGTTTATGATGATATTTGTGATGAGGTAGGATTGGGAGTTACTCTAGAAGGAGTAGCGGTAAGGGTAGGAGAGGAGAGAGAGGGGTTCCAACCACAAATCCCGAACACGAATCGTTCTCATCTTCCTGTACTTCAGCTATGCTCTCCGTCCACATTTTTTTACGCATTGGGTCTCATATATCTCGTCAGCAGAATATGGGATGATGATGAGGAGGAGGGTGAGGATGATGATGATGATGATGATGATGATGATGATGATGATGATGATGATGATGATGATGATGATGATGATGATGATGATTCTGGTTCTGCTGATAATGACTCTGATGATGACGATGATGATGACTACGACGATTCTTATGATAATGATGAGGAGAAGGAGGATGAGGAACAGGCGGATGCAAGGATGATGCTGCTGATGATTATGATGCTGATGATGCTGATTATGATGAGGATGACGAGGAGGGGGAGGATGAGGAACAGGAGGGTGCCAGGATGATGCTGATGAGGATGATGATGATTTTTATGGGGGTAATGATTATCATCAGCATGATGGATGATGATGATGATGCTGCTGCTGAGGATGATGTTGATTATGATGCTGATGAGGATGAGGATGATGATGATGATGATGATGATGATGATGATGATGTTGCTGCTGATGCTGAGGATGCTGATGATGGATGGATGGATGGATGGATGGATGGATGGATGGATGGATGGATGGATGGATGGATGGATGGATGGATGGATGGATGGATGGATGGGTGGTGGTGGTGGTGGTGATGATGATGCGGCTGCTGCTGATGATGATGCTGCTCCTGCCGATGATGATGGTGATGCTGATGCTGCTGATGATGATGATGATGATGCTATGATGGGGCAGTAATAACTTATTATTGCAAGTCATAAGTCGACGCCCCCAGGCGGGAGTGTCCCGCCGTCGGCGCACCGCGCGATGGCGGGCGCCCGCATGTCCACCCGCCACGCGCCGCCGCTACGTCGGGCGGGCCAGGCCCCGCGCGGGCATGCTGGCGTGCCGCGCGGCCGTGCGTCGGGGTCCTTCCTCCCTCCGCTCCTCCGTGCACGGTCGTGATGTCTCCTCTTTGCCGCCTGGCCGCGGGGCGGGATATCAAGTACCCGGTCATGTCTGCAGCGCCCCACCTGCCTAGTGTGCACTCTTAAGGTGGGGCGGCTGGCCGGGGTGTGGTCCTCTGTTTGCCAGTGTGCGGCTCTGGACCAACCCTGGGGGCGACGCGCGGGGCGTCCGTTCGCCAGAGTGCGTCGGACGCGACCGCGGTCGCGCTTTTTTTCTGGCCCAGTGTGGCCCCTCGTGGGTGTCGTTGTCTAGGGCTTTTCCCTGCGGGTCCTGTGTCCCTTGGTTCACCTCGGGCCAACACCGCTGGTCCTTGGTGACCTACGCGTTGTTTCTCCACCCTGGCGGAGTCTGTTTCACGGCCCTGAGGGGTCACGGCATTTGCTATCAAGCCCAGAGTGGCCTCTTACGTCGGCCCAGTGTGACCGACGTACCCGTAGGGTTCCCCCGCGCGGGTCCAGAGCGACCCTCGTCTGGCGGCCCAGAGTGGCCATTCAGTAGCAGGGCAGCCGATGCCAGCCCGCATGTCTGGCGGCCCTAGAGCGCCAATCTTCGATAGGGCGGCCGTTGCGGCTTGCCTGACTGCCAGCAGACCCGCGCGTCTCGCTTGGAGGCCCATAGTGGCCAATCGTTGCGAACGTTTCTTTCGCATTCCCAGTGAACAGTCGAGCGCGAGACTCGCGGCGCGCCAGACTCGCAGCGCAAAGGCAGCGAACTCCCGCCGTCGGTCGACGGTTCTTGCTCTGGCTGCCGCAGGTCCGCAGCGGCTCCGAATGTCGGGTGAAGTCAGCGGCTTCTGCTTGCTTGCGATGGCGGAGCAGGCTGCGCAGGCGGCGCTCGTGCCGTTCGAGGCGAAAACAGAAAGGGGCTCCTTGGTGCGCGCCGCATCCCGCGCGCGGGTCGCGTACGCATACGCAGTGTTGTCGCAGGCGCGCGAGCGGCTTCGCGACCCGCTGGTTAAGGGGGCGGGCCCCAGGCTGCAGGGGCGAGCGCCAAGGGGCCCGCCCCTAGTAATGCCAGCGCCACCTGCCAACGAGAGCTGCTGGTCGCCAGTCCGACTCGGAGCAGTCGGCCCTCGGTGAGTAAGGCTGGAGCAGGTGTGGGCTGAACTGCGCTTCGCCTTGGACCAATGCGCACCGCGTTTGCCGCGCGACGTCTGCCATATCATAATGGGCTACGCTAAGCCCCAGATCGTCTCTGCGCCCGTGATGCGCTACCGTCTTATGGACAATCCAGACAGTGGCGATGAAGCGCACTTTCGCCGGGTAAAGCTGCGAGTGCGCCCGCCAGCGCGGGTCGCGGGCGCCTAGGGCGGCGCGCGCGACCGCAACGCTTTTCACAAACGCGCGCGCTCGTGCCGGGCGTGTCGTCCCAGTGTGGATTTGCGCGCTCCCTCCCGCAACTGGAGGCCGCATAAGGGTCGCTGCGCGGGCTACTAAGTACGCCGTGTAGCGATGTCGTCTGACGACGAGGTGCCGTCAACGCGGCCCGCCTCATGTCGCGAGACGTGTCACATTGGCCTTTTTGTGTGTTCTTACTGTCGCGTGTGCGGGCCAGCGCGATCGCAGCAGATCTTCGCCACGGAGGCGCGCATCTGCCGCGGGGCCCTCAGGCAGCCCCTCGATGGAGCTGGCGGCCACGGTGCCGCCTGGGCCGTGCGCGCGAAGCGCGAGGATCGACCAGCTGGCCAGCGCCTGCCCGCTCGGTCAGACGCGTGACCCGCGCTCACGGCCATAAGCGGGTTTCCGCAGGCATCTCGCGTTGCGTTCCCGGCGCCGCCGTTCCTCCCCCGCGTTCGGGGTGCGCGCGTTCGTTTCGCGTCTGCGAAGCGGCGGGCCAGGTATCTGCAGGCACCTCGCTCGTGTTGCTACCGGCGTCGCCGTCTTTCTGTACGCGTGTTGAGTGCGCTGCGTTGCAGTCGGCCCGCCGCGTGACCCCCGCGTGTGCAAGCAGTGCGACGCTGGTGTTTTCTGACTTCTTTGTTCGTGATGGCGGACGGACCGCTGCTGAGCTTTCTGCGCCAAGACCCCGTGTTCGGGGCAGAATGGTCGGACATCGAATACAAGGCTGCGATGGACTGCCCAGGCGCTAACAAGCTGCTGACGCCGGCACAGCTGGCGAACATTCGGCGAGAAGAGCTGTCAGGCTCGGAGGGCCTGCCTGCGGGCGTGAGAGGCGTGCTCCGCCGCGCGCTGGAGCGCGCCACAACTGCGGGTAAGCAGGTAGCGTGCGCGAGCGCGCCCGGCGAGCCCCCCTGGTCTGCGCGCTCGCATCGGGGCGGAGGCCAATGTGGAAATGGCCGCCCCCGTACACCACGTAGACGTGGGCGCTGAGTTGGCGACGATTGCGTTGAACGGCCTCAGGCAGACAATCTGGCCGAGGCGCGCCTTCACGTGAGCGCGCCAGCGGCGGTGACAGCGGTCGCTGCCTTGCACAGGAGCGAGAAACGTGCTTGGATGGCTGCCGAGGTCGTGCGCGCGAGAAAGAGGGGCTGCGCGAATCCTTTCGTTTACTTTGATGTGCGCGGCTTTCTCCCGACCTGGGCCGCGAGCGCCCACGGGGCCGACGACGACGCCAACGGAGTGGCGGCTGAGTGCGGCAGTAAAGGTCAGCGCGCGTTGTCGTGGGCCGAGTTTCACCTCGCCTACGACGCATGGGCGATTGCGGCTGCTGCCACTAAGCAGCTATCTTACGCACGCTGCTTGGAGCATAAGCGATTTGTGCTCCAGGTCCGCGACGTGCCAGCGCGCGCACGTAGCGGCGCGCGCACCCGTTGCCTTTCGCGAGGTGGCCATGGAAGCTCCGCTCGCGGGCCGCAAGGCGGGGCTTGGGCTCCTGTACGACAAAATCGTCCGCAAGAGCTGGGCCGAGCGCTCGCGACAGAGCGGCGTCGAGAAGTTCAATATTGAGGAGGCCTCGAAAGGGCTCGACGCGTTGTCCCTGCGGTCTGCCGAGAACGAGTTCGACCGCGCAGCCAAGGTCGCCCGCGCGTGCCGGGGGCGTCGCGCGTCGTGCTTGACAGTTGCGTTTGCAGGCGCAGGGGCAGGCCGCCCAGGCCGCGCCCGCGTGCAGCGGCCGCGGCAGTGGCCGCGCCGCGCCGAACAAGGGCGCGGCGGAGACGCGCTCTTCGCATTCCGGTGCGTCCTGGCACAGCGGCGGCTGGGGCCGATCTACGTGGGAGACGGGCGCGTGGGGCAGCTCGAAGAGGCCGGCGCCAGACGCGCCGCGCGCGCCGCCCGGCCCGCGAAATGGGCCAAGAAGTTGGGGGGCGCTTGACGTCCCCGATTCGCGGCGCCCATGCAATGTTTGCGCGGTCGCGCCGCCCGCTCCGCGGCCGCGCGCGCGCGGCAGGCGCTGCTGCAGATAACGCAGGCGGTGTCCGTGACCTGTGTGGCCTTCCTGCCTGGCGCAGCGCGCCAGCCTCGCGCTGACGCATTCGCCTGCGGTTACATTTCTATGAAGAGAGGGCCATTCGCGCGCGGCCCGTCCCAAGGCACGTAGCGTTCCTGCTCGCGCGCATGGCGCGGCGCGCGGCGTTGCACGCAGGTCTGGTCTCGCCTTATCCGCGGTGGGTGCACCCGTGGAAGGCGTACAAGCATCCCGCAGAGGCCAGGGCTTCTCGTGCGAAGACCTGCTCGGCTCGGGGGTGCGCTAACAATGCTCTCGCGCCCTCGTCCTGCCCACGCGCATTGGTGGAGTGTGGCGGGTGGCATCGGTTGCCGCCGCAAGCGCGCATCGGCGGTGTCGCGCCTCTCGTGGAGTCAGCGGCGGCAGAGTTTTGTTGCAAGAGAGGACGCGCAGGGGCTCGCGGTTGCGCAGTCTTCGCGCTCTTGTATTATGGTGGTGCGGCCACAGCGGTCAAGCATCATGCCAGCGCCGCCGGCGCCGCCGAAACGAAGTTGCACGGCGAAGGGCGCGCCGCCCGTGCCGGCGCCGCCGGCGCGGGACGGCGCAAAGTGCGCCCTCAAGCGCGATTTCGTGCGTCAGGCCCAAGGCAGGACATGCGAATTTGAAAAGAAGATCACGTTGGCGACAGACGTCTCAGACGCGGTGCGCTGGATCAGTGAGCGCGCGCCCGGCGCGGTCCGGCAAGCGCGCGAAGAAGCCGTTTGGCGTATTGAAACTCGGGCCCGCCAGCTCGAGCAGAGTGGCGCCATCGAGGCGTGGTACCGCGTCGCAGACGAAGGCGTTCGCGGGGTCGCCTGGTATGTCAACGGGCCGCTGCTTGCAGAGTTGGCGGCCAGCATTGGACACATTGATCGTGAATGCGTGGAGTTCTTTCGTCGGGCGTGCCCGCGTGCCGCCGTCGTCTGCCATCGCGCGCCCGTCGCGCACGAGGGGGCGCCCCTGCTGGGTGAATTACCGGTGTCGGGCATTGGCGCGCCTGCTACATTTCCGCAAGAGAAGTCCACCGAGGTTCTTGTAGAGGGCGCCCGGGCGGCAAACAAGCGTCTGCTCGCGCGTTTACGCTCCGACCCCAACGCGCAAGAGTTGTGGGGCCTCGCGGATGAAGATTTCCGACTATGGAGGATGCGAGCGCCCGAGGGTCTGTCAGACCTCGACTTGGGCAGTATCATCCTGGTGCCCCGGTTCGGGGTAGTACAGGGTGTCAGGAGCGACGGCGCCCGCAAGGCGCGCGCGCGCGCCCGCGCGAAGCGTTGTTTAAAGTTTGTCGTGCGCGCGCACTTCGCGGCAGGTTCGCGCGGTGGACGATTGCTCCATTGCCGGCGTCAACGCCGCAACGCGTCCGCGTGAGCGTATGCGGCACGAGACAATTGATCACCTATACCTGCTTTGCCGACTATTTACTGAAACGGTGGCCGCTGCGTCGCGAGGGCGCAAGGGCCACGCGCGCCAGGGTTGCAGGCATCCGCTGTGCCGCGCTTGTTTAAGCTCGACATCGACGCTGCCTTCCGGAGGCTTCCGCTGCGACCTGAGCATCGGGCTTTGATTGGGGTCATATTCCGTTACATGGATGAGGTCACGGCGCATGCTCACTGCGCGTGCCCATTCGGGGCAGGCGCGTCGTCCGCTCTCGGCGCACACCGCGTCGCTCTTGTCCCCCGCGCAGTTGCAAGCGTTCATAACTGGGAACGCGTTGGTGCCCTCATATTCGTGATTCTACGCCGTGTACTCCACGCGGCGATACTTCGTTACGTGGGCGATATGTTCGGCGCCGAAAGGTGGGCCGAGGCGCGGGGTGTCACGCGAGCCGGCCGATCGGTCGCCGTCACGCGCCGCGCGGCAGGTCGAACACCTGCTGGATTGCATCGCGCGCATCGTAAGATGCTTATTGGGCCGGTCCGCGCTGGCAGACGAGAAGATTTCCTGTGCTGTCCCGCTCGGTATCGTGGGACTTCGCGTCGACCTCTCATCGGAGGGGATGTCGTGCGTTCCGCTGCCCGGCAAGATCGCTCAGTGGACAGCGCGTATCACGTTGGCACTCGATTCGGGCATCTTGCGCGCAGGCGTGGACCCAGTTTGCGGCCCGCCACGCAGCGTCGTGGCGCGCGCGGCCAGGTGACGCGAGCAATCTCGCGGGCGCACTAGCCTGGGCATCCGGTAACATGTTCAACCGCGCGGGGCGCGCCATGCTCAGGTGTGTTTTTCTGTGCCGTGCGCCGGCAGCGCACCCTTTTGCCACGCCCACGTTGCGGCAGGCCGATCTACGCCCAGGCACATCGCGGCTCTCCCGACATGCCGCAAGCGCTACGGCTAATGCTGCGGTGGTGGTTGATCGTGCTGGGCGGCGAGCTGGCACAGTCACGAAGGTGGTGCGACGAAGCGGTGGGCCCCGTGGCCTATCTGTTCTGCGACGCAGCCAGCCGCCCGCCCATGGCGGCCGCCGTACTGTTCGTTGACAACAAATGCTACTGGACGT
This sequence comes from Prorocentrum cordatum, assembly GCA_963575745.1. Classification (NCBI taxonomy): domain Eukaryota; class Dinophyceae; order Prorocentrales; family Prorocentraceae; genus Prorocentrum; species Prorocentrum cordatum. Next base: position 56,296 of record CAUYUJ010019819.1, on the reverse strand, counting down.
GCATGCCACCTGCCGCCCGGCACAGCTGCGCAGGTCAGCGTCAGTTTTGGTCGCGACGCGCGCGCACGCGTGCGCCAGGATCTTGAAGGCGTTCCAGCCCAGGGAAGATAATCAAATCATGGGCTTGGAAATGCTGAGCATTGCCCTGGGCTTGTGCTCGTTTGAACACCTGCTCCGCCGTCGGCGCGTCGTAATCTGGTCTGACAACACAGGCGCGCAGGCCGCCGCCGGCAGCGGCGCCGCGCGCGCGTTCGATCACGCTTGTCTCGCACACGGCCTCTGGGTCAAGATTGCGGAATTGCGGTGTCTAGCACGTGTGGAGCGGGTGCCGACAGACGAAAATATCGCAGATGATCCGTCCAGGGGTGAGTTCGGGCTGCTGCGGCAGCTCGGTGCAGTGCGAATTGATCCGCACCTGGACGAGGCGTTCTGCACGCCAGCGTCATGGACGTCGATGCTCATCCCGACAAGGTGCGCCAGCGCTCGCAGCACGGCTACGCTGCGAGGCAGCCGAAACTCGGCGCCAGCTATCGGGTATCTCGCGGCGCGCGCCACGGTTGACGCGCGCCACTCAGCAGGGGCTCACACCGCAAGGTCCACGCGACCTAGCCTGTATCACTATGTTCACGACGATTTCGCCGCTCAGCTGAGCAATGTTCTGCCCAGAGCGTCACGTGCTGATATCGACGCGGTTTGCTCTTGCCTGCGGTTTAACGGGATGACGCGCTGGCAGCACCTCGAGGGTGCGCTGTTCGATGACTTTCTGGGTCGTGAACGCCTTTCTGTCAACGCAGCGACAGCAGTGCGAGAGCTGCTGGCACGCCCGCAAGGTGGTGTGCATCGCGGGCGCGCGGGTCGTGCGCGCGCGCCGCGAACGCCAGGCCCAGCGGTGGCGAGTCAAGGCTCTGCGAGCTCGGCTCCTTCATCGTCCTCTTCCTCGAGTGTGCGGTTATGGGCGCCCCGCGTGGTCCGTCGCAGACCGCTTTTCTCCGCGCGTTGCACGCGCGCGACGTCTTCGCGCGCGGCCGCGCGCGCAGGGCATCCCAGGGCCGGTGCCGCCGCCGGGGCCTCCACCCGCGATGCTTACGGCCCGTCGGCGGCGTAGCCGCAGCTCGGCAGCGGGCCCAGTGGCAGCGGTACGCCGTGCGCTACGTAGGGCAACGGAAGGTTTCGAGCGTCAGATGGGCGATCCGCGTTGCGAGATCGCGAAGGCTGCCGCAGCCGTCACGTCGCCCGAGGCGGGGCGGGCGTGGGCCCAGGTTGCCCGTAACAGCGCCCTGCTCGGATCGTGCCCACGGTCGCTACCGCAGGTTCGCAGCGGCTTCGAATGTTGGGTGAAGTTCGCGCGCGACGTTTTGCAGCGCAAAGGCAGCGAACTCCCGCCGTCGGTCGACGGTCTTTTGCTTTGGTCTACGACGTTCAGGTGTCGCGCGACGTTCTGCAATTACCTTTCGCATTTGAAGAAGGCATGCTACGTCGCGCGTGTGGCAGACGCAGCGTTCGCGCACGCGTCGCTGGCCGGCGCCAAGCTGGCCATCGAGAAGCGTTCGGGTTGGTCGGCACGACCCCGCATGGTGGTCCGGATGCACGTGCTGGAACAGCTACTGGAACGCCCAGGCGAGTTACCAGACGGATCCGGGCTGGGTCTCCTGTTCGTGACCGCGTGCGCGTTTCTACTTCGCCTCCCGTCGGAAGCGCTGGTCGTCCAACGGGCCGCCTCGCTCGACGACGCGTCACATTTACGCGCGGGCCTTTTCATCGGCGAAGAGGCGGCCGTCTTATCGCTCGCCAGACGGAAGAACCGGGAAATACGGACAAATATTGTGCGCAATTGCTGGTGTCAGCGCTCACGCGCCACGTGCCCCGTACACGCTCTCGGCGCGTGGTTCAACTCGCAGTCCGTTGGAGAGGCCCCGTGGGCAGGCTGGTGCGCCACGGGTGGGCGTAACGCGCTGCGGTCGGCACTGCGTCGCACGGGAGTAGTTAATGCCGACGCCTACGGCGCCCGCTCGTTCCGTCGGGGCCACGCCCAAGACATTGTGGAGTTCGGCGGCCGAGTCACCGACATCCTGAAGGCAGGTGACTGGCAGATGCCAGCTTGGATACGCTATCTTGACGTTGAGAAGATGGAGCGCCAGGCCGTCGCCGAGGCGAATTTCGGCGTGTCGCCCAGTGACGACGAGGGTGGGGATTCGGCAACCCCCGGCGTCCAGCGACGTCATTCCACGCTTGGTCGGTGCAAGTAACGTCGCGCCAGGCCCCTTCGCGCGCTCGTTCGCCCTCGTTCGGTCCATCGGTCGCTCTCTCGCGGGCCACGCGTCTGCGGCCGTCTCTCTGCCTGGCATTGGGTGGCAGCGTGCCCGCGGGTGCCGCAGGCCCGCTGTGTGGGGCAGCGCTCGGCCTCAGCCCCTGGGTCCGTGGCAGTGGGTATGGTGCCCATGTGCTTCGGCCTGCGCCCTGGCGCGCCAGCCGCCTGTGTCGTTTGACGCGGTGGGCTGGCGTGTCGGCTGTTGGCGCGCGGCCGCGGCCTCGCCCGGCGTTGTTTGGGTGCCGTATTCCCCCCTCTGGGTGGCATCGCGGTCGAACGTCGCCGCGAAGGAGACTTATGGGGCAGTAATGCCTTGTTATTGCAAGTCATAAGTCGACGCCCCCAGGCGGGAGTGTCCCGCCGTCGGCGCGCCGCGCGATGGCGGGCGCCCGCATGTCCACCCGCCACGCGCCGCCGCTACGTCGGGCGGGCCAGGCCCCGCGCGGGCATGCTGGCGTGCCGCGCGGCCGTGCGTCGGGGTCCTTCCTCCCTCCGCTCCTCCGTGCGCGGTCGTGATGTCTCCTCTTAGCCGCCTGGCTGCGGGGCGGGATATCAAGTGCCCGGTCATGTCTGCAGCGCCCCACCTGCCTAGTGTGCACTCTGAAGGTGGGGCGGCTGGCCGGGGTGTGGTCCTCTGTTTGCCAGTGTACGGCTCTGGACCAACCCTGGGGGCGACGCGCGGGGCGTCCGTTCGCCAGAGTGCGTCGGGCGCGACCGCGGTCGCGCTTCTTCTCTCCCACCCACCACCCTCGAGGGGGGGTATGGTGCCCATGTGCTTCGGCCTGCGCCCTGGCGCGCCAGCCGCCTATGTCGTTTGACGCGGTGGGCTGGCGTGTCGGCTGTTGGCGCACGGCCGCGGCCTCACCCAACGTTGTTTGGGTGCCGTGTTCCCCCCTCTGGGTGGCATCGCGGTCGAACGTCGCCGCGAAGGAGACTTATGATGATGATGAGGATGCAGATCGCGATTCCGACTCTGATTATGTTTGTGATGATTGTTGTTGTTGTCGTCGTTGTTGTTGTTGGTCCCTTATTCGTAGAAGTACTATTATCGTGTGCCAGTAGCATCATTAGGAGTTAGAGAACCATTTTTTATCACTATGAAGATTTTTTTAAATCTCAACCTTTTCGTTCTTGTTAGACTCATTCTTAATGCTATCATTCTTGCTAGCATTATTTGTAAGTATGAACATTATTAGGATGCTGCTGCTGTTGCTGCTGATGCTGCTGATGATGCTGATGCTGATGCTGATGCTGATGATGATGCTGCTGGTGCCGATGATACTGATCATGCTGATGATGATGATGATGGTGCTGCTGGTGACGATGATGATTATGATGCTGCTGCTGATGCTGATGGTAATGATGATGAGGATGGATGGATGGATGGATGGATGGATGGGTGGTGGTGGTGATGATGATGCGGCTGCTGCTGGTGAGGATGCTGCAGCTGCCGATGATGATGATGCTGGTGATGATGCTATGATGATGCTGTTGCTGCTGGTGATGATGATGGTGCAGCTGCTGCTGCTGATGATGATGATGATGATGATGCTGATGATGATGATGCGGAGGAGGAGCTGGACGAGGAGGAGGGGGAGGAGGAGGAGGAGGCGGAGGAGGAGGATAGTAGGAGGAGGAGGAGGAGGAGGAGGAGGAGGAGGAGGAGGCGGAGGAGGAGGAGGAGGAGGAGGAGGAGGAGGAGGAGGAGGAGGAAGAGAGGAGGAGGAGGAGGTGGAGGAGGAAGAGGAGAAGGAGGAGGAAGAGGCGGAGGAGGAGGTGAGGAGGAGGAGGAGGTGAGGAGGAGGGAGGAGGAGGAGGAGGAGGAGGAGGAGGAGGAGGAGGAGGAGGAGGAGGAGGAGGAGGAGGAGGAGGAGGAGGAGGAGGAGGAGGAGGAGGACAGGGAATCTTTGGCGGAGGAGGATCTTTCTTGGCCTCTGCCACCACGCAGCCCCTTTGGATGTGGACAGGCAGAATTTGTCGAATCCACGAGGACTCCTCTCCGCGACTGGATGGTGGTTGGCGCCTCGCTGCGCGACGGGGGACTTGCGCACTGGAGAGGTTCTCCCTCTGCGATAGGCGGGGGGTCCCGCCCCGAGACTCCCCGCCGTGGAGGTTGCGTCGCATCAGCCGGGACCTCGCTTCGCGATAGGAGGCGCCTCGGGGCACCTGAGGGCGGAGTCCGCCGCGAAATGCGCGCGACGAAGTCCTGCAGGATTCTCCAGCAGTTCCGTAGGATCTCCGAGGAGATCCTCAGGAATCCACGGGACATGACATGACTGCTCAGGATTCTGCTAGAAACCAGGATTTTTGAGGATTCTGCTAGGACATGACTGCTCCTCCTAGGATTCCGTCAGAGTTTTTTTCCGGATTCTGTTGGAAATCCTTGGGATTGTTGGGGACATTTTCATCAGAGAAACTATGGATTCAGTTTGTGTCGGGGTTTCGGTTTTCTGCTATGCCTGGCGGCCCATAGGGGCCAGACGGATCGCGAGGAGGCGGAGGAGGAGGAGGAGGAGGAGGATGATGATGATGATGATGAGGAGGAGGAGGAGGAGGAGGAGGAGGAGGAGGAGGAGGGGCCACCTGTGGTTGTGGCTCCTCGCGTTTCTCTTGCCTGCCTCTCTCCCCTCCCCCTCCTCCCTCTCTCCCTAACCCCCCCACTCCTCCTCCCCCCGCCCCTCCCCCCGAAATGGGACGGGGCGAATTACAACCGACCAGTCCCAATTCCAACCGTTCGGAGCGAATTGCAAACATAAATGGGACCAAGTACAACCATGGGATCTTCAGAAGTACTTCTTTCTTCTTTCTCAGAAGTACTTCTTTCTTCTTCAGAAGTACTTCTTGCTTCTTCAGAAGTACTTCGATTCCTTAGCATTCCTTCCGATTCCTTAGGATTCCTTAGGATCCTTAGGATTCCTTAGGGTCCTTAGGAATATGTGCGAATCCATGGGAGTCCTGAAGCATCCTTAGGGGAAGAGGGCGCTTTGGGGGCCTTCTTGAAGTCTCTTTGGGCCACTCTTAAGGCCCTCTTGGGGCCTTCTTGGAGCCCTCCTGGGGCCCTTATTGACTTTTCTTGGCGCCCAAATAAGCCCCAGAAGGGCCAACTTTCGAGGGCTGCAGGAGGACCAACTTTTGAGGTCAATACTACGGACACTACTACTGCTTCGACCTACTGCTACGACTTCTGCTACGACTACTCCTGCTACAGCCAATAATACTACTTCTACTCCTACTACTACGACCACTACTATTATTTCCTGCTTGTACTATTACGCCAACTGCTTTTAATATTATTGCTTCTACTGAAGCGACGCCGACTCAACTACAACAACAACGACTACTACTACTACTACTAGTATTGCTATTCCTGCTACCAGCACTACCACTTCTGGTACCATGGCCACTACTATACTCACTACTAGCACTACAACTACTACTACTACTACTGCTACTGCTACTGCTACTGCTACTGCTACTACTACTACTACAGCTACTACTACTACTACTACTACTACTATTACTACTACTACTACTACTACTACTGCGACTGTTACTACTACTACTACTACTACTACTACTAATATAAGTATTGCCAGTATTATTACTGTCACTACAACTACCACCACTGTTACCACAGCTGAGATTGACCACGACTACTACCACTACGACTACTACGAGTCTTGCTTTGCTTGCTACTACTACTACTACTACTACTACTACTACTACTACTACTACTACTAGTACTACTACTACTATTACGACTACTACTACTACTACTCTGAGTCTTACTCTTATTGTGATTATTACCACTACAACTACTACCACTCTACACAACTGCTACTACTACTACTACTGCTGCTACTATTATTACTACGGCTGCCGCCACTACTTCTAATGCTAGTTACGACTACTATCGCTACTACTACTACTACTACTACTACTACGACTACTGCTACTACTACTACTATTACTACCACTACCACTACCA
>CAUYUJ010019819.1:12500-47500 GCA_963575745.1 Prorocentrum cordatum | reverse complement strand
TGGCCCTTCTAGGGCTGATTTGGGCGCCAAGAGAAGTCAATACGGGCCCCGGGAGGGCTCCAAGAAGGCCCCAAGAGGGCCTTAAGAGTGGCCCAGAGAGACCCCAAGAAGGCCCCCAAAGCAGCCCCTTCCGAAAAATCAAAGATTGTTCGGTTGTTTTTCCCGCCCCCTTCCGACAAATAATAAAATATTGGTCGGTTGCTTTTTCCTCTTGCTGCCGTTTCGGGCTCTTTTAGGGTCCCTTGTAGGACGCCAGTCCACTGGACCCACCAGCACCCCTCGAAACCGGCGACGGTTTCGCAGATCGCAGCCCCCCCCCCAGGGATGGCGAGGTCCAATCTGAGCCCCCATAGGACGTCACTCTGCTGGGCCCCCCTGCAGCCCTCGAACGTTGGCCCTGAAGTACTTCTGAAGAAGAACTTCTGAAGACCCCATGGTTGTAATTGGTCCTACGTATGGTTGCAATCGCTCCGAACGGTTGGAATTGGGACCAGTCGGTTGTAATTCGTTCCATTTCGGGGGGAGGGGCGAGGGGAGGAGGAGGGAGGGGGGTTTAGGGAGAGAGGGAGGAGGGGGAGGGGAGAGAGGCAGGCCGGAGAAACGCGAGGAGCCACAACCACAGATGGCCCCTCCTCCTCCTCCTCCTCCTCCTCCTCCTCCTCCTCCTCCGCCTCCTCGCGATCCGTCTGGCCCCTATGGGTCGCCAGGCATAGCAGAAAACCGAAACCCCGACACAAACTGAATCCATAGTTTCTCTGATTTCGTGGTGCCTGAGGAATTCGTTAGGGTCTCTCCGGATTCCTGAGGAGGTCTGGGGGATCCGCACAGAAATATTCAGGGCAGTAGATCCTGGGGACTTTTTTTTGGAAATGCAGAGGATTCCTTCAGAAATCATTGGGGTTCCTGGGAACTCCTCATGATTTCGTACCAAGTCGTTCGGATTCTTTTGAACATTTCTGGTTACTTTCGAGTTCCGGTGGATGGCGTGAGCGGACGGCCAGCCAGGAGGGGGGGAGGGGGATCGACTAGAAACTCTGTCTCCCGGCCAACCCTGTCTCGGCCAGGGAGTGCGAATCGTGATTCTTGTTTGTTTGCTTGTTGTTTTTCTGTCCGTCTGTCTGGCCGTCCGTCTGTCCGTCTGTCTGTCGGTCTGTCTGTCCGTCTGTCCGTCTGTCCGTCAGTCCGTCTTTCCGTCTGTCCGTCTGTCCGTCTGTCCGTCTGTCCGTCTGTCCGTCAGTTTGCATGTTCTGTGTTATTATCATTATTGCTGTCATGAGTATCATTATTTCTTTCCTGAGTACTACCATGTATTTTGATTTTGATAACAGCTTGTGCTAAACAAACCTGTCTCCAGCAGTCTGCCGATGCCGTGCGCTGGCACGTCTTCCTGTGGCTGGGCGACGCCGATCTCGTCGCGGCCGCCTGTGCTGGGCCGGGGCTGCTGCTGCAGTGCGCCAGCGCGCGCCTGCACGCCCACGTAGGCGGCGCGCGCCCCGAGGGACGAGGAGCGAGGCTCGAGGTATTCTTTACGCCAGGGATCGAGGCAGGACGATGTCTCCTCCTCCTCCTCCTCCTCCTCCTCCTCCTCCTCCTCCTCCTCCTCCTCCTCCTCCAGGCGGGGAGGGGGCTGCGAGCTCATCCGTCGGGGGGAGGAGAAGCGGCACCATCACCACCGGGGTGCCCACGATCAGGCGCGCCCCCGAGGCGCGAGGTCCGAGGTCCGAGGTCGAAGTGTCGATGGATCGAGGTCCGAGGCGGTCTCCTGTCAGGGATCGAGGCTCGGGGCTCGAGGTCCGAGGTCCGAGGTCCGAGGTCGAAGTGTCGATGGATCGAGGTCCGAGGCGGTCTCCTGTCAGGGATCGAGGGAGGTCGAGGTCTCGTCGAGGCGAGGTCGAGGTCTCCGAGGTCCGAGGTCCGAGGTCGAAGTGTCGATGGATCGAGGTCCGAGGCGGTCTCCTGTCAGGGATCGAGGCTCGGGGCTCGAGGTCCGAGGTCCGAGGTCCGAGGTCGAAGTGTCGATGGATCGAGGTCCGAGGCGGTCTCCTGTCAGGGATCGAGGTCCGAGGTCCGAGGTCCGAGGTCGAAGTGTCGATGGCGAGGTCCGAGGCGGTCTCCTCCGAGGCTCGGGGCCGAGGTCCCGAGGTCGAAGTGTCGATGGATCGAGGTCCGAGGCGGTCTCCTGTCAGGGATCGAGGCTCGGGGCTCGAGGTCCGAGGTCCGAGGTCCGAGGTCGAAGTGTCGATGGATCGAGGTCCGAGGCGGTCTCCTGTCAGGGATCGAGGCTCGGGGCTCGAGGTCCGAGGTCCGAGGTCCGAGGTCGAAGTGTCGATGGATCGAGGTCCGAGGCGGTCTCCTGTCAGGGATCGAGGCTCGGGGCTCGAGGTCCGAGGTCCGAGGTCCGAGGTCGAAGTGTCGATGGATCGAGGTCCGAGGCGGTCTCCTGTCAGGGATCGAGGCTCGGGGCTCGAGGTCCGAGGTCCGAGGTCCGAGGTCGAAGTGTCGAGGATCGAGGTCCGAAGGATCGAGGCTCGGGCTCCGAGGTCCGAGGTCGAAGGCGAGGTTGTCAGGGATCGAGGTCCGAGGTCCGAGGTCCGAGGTCGAAGTGTCGATGGATCGAGGTCCGAGGCGGTCTCCTGTCAGGGATCGAGGCTCGGGGCTCGAGGTCCGAGGTCCGAGGTCCGAGGTCGAAGTGTCGATGGATCGAGGTCCGAGGCGGTCTCCTGTCAGGGATCGAGGCTCGGGGCTCGAGGTCCGAGGTCCGAGGTCGAGGTCGATGGATCGAGGTCCGAGGTGGTCTCCTGTCAGGGATCGAGGATCGAGGCTCGGGGCTCGAGGTCCGAGGTCCGAGGTCGAGGTCGATGGATCGAGGTCCGAGGTGGTCTCCTGTCAGGGATCGAGGCTCGGGGCTCGAGGTCCGAGGTCCGAGGTTTGTGGATTGATGTTCGAGGTGAGCTTGCTTTCCTTCCGAGGCCTCCGGGGACCTTGGAAGGCCTCTTTACAGGACCGAGGCAGGGCGGGAATGCGTCGGGCGATGCGGCTCCGAGAATGCGTCGGGGGATCATGGAAGAAGCGAAGCGTGTGCGTGTCGAAGTGTAGCGAGCGCGCTCGCCTCTGGTCCGAACTCGGGCTGGGGCCGCAGCTCAACGCGCGAGTCGATAACGCGTTCGCAGCACCAGTTCTCTCTCATCCATGTCAGCTCTGATACCCCTCGGCCGAGGGGGGGAAGGAGGAAGAGACAAGGAGGGGAGGAAGGGAGAGGAGGAGAGGAAGGGAGAGGAGGAGAAGGAGGAGGAGGAGGAGGGGGAGGAGGAGGAGGAGAACATGGGAGAGGGTGGAAGAGGCCGCTGCGTGCGCTCTCGCAGGTGTCGTCCTGGCCAGGCGGGTTTGTACAGTCGATTTGTGCAGTTGAGGTCGTTGCTGCCTTTCCCGCTCGACTTTCGGAGCGCTGCTGACAATGCGTTGGCTGCCAATCTCAGGGTCAACACTGCCGTCTTGCAATACCATTCCTCGATGTGTCGAGAACTGGCCCTCGCGAGGTCGGGATGCGCATTCCCCGCGCGAGATACCGGTTGGTCAGTTTGGTACAATTCAAATTTTCTTTGTGTGGTCGCGTCAGCGTTTGGACACGCGAGTTCCATCGGGATTCGCGCCTGGGACGCCCAGGGGGCCCTCTACGAGGCATTCCGTGCGTGCCCAAGCAGGTCATTGCGAGTCGAGCCGCGCTTCCGCAGCAAACTTTCGAGGTGGACGCTCCCAACCCCGATTGGCCGACTTGCGCTCCGAGCACCGGCCATTTTTCAGTGGTTGGGCCAGCTGGCACCTCCGCGTGTTGTTGCCGGTGTTGAGAGGACGCAACGGAGTTGGTGGTGCGCGGCGCGCCGATCCCAGCGGGTCTGGCGGTGTTGTTTCGACTGTTCGACGGACGCGCAGGACAGGCACCGAGCATGTATGCGGTCTGCCATTGCATATCCAGACTGACGGTTCGATTCCCCGGGCTCTGGGATGTCAGCTTGGAGAGCTCTGAATGTCTTGGAGCAGCGCCCGACGAGGCTCTTACCGTGTCGGCGCTTGCTGCCTATGCCGCGTTCAAGGCGTCCAACAGCTTTCGGGGAAGCCCTTCTCCAAAGAAAGCAGCTGTCCAAGACAGTTTGGAGCATTTTTGCAAGACTGGCGCTGCCGGGCACAGGCCCGCGGTGCGAGTTTTAGATGCACGATGGGCTCGCTGAGTCTTACCTTTCCTCCTTCTCTTCCTCCTCCTCCTCCTCATCTTCCTCCTCCTCCTCCTCCTCCTCCTCCTCCTCCTCTCCCCCCTCTTTTCGCCGTCGTTGTGCTGGTCCTCCGTCTCATCTCTCCCTCCTTCCCCTTTGTCCGCTTGCTCCTGGTTCGGCGCGAGACGTGGATCGTCTGGCCAAACCGCACGCGTTGGTGCGTGCCTTGGGTTCGCGCCCTTCTCTCCCCTTCCCGCCCTGTCTCCTTCCTCCGTCGTCCGCTGCTGCTGCGCCTTCTTCCCTCGCCTCTCCCTCTTCCTCCTCCCTCTTCCTGCCCCGCTGCCCCAGTCCTGGGCTCTTCCCGCCGGGAGGGAAAGAGAGCCACACGCTGTTGACGCTCGTTCGGGTCTCAAAGTCGCACGGGCGTGCCTGCGTCAGCATCCCGTGGCCGGTGGCCCGCGCTGCTGTTTGTCCCCCCCCGAGGTCACGTATCAATGGGTGCTCTTGCCTGTTGCAGGTCGGTGCGCGTGGCGTTCCCGGGTTGCCTGGCCACCTGCCCTGAGGTACGGACAGCAGGACAGTGTATGGAGACATGATTCCCCATGGTGTATCTCATCAGTTTTTTCCACGTGCGTTCTGACGAGTACAGACCAGATGATATGTTAACCCTTCGCGGTTGCGGAGTTCCCGCGCTGTTCAGGAAGCATATATCCCACCAGGTGGGATAGCAGTTCTTGTAGAGCTCCTGTGGTGTTCAGGAAGTATCAATTCCATTCAGTGGGATAATATATGTTGTGGACTGCAACCACTTTGACTTCAGTTCCAGTCTGCTTTCATAAAATAAGCTTTCTCCCTCTGTCCTATTACGTTTTTTTGTCATCTTTCTTTATCTCTCTATTCTTTCCCTATCTTCTTTCCTCCTTCCCTCCAGTTGTCCCTCCCTTCCTCTCTCCCTCCCCTCTTGTCCCGCTCTCAGTACCTCCATCTCTCTTTCTCTGCAGTCCTTTGAGGGGTCCGCCGTCGCTCAGTTCCAGGGCGCCGAAGCTCGCAGTGGCCAGGCAAGCCCCTTCATTCCTTCTTCTGCTCAGAACTTTTCATACGTGTGTCTCGCACGGCATGTTGTCCAGACACGCCGGACTTCTGAGGCCAAGGTCTTGCCCGCCTGGTCTTTTTTGCTGGGCCCGGACCAGCGCCGCAGCGGTGGTCGTGTCTTGTCGTGTCCTGGCATTCTTCGGTGCAGCATGGTGACTGAACCCCTACACGCCTTTCGTTGAAAGTAGGTATTTTTGGACTCCCAGATCCCAATCTGTTTCAAGCGCCTTCCTACTTCAGGAATCGGCACGCTTTTGCTGTGGTTTGTTATCCTTCTGGGGGCCTGGACCCAATCAGCTTCATCCGCCTTCCTACTTCCTGTTCTTACCTACTTCTTCCGGCCGACGTGTATCCGCTGCCTCTTGTCGGGAGCGGAAAAGAGGGGGGTGATGACTAGGGGGGGGGATGGATTTCATGGCGCGGGCCATGATTTTCCCTCAGATTTCATGGCGCCTCTTCTTATTTTGTTGCGTCCCAGTCCCCCCCGCTGGGCCGCGCACATGCCGCCGGTCATGATTTGCACCCCCCCCCCTCTTGGACACCCCCCTCTTGGCCGCTCCCGATCTTGGGGTCATGGGCCGTCAGCCTCCCAGACGGCAGGCACGAGTGCGCTCGGCGTGCAGAGCTGGCGCGCGGCGTGGCGCCGCCGGCCTGCCCGCTGCATGCCGGCCCCGACCCCGGGGACGGAGTGTGCACGGTCAGGAGCTCCTCGAGGAGCCTCTGACCCTCGGGGACAGAGCGTGCACTGGAGGAGGAGGCCCTTCGAGGCCCTCCTCCTTCTCCTCCTCCTCCTCCTCCTCCTCCTCCTCCTCCGGGTGGTCACCGTGCCGTCCACGGGTCAGGTGCTCCAGGAGGCGGTCGCAGAGCTCAACCGACTCCAGAAGCACCAAGATAAGTTGGCCAAGCAGCTCAAACGTGCCACCGAGTATCGCAACGACGTGCTCCAGCGGATCAGCACCAATGTGGCCGAGCTGGCAGAAGCAAAGCGGCAGTTCCATGAGGCAAAGGCTGGTGTTGGAGATGGAGAAATGGTACCCGAATCAGAGCCTGCCAAGAAGCCAGATGATGACGAAGAGGCCCTCCCCACCTTGGATGAAAAAGAGTTGGCAATGTTGGACGTTAAGCAGAAAGAAGAATATTAAAAGATCGGGGAATAATTCCAACAGGCCAAGCAGTACATCGAGGGCAGGAAGACAGCCGTCAACAACGCGAAGAAGGCGCTTGACGCAGCCAAAACGCTCAAGACTAAGGCCTGCAAGCGGCGCAAAGGAGAAGATGGAGCTGACATCAAGTCGGAACCAGACAAGGAAGCTGGAACCGCAGCAACACCAGCCGTACCAGGAGCAGCACCATCAGTCATGGACCCGCAAACCGAGCTCGCCAACCAGTACGACCTCTCAGATGATGCCCAGGTCCAGGCCTACCTCACGAAGCTGGCCCAGATCAAGAGCAGGACGAAGGTCGCCCTGGCTACGAAGCAGAGCTCCTAACCACCACCAGGACTTCGCTGACGTGGAAGCCGAAATCGAGGGCTTCGCACTAGCAGCGTCTGCTGCGAAGGGGGTTGAGCCAAACGTGGCCACTGTTGCCGTCGGTGTATCAAGCGGCAAATCCCCACTCGCAGCAGACCTTCATCGAGGACCGAGCGGTCCGCCCAAGCTGGCGTTCCAGAAGCAGGTCTGGTTTGACGACGAGGTTGACTACATCATCAGGAGTGCGTCTACTCGAGCAGATGATGACCCAGGCAACTCTCAGTCGTGTCTATCATCGGGGAGTTCTAATTCTTCGCCATCGTCGGAAGACCTAGTCCGTGCAGGAGTGCAAGGCACTGGTCATGGGTTCCAGACAGAAGGCGACGAGAAGCATAACCATTTCGACGAGGCAAAGACCACCGTCACAATTTGCATGGCCAACATAACGCAGCACAGCGCGGCCGCCAAGACTTACATCGAGGGCAAGAGTAAGCAGTATGACATCATGGCGCTCAATGAGCACCATTTGCGTGGACCAGCAGCGGAGATCGAGGCCAATCGGCTGATGAAGTATGGTTGGCGATCCCATGGAACTTGGGCGCCAGCGAGACCATCCACGCGTTCGAAGAGAGGCACCTTGGGAGGCACCTGCATACTTCGACGTCGACATCTGGACACGCGTGTGCACCTGCCAGACGCGCAGGGCTACACTTTTTGTGCCGAGGGAGCTCAGAGGACAACATATTGCAGTTATCACGGCATATCTTACGGCATCAATTGGCTTCACTGGCGAGAACATCCGCAATATGAAGCGCACTTGTTGCAGTCGACGAAGAGCTTGGGCAATCTACCTTGTGTGGCGACTTCAATAGCACGCCCCAGGAATTTGAGACCGCCCTGGCTTAAACTATCTGGAGGATCTATTGTCGTGCCCTAGCACGTTAGTCACACGTGCAGCAGTGGAACGGCGCTCCTCATCGACTATGTGATTATGACCCCAGGCTTTCGGCCCCTAATCAAACAGGTACGAGCTGAACATGATGTACCTTGGTCACCGCACATCGGCATCGTCGTCGAACTATGGGCCAGGCCCTCGACCGTTCTCATGCGAAAGCCCATGCTCCCAGCTCAGCGGCCCACCCCCATGACAGAAGTTACACGTGAGAAGGGCATCAGGAGGCAGCAGAGGGACCGCGCTCAGTACAACGAGATGGCCCAGTACCTCGAGGAAGACCTCCTAGACAGTAAGTTGCTGGATAAGCACTATACGGAGACGGTCGCCAAGCGCTGCGACCAGACCAGCTGGGCAGAGTGCCAAAAGGAGGAGGCATCCTGCCGTATCCGAGGTGCTCCAGTGTGGGTGCGGATCTCGTTGGCTTACCAGCAGGGCCCGAGGATGAGCGAGCTCCTTGGACGATTATATGGCAAATGGGCGAAGGCTGCAGAGCGGGCTTTGTCAACCATTACTGGTGCACCGTTGCGTTCGCGAGCTCGTCGCGGCCAGCCGGCGCGTTGCGCAGAGATGCCGTATCCACAGCATATCGCAGGCAAACCAAAGGGCGACGCCAAGGCGGACGAGCAGCAGCGCATCGGCAACCTCTGGACATCAATGTACCACAGATGCCGAGACGGAGCCCTACTCCTCCAGAGACACCCCATTGAGAGTAAGCCCCATTTGGGAGCCATCTGTGTCATCACCAAGAGTGTAGCCAGCCAGATCGACAAGCTTGAGGGCGCGAAGGTCGCCGAGACGGATTACTTGGACAACCGAGCTGCTCTACTCGCTCGGCGTGCAAGCAACCTCGGCCATGACCCTGATCCCGAGGTGAAGGCCGAGAGCGTCCAGGAGTGGCAGGACGCGGTAGAGGCTGCGCGACTCCGAATGGAATGACATAATTTTCAAATGTGGAAAAAGGTCAGAGAGCAGATTGGACAGTCGACGAGGACGGCCCTGCCGAGCAATATGCGTGATGCACAGGTACGTCAGCAAACATGAACGACGAGACTTACCTGATACGGCAGTGGGCCCAAGCAGCAAAGAAGAAACGGGGGCACTACGGGAAGATACGGAGTGCCGCGCAAGGGTATGGCAGACAAGGTGGCAGAGGCATAACAATAGCGAGCAGCTCGAGCAGGCCATGGCATAACTTCGACGAGCAGCTCAGGCCGAACTTCCTCAGCGTGCGTTCTACGATGTTAACGACCTCGAAGCTGCACTTCCCCTATTTCGTCTCACGACGGCGCGAGGGCCCGATCAATGGCAGCCACCTGAGATCAACGCCTTACCATACGACGCCAAGCGTAGCGTCGTTTTTGTGATAAACTCATGCGAGCGCAACTTGTGCTGGCCTCATCAATTTTACCATCTGTGGTACCATCTATTGGTCAAAGCTGGCTCCAATGCAGCAGGCGGGGAGCGCCCGATTGGATTATTACTTTTCCCAGTGCGACTTTGGGGTAAGATGGCGCAATCGGAAATGCAAGAAAGGCGTGCAGAAGAGGCAGGGCACTGGGATGCAGCGATTCAAGGATCTTTAGCTTTACGCGCAGCACTACTGTCGATGGCTCTCGACGAAACCAGTGCGAAGCTCAAGGGAACGCTCCATGGCACCTTCTACTTGGACTTGGAGAAATTCTACGACAGCGTGGACCTCAGCATCCTGATCAGGAGGGCAACGCAACTCAACTATCCAGCGGTTAATTTATATATGAGTGTGCTGATGTATCTCTCGCCGCGTATAGCGAGCCTGCCATGATCATGCAGAACCCATATGCCCATGGAATGGCATAGTCGCAGGATGCTGCAACTAATCATGCAGCGAGGGCCATGATCTACGTCATATGTGATAAAACGCACAATGCAGCATCACTGGCTATTGCACGCGAGTTTGTCGACGACCTACACACCAGAATTAAAGGGCACCCTGCTGACTTCAAGGAGCAGTTCCCTGTGGCAGTCGTTACCATGGTGCAGGCATGCTTGGAGTCTAAACTGGTGGTTTCAGGCGAGGCGGCACTACTGACGAACAGCATCGGGACCAAGAAACGCACCGTGAAGCAGCTGAAGCAGAAAGGCATAGCGGTCAAGACACCGAAGTACGTAAAAGACTTAGGCATTGATGCTGCGCTTGGACAGCGCCGAGTCACAGCGACGCGCGCGACCAGGACGAAGCAGGCCAAGCTAAGAGCTAAACGGGCCAAGCTTTTCAGCAAGCAGGACGTTGGCGCCGCAGAACAGCCGTGCTTTTCAACTCGAACCTCAGAGCGAAGCAAAGTTATGATTGGTCAGTTTCAGGGCTCAGCCCATGTGCAGTTCGTGATGCGCGAGCTCAAGCAGCTGATATGGTGGGCTTCAGTACTGGAGGCAGATGCACCTCCACCATCAACGTGATCTTCTATGGAGAGAACGAGCCCGCCACAGCTTGCCTACAGCGCCAAGTACGAGAATGGGTACAGACATGGCGGCGCGAAGCTCCAGCGCACGACCGACTTCGACAAGGATTGGGCCATGTGCTCCAAAGATTCAAAGCTATGAGACCACGTGGACGGTGGAACTCAGTCACTGGACCCATGCGGGCGCTAACATTATCATTACAACAGCTTGGATGGGCCCCGAAGCAGCCACATGTATGGGGAGATCCACGCGGAAGCACTTGGAAGTTCAAGGACGATGACGAGCTGGACTTCAAAGACATCATGCGCACCATCGCTCAAGACATGGAGGCGCAGCTCTGGCTTAAGGCACCGGACCACTACTACGGCAAAGGTATGCAGCACGGTATGGACACGACCATGCTCATGAGGACCCTACAGAAGCTCCGCAAAGCAGACCGCGTACAAGAAGCAGGATCGCTCGAAGCCCTTGCGTGTGGTGCGATTTGGACTGGGCAACGGTGCAAAGATGCTGGATATCGTATCGACGCCAAGTGTCCAAGATGTTCCAAAGCGGCGGACACACTCATGCACAGGCTATACGAGTGCGAGATGAACGACAACCTCAGCATTGAGGCGGTTGTCAAATCTCAGTCTCTGTGCAGAAGAGCGCCGGAAGAAATGTACAACGACCCTGACGCGGAGGCCTTCTGGCTTCGTGGACTTCTCCCTCGCCATCGCAACCCAGTACCGCCACCACTGGTTTGGGGATCTTGGGGTGGAAGCTATTGGACCACGGCCACAGAGGGCCCCACGGTTTATGCAAAGGAGATGGTCACCATCAACCCAGTACGGTGCTCTATTGCGTTTGTGGACGGATCTGGAAGCAGCAACGATAAGCGCATCGTCAGAGTTGGATGGGGACTAACACTTCAGCTATGCGACGGATATGCACAGCATAAACTAGGGCGTGAGCGACTGTGGTGCCAGGCTGGACCGTATGCCATGTTGGAATCAGGTGATGTGATACAGACCCCAACGGACGAGGACACGGAGCAGGTGCACAAGGACGTGATGAACAACCTAGGTGTTTGGGCAGCGACGTGGACAGTGTTTATTGACAACAATGAAGGTCGAAACCAGGACAGCTGGAAGCTATGGTGCGAGCCGTGCATGCAGCAGCTCTTACGCCAACCTGAGCAAGCACGACTACTGCAGTTTCTCAAGGCGCGCTACCAGACCAGGAGCATCAGCAGCATTGTAAAGGACCTATGTGACATGAACTGGCGGACGTCCAAGAAGAGGCGCAAGGGTGTGTATGACTGTTACCTCACGCTCCATGGATGGGAAATGGAGACGTACGTCAAGCACTGGTTCGACAGCGTCTCGGAGATCAAAGAGAAGTTCCGCCAGCTACTTCGTGACCGAGCTCCTACTTTCGAACAGGAGTTCCCTGAGTATTATGACGGCAGCGAAGACGTGAATGAAGACACGGCGCCACACTATCTTACCCGTGCCCTGAGCACCAACGACGGGCCTGACATCAGCAACGGCAAGATCGACGATACGCCCCACATCGGCTTCTACGGCACGGTCGACGGAGAGCAAAGTGTACCTGCCTCGGAACATGCTGCATTGTTCTGGGCACTGGCGCTCACAAAAGGGCCGATCACGATCTATACTGACTGTCAGCAGATGTTGAACGGGTGGACTCAGCGTTTCTACGACCAACTACAGAGTGCTCTCCGTGAGTGGTGGGAACGCATCCAGATCATGATTAAAAACCGACCTGGAGGAGCAGAATATGTATGTGTCATTAAGTGCCTGTCTCACCTTGATCACGAATCAATCAAGCAGTCCAGACAAGCCTTCCACGTCAGCCTGGGAAATGAGATGGCGGATGCCCTAGCTCAGCGTGGCGCTGAGGAGGCCATGAAGGACACATGTGACGAGGTCAAGCAATAAGCCGAGGTCGAGACCTTGCTGATGCGTGTTCAGCGACGCGGTGCGGCCATCACCCATGAGATCTGCAAGGGCGCTGGCCCGACCAAACTGGACAGGCCTCCGCACCTGCCCAACCAGTTGATCCGCCAGCGACGAGAGAAACGCCGCCAATTAGAATACGTTTCTGGCCACAACATGCGGAAGGTAAAAGGGCAATGGGTATGCCATGAGTGTTGGTGCTCGCCTGGCAAGTATAGTTTAGTGGAGTGGCTGAAAGCGAATGTATGCATCGGACGACAGTATGAGACCCACCGAGCTGATCACGGACACGCCGTAAGAGTACCAAGCAATGCGATGATATAGATCAGCGACAAGGTGATTCACCCCAGCCATGCGATCTCAGTTGCTCATGGGCAGTTCTGGTGTTGGAACTGTGCTGCAGTGGCTTCACACAATGGCGATGGACATGGACGAGTATCTCTGTTGGCGACGAAGTGCAGAGAGCAGATCACTACGAGTGGCCAGACTGTTCTCCGCCGACTCCGTCAAGGACTACCTCCCAAGGCGGGCCAGAACTGGCCTGACGGCACGGTGCCGCCGAATGGTGGCAAGCTTCCACGTGTGGCAGCTGGGCGGCGTCAACGCGGATGCGTACACGGCTCGGGGCTTCGGCCCCGCAGACTTACTCTGCCCTGGAGTGGCAGTGAGGTGGAGGCCCGCCCTGTCTCTGGGGCTGGCTCGCGACCTCACGGGGCAGCTGCCCCGCTGACTACCCTGCCTTGGGAGTGGCAGTGAGGTGGGGCCCGCCTTGTCTCTGGGGCTGGCTCGCGACCACTTGAGAGCCCGCGTAGCGCACGCGGGCGCATGGTGGCAAAGCTTCCACGTGTGGCTGCTGGGCGGCGTCAACGTGGATGAGTACACGGCTCGGGGCTTCGGCCCCGCAGATTTACTCTGCCCTGGAGAGGCAGTGAGGTGGAGGCCCGCCCTGTCTCTGGGGCTGGCTCGCGACCTCACGGGGCAGCTGCCCCGCTGGTGTACTCTGCCTTGGGAGTGGCAGTGAGGTGGAGCCCGCCCTGTCTCTGGGGCTGGCTCGCGACCTCTTGAGAGCCTGAGCAGCGTGCGCGGGCGCAGGGGCCGCGGCGGCGGAGTCGACCGCGGTGCCCTCTGCTCTCGAGTCCTCGAGTCCTCCTCCGGGTGGCGTGCGCAGAAGGGACCCCATGGGGGGGCCGCATCACAGGGATGGCGTGCCTCTCGGAGATCGCCAGGCGATCGCAAGCACGGATCAATGGGGGAGTGGATTGGCGCCGGGTCCCGCTTCCACAGGGGGGTCGCGGCTTTCCGCCGCCGAACGAGGCGGCACCGGCCGCATTTTGGGGAGGCCCCTCCCCCGATCCATGGATTTGGCGACCCCGCGCCTAATCCATGGATCGCTAATCCATGTTTGCGCGCCCCCGATTTTCGGAGATCGATGCTGTGCACTATCTTTCCAACGCCAGCCGTAGGTTGGACTTCGGATCAAACGCCTCGTGACAGACTGGCCCCCTGTGCTCACCCTCCAGAGCGCCCGCCTTCTCGAAGAGCGCCCCCTGGGGGTCGAATCGGCGTTGGGGTATTGGACGCCCGAGGTGAGTTTTACTTGGTTGCAAACCTCCTTTCAATTTTGACCTCCGCCAGTGTTTCAGAAATCTGGCCTGCAGGGGTTGGGTTACATATCATCTCGTGGCCGCCGCCCCGCGCCAGTACAATCAAGTCGATAATGTCCCTCTCAAGGAAGAGTATTTCAAAATTGGTAAACAAGAGTCTGGCGACGATTTTCCTTGCTCTTTCGACTATTTTCAATATTTTTTTTGACTGTTTTTGATTTTTCCTTAGAAAACCCGCCTGTAGGAGGAGCTGCCCGACCTAACAGCAGAAGCCTCCCGCCCCACCTCGCCGCCCTTCAAGACGCCCAAGCCATGACGATGGCGATGTCCTCCCCCTCCGCTCCCTTTTCTCGTCCCCATCCAGATTCACCTCCTGCTCCTCCTCCTCCCCTTCCTCTTCTTCCTCTTCTTCCTGCTCCTCCTCCTCCTCCTCCTCCTCCTCCTCCTCCTCCTCCTCCCCCCTCCTAATAGACCTCCCGACATATCCTGAAGCACAGTCCATGCGGCGCCAGTAGAAGCCTCCTTCCCCGCCCGGCCACAAAGAAACCGCCTGCCTTCTGCGAAGTTGCCAGCATGTTTCGAGGGCCGCCCGCCCTTCGGCTTCGCTCTGTCGAGCACGCCGCCGATCCCAGCCCGGGTTCAGACAGTTCCAACTTGTGTCGGGGCTCAAGAGACGAGGGTCGATGTAAACGGGGGTCAGCCAGAGCGCCGGATCTTGCAGGATCCTGCAGGGCCAAGGCCACACCGACCCAGGTTGGGGTGCAGGATGTTGCAGGGTTCTGCAGGATCCTGCAGGATTTTGCAGGATTCTGCAGGTCCAGATTGGCGGGTTTGGATTGACCTGGGTCAGCAGCTCCCCCGGGGTGGCACTGCGGGGGTGGCCCGAATGGGGGTTGAAGAAAAAACCCCTGAAGGTTCAGGGCCCCTCTTGGGCCTCTACTGGCTCCAAAAGGGGCCCGAAAGTTCGTCGTCGTCGTCGCGGTCGCCGCCGCCGCCGCCCCCGCCGCCGCCGCCGTCGCCGTCGCCGTCGCCGTCGCCGTCGTCGTCGTCGTCGTCGTCGTCGTCGTCGTCGTCGTCGTCGTCGTCGTCGTCGTCGTCGTTGTCGTCCTCTTTCGTCGCTGCCGCCGCCGCCCCGCGCCAGTTCGGCTGAACCTGCGCCAGCACAGCCTCCTTGCGCTGCCGCAGCGCCTGTGGCCTGGCGCCGGCAGCGCCTGGAGCGCGCGAGACGAGAGGTCCATTCGGCAGGCGCACTTTTTTGTTAGTTTGTTGTTCTCTATGCTTGTTTTGTTTTGTGTGTGAGTGTATGCGACTTGTTGGGAGTATGGTCATTATTCTTTCCCCCTCCTTCGTCCTCCCTCCCCCTACCCGTTGTTCCTCTCTCCTTCCCCCTCCCCCCTCCCCCCTCCCTTCACCCTCCTCTTTTGATTCCTCGTTTTTGTTTGTTTGTTATCTTCAGTTGATGTTTCCATGCGTCGGGATCTTTCACCCTCGGAGGTCCTCTCCCTCCTCCTCTCTCCCTCCATCCTCCTCCTTCTCCCCTCCTCCTCCTCCCCCTTCTGCCCTTGGTGACTCGGCGAAGCGGACGAGTTCGCGTCGAAACGCCGATGCCCTCGAGCCCCCCTCCTCGACCTGCGGGGGGAGGGCGAACACAAGCCAAGAGGCAAAGAAAGAGAAGAAGGAACGACGGATGGTAAACGTGTCGATGCACCTCAGGAGGGGGTTGGAGGAGGAGGAGGAGGAGGAGGAGGAGTAGGAGGAGGAGCAAGAGCAGGAGCTGTAGGAGGAGGAGAAGGAGGAGGAGGAGGAGGAGGCGGAAGAGGCGGAGGAGGAGGCGGAGGAGGAGGAGGTGGAGGAGGAGGCGGAGGAGGAGGAGGAGGAGGAGGAGGAGAAGGAGGAGGAGGAGGAGGAGCAAGAGCAGGAGCTGGAGGAGGAGGAGAGGTCCGTAGCCATTTTGGCTCAAGTCCGGAGCTGTTTAGGCTCAGGACCTGACCTTACTGGCAAGGGGGAGTTGCGGCCCCCACTGTGCCCCTCGTGTGCCTGGTCAGACGAGGACTCTGGCGTTCTGTGAGCTCCTGTTGGAGCATTCTCTTTCGATTTCTCTCCCTGATGGTGCCAGGCCCTTTCCCTCATGCGCCCTGGGTCAAGGAGGGCGACGAGGGCTGGTCTTTTGCTAAAGGTCGCCGTGGCAAGGCTCAAGTCTCGAACTTCGCATGCCCGTCCTGTGGTTGCAAGAAGAGCAGCGTCAATGCCACGCATTGCAAGCACTGTGCGCACCCTCTTCCTCGGCTGCTTCCTGGTGCTGGGCTTCCTGCTGGTGGTCGCTGGGCTGCCTCTGGCCCCCCTGGTTACTGGCTTGAGAACGGCGTCAGTGGCAAGGGGGCGTCCTTCCAGTACGGCGGGGGCAAAGCTGGTGGTCGAGGGCTTTGTGGCAAAGGCAAGGGCAAAGGCTTCTACGGCGGGGACAAGACGATGTGGGACGTGCTGGCTCGTCAAGGAGATTCGTGTGCTGGAGGTCCCGCGGGCGGCCCCCCTCCTCTTCCCGTGGGACCAGTGCCTGCCATCTCAGCGTCTGAGGCTAAGGCCTTGGGCGAGTCGCTTCAGAAAGCGGGAGATGTTGCGACGGCCGCCAAGTACCTGGACATGGCAAAGCATCTGGAGGCGGCCGCGAAGCCCGCTGTTGTCTCGGACCACACGAAGATGCAGCAGGCTCATGCCTTGGTGCGCAAGTTGGAGAAGCAGATGGAGCATCAACTGGGCCGAGTCACGCGTCTTCGGGAACAACTCATCGAAGCGGAAGCCTCGCTACGTACTTCGCGGGCCCACCTTGACCAGGCAGACATGGACTACAAGGAGACGCTGGCTGCCCTGCAAGGGCCCCCTCAGCCTCTGGAGAAGGCTCATCCGATCTCTTTCAAGCTCGAGGATTTGGTTGCAGGAGACGTGGATTTCGCCAAAATCATCGATTGCAGTCATATGCTGGAGGATCTCACGACCGACAACGACGTGGATGCGGCCGACCTCGAACAGTTCCAGAAGAGGAAGGAGGACCTCTCATCGGGGGTCACCAAGCTGGCCAGGGATCTCTTCGCCCAGGTCGCGTCGCACGCCAAGGCCCTTCGTGAACAGCATGAGGCTCATCGGCTTCGAGTTGTGGCGAAAAAGCGCAAGACCACGGAGGGTGAAGTTGTCGGAGGTTCCCCTGACGAAGGTGCTGCCGCGGCTGGAGCTGGAGCAGGGGCGCCGTCTGAAGGTGCCAAGGGTGCAGCGTCTGGAGCGGGGTCGGCTGAGGCTGGTCAGGCCTCGGCTGCCCCGCAGGAGGACATTCGAGCCAAGGTCGACCAGGCTCTCAAGGACTCTGAGCCCCCTGCTGCTTCCTAGAGGCGGCGGGGGGCGGGAATCTGAGAGTGGGGGCCCAGGCTTGAAACCTTCCTGGGACCTTTTAAATTTTTTAGCCTCGAGAGTGTCTGTGATAGGCTCCAGGTCTCAGGCCTCTGGGGTTAGACTCTCCAGGCGTTTGCGGTTTTTGTTTGGGAAATGTGACCTCGGGGTCTCGTTTGACGCCCCGCTCTCCTGTGCGGAAATTCGGGTGCCCCCAGATAGCCCAGGGGCCTCTCGCATCTCCTCTCTGCCTCTGCCTGGTGCTGTCGGGAAGCAGTATTGCGTGAAGGCTGGTGAAGCTCGAGGAGATTCTCCAGTCGCACGGTTGCCGCAATCCGAAGCTCTTTTTCCTGGTGCTAGCTCCGCCAGGGCCTGGTCCAGCTGCATGAGGCCCGCCCCAGTTGGCGAATGGCTTCCAGCGACCTCAGCCCCCACGCCAGCTGCCCAGGGTGCTGCCGATGGCTGCATCAGGTTTGATGAGGGTCTTCTGGTTACTACCGTGAACGCCAATTCCTGGGGTACTCTCAAGAACTTCCTTTCCTCGGCCAAGGCGCATGTGGTTATTGCCCAGGAACATCGGCTCAGAGATCCTGTTGCCCTGGACCATGCTTCGAAGTCGTCCAAGTTCCTGGGATGGAAAACGCTGTGGGCGTCGGGACTACCTGGTGAGGGAGGAGGTATCTCTTCGGGAGTTTGCGTATGTGTGCGTGATGGTTTAGGGCTGTTTGAAGCTGCTGGGAATCCTGTTCTTGTTCCTGGTCGAGCTGTGGCCACCATGGTTCATGTTCCTGGGTGCGCACCGTTCTGTGTCTGCAGCCTCTACCTCATCCACAGTGAAGGTCTCTCGGAATCCAATAAAGAAACCTTGAGGGTCGTTGGGGAATACTTAGATTCCTTGGGGTGTGAGTTTATCGTGGGGGCCGACTGGAACATGGGTCCCGAGGTGATTGAAGCTTCCGACTTCGGCAAAAAGCTCAGGGCCAGTACGATTGTTCCTGAAGGTCACACCCACTTCCCCAGCAGGGGCCCTCCTGATCGTTTCGATTTTTTTCGTGGTGTCGGAGGCGCTCAGCCTCTGCCTCAAGAGTGTTTACGTGGATGATGACTCCAGCATCACTCCACATCGCCCTGTGTCGCTCCGTTTTCACAGCTCCCTGGGCGATCTCAAGGCTCTTGCCTTCCGCCAGCCCCCTGTGTTGCCTGTCCTCCCTCCTGTGGGACCGTCGCCCGAGCCTGGGGATTGGAGTGCTGCGCTCGACTTGGCCAAAGAAGCCTTCGGGGCGGTTGCCAATGGAGATGCGGGCAAGGCTCGCAGGCTTTTGGGCATCGGGTACAAGTTCTGGGCTGACGCGGCCGAGAGAGATCTTGCCAACTCTCTTGGGGCTGATCTCAAGGTTTTCGGCACTCGGGGAAAGAGACCCCAGGTTTACTGGAAGTCCGTGCTGCGCCCTGCGGGGCGGGAAAAGAATCCAGGGTTAAGGTCTATTTCGTGGCTTTGCAATCAGCTACGTGCAGTTAGGTGCTACCTCTCGGGTTCGGCCTTGCAGGAGGCTGGTCGAACGGTGCTCAACTCGATCCTCCAGCCTCCGACGGCCGTGGCGGTGCAGGAGTGCTCTGAGTACCACTCGCTCTTCAAGGCCAGTGCAGCCTTAGCCAGATGCGCCTTTTCCCCTGTGCTGGATCCTGAGCTTGGCTCCGATCTGGATGACCTGATCGATCAGGTTGCTCAAGCCGTCGCTGCTGCTAAGGTCACCGCTGCGAATTCCTCGCGGCTCGAGTGGCAAGAGTGGGTGCGCACAGGTATTGATGCTGGCGGTCGCAACGCGCAGAGGGCTATCAAAGACCCTGTTCCCTGGAAACCCTCCACCACCTTAGCCAGATGTGGAACCATCGTTTGCGACCCAGTGTCTTTACTGCAGGCTGAAGGGGACAAGTTTGCTGCTATTTGGGGCTCTGGCAAAGGCACTGGTGTGAACCATGACCTTCTGCCCCACGGGCGAATTTTAGAGCCTGCCGAGCTCCGAGCTGTTTCCAAAAAGTATCGCACTTCCTCTGCTGTGAGTGTCGACGGCTTCCACTGCAGACATTTCAGCCTTCTCCCCGATGAGGCTTTGCATGCCCTGGCCCTGTGGTTCGCTGTTTGGGAAGCCACTGGAGACTTGCCCAAGCAACTCTCGTGGGTTCTTATGGCCTTGTTGGCCAAGCCGACGGGCGGGTTCAGGCCCATTGGGGTGTTCCCGAGCCTGTACCGTCTTTGGGGTCGCGCCCGTCGTCGGGAGGCCCTTCAGTGGGAGCTCAACTATCCCAGGAAGTACTGGGCTGCTGGAGCCAACAGGGGAGCTGGGGATGTTGTCTGGAGGCAGGCCTTCAGGGCCGAAGCGGGCACTCGCAAGAGAGAAGTGTCGGCGTCCATTTTCTGGGACCTCAGGAAGTACTATGAGCATATCGACCTGAGGTACCTCTGGCAGCAGTGCGAGCTTCTGCACTTCCCGCTGCCTCTTGCGAGACTGGCCATCAGGGCGTATGCGAGTGCGCGCTTCCTGGCCCTTGGGGGCATCATCCAGGGCCCGTTTTTTGTTTCCAAGGGTTTGGTGGCGGGCTGCTCCTTTGCGACCAGCCTCATTCGAGTTTTTGCTATGCGGGCCTTCGACGAGGCCCTCGTTTCGGTTCCCAGGGCCCCTGGAGCCACGACTGATTTCGATGCCTACGTTGATGACCTCAGTCTCAGCTGCACGGGAACAGCTAAGGTTGTAGTTGCCAGCCTCACGGCGGGAGCTAAGGCGCTCCACCGAGCCATCACGACGACGCTCGAGTGCAAGCTGGCCATGGACAAAGTGGGTATGATTAGCAACTCCCCTGAAGTTTCCAGGAAGCTTTCGGAGACCCTGGGACCTCTTGTTGGGCCAGCCTGCTCTCGGGTCACCAACTTGGGCTCTGATTTTACTGCGGGCAGGCCTTTTCGTTCTAAGGGGCGCTCGGCCAAATTAAAATCCAGAACGGCTGCTGCGTTGAGGAAGACCAACAAGCTCAAGGGCCTCCAGCAGGCCCTCGGTCGCAGGTGTCTGAAGGTCTTCGCGGCGGGCCCTCTGGCTGGAGCTGTGTACGGCTCCGACTTGTATGGGATTTCGGACAGGGAGCTGCTTAATCTCAGAAGGATGGCCATGTCCTCGGTTAGGCCTAGAGCGCAGGGCAGGTCCCTCAGCGTCTTGTGTCTTCTCTCGGATGATCCGACGTGGCGGGGTTGTTGTGCGCCGCTCATTCGCTGGGCTAAGGAGGTCTGGACCCTGCATACTCACGGGTTCCCCTGGACTTTGAGCTGGGCCGAACTTAGGGATGGCTGGAGCGCCGTCTTCAAGTCGGATGACCACTCGTGGTCCAAGGTGGCTGGGCCGATTTCTGCCCTTCGCATGTCCTTGTATAGGCTGGGCTGGACCATGCCCAATTTTTGCACCTTTGTGGACGATTTCGGCCGCGAAATCTCTTTGACCCTTTCTTCCCCCAAGCTTGTGAAGGTTTTCTGTAAGGAAGCTCTTTTACGGAGTCTTGAGAGGGAGTCTGGGGACAAGTATGGTTGCGGTTTTAGGCTGTGTTGGGACGTGGTCAAGCAGCTTTTGTCTTCTAAGAAGGTTCCTAGCTCCACAAAAGGTTGGATCCGTGCCCAGGCCACGAGAGCTTGCTGGACGGCAAGCGACGTGGCAGCAGCAGGGTACGACTTTTCTGACAAGTGCGCGTTGTGCGGTAAGGACCGCGACACCCTCTTCCACAGGCTCTATGTGTGCCCTGCTGTGCAGTCTGAGAGGGATGCGGTGCTTGACAAAAGTATTCAGAATGAAGCGTTGGAGCTAGGGGCTGATCATCTCGACATGTGTCTGTACCTGTACGGTGCTTTTAAACATCCTGGAGACTATGCCCCTCCGCCACTGACTGAGGGAGGTACCAGCCTGGAATGGTTTGCTGATTTACTTCCTGACCCCGAAGATCCTGCTGCTGCTCCCTCCATCCCCCCCTCTTCAGGGCTCTGGGGGCACCTTTTTATGGATGGTTCGTGCCATCGTCATGTTGTGCGGGAACTTTCTAGGGCTGGTTGGGCCGTTGTCATGGTCTCGGGCTCTGGTGAGTGCCTTGGAGTTTTGAAGGGCCCCCTGTGGGCCCCGTGGCCTCAGACGCCCCAGGGTGCTGAGTTCGGTGCCCTGGCTTGGTCCGCTGTTCAAACGGAAGGCCCTGCTAGGTGTTACTCTGATTGTGCGAACGTGGTTCACTTAATGAATCTTGGTGCTGCGGACAGTGTCAGCGCCAGGCGTCAGTATGCGGGCCAGATTATTCAAGCTAGACATTTCTTTGGGCCCAACCTCGTGTCCTTAGAGAAGGTTGAGGCCCACAGAGACGTTGACGAGGAAGGGCTCTCCTCGCATGAGAGATTTGTGCGAAGAGGGAACTTCTTCGCTGACGTCTACGCGAAAGAAGGTGCCAGGCAGCACCCTGTTTTGAGTCCGTCTGAGCAGGAAGCCCTCGATCATCAGATTACAGTGTCTAGGGCGGTCCTGCTCGCGGGAGCGGAGCTCTTGCCACTTTGGCCTAAGTTGGAGTTTCGTGGTCTGACGCGGCGCGTTTCGTCGCCAGACCTGAAGGCCCCTCTTTTAGAGCTCGTCCACGACTGGTCCCAACAGGGGTCCTCCTGGCGGTGCCGTGTGTGTCTTCGCGGTTCCCGTGCCAAGACTCAGCCGCTGGGAGGTTCGTGCCCTGGGCAGTCCCGTTTGGACCAGGGTCTGTTGGAGAGACTAGGCCATCGAGTCATTGCGTTCCCTTGCAGTGACAAGGGTCACCTGTACTTGTGCATGTCGTGCAAGTTTTATTCTAGCGGTGAGCAGGTCCTGGGTTTGTCCCGTAAGTGCGGGCCACCCACGGTGACTGGTTTCAGAAACTTGAGACGGCTCCGTAAGGGACAGCACCCCGATAAGAGGGGTGTATCGGTCGACATCGACGAATTCATCCCGCTATTATAAATTACAGGTAATTTGCTTTGCCCTCAGTGCGCCTCTGGCTGTAGGGGCAGGCTGTCACTTCAGAGGCATGAATGTTGCATTCAAAAAAAGGAGGAGGAGGAGAAGGAGGAGGAGGAGGAGGAGGAGGCGGAAGAGGCGGAGGAGGAGGAGGCGGAGGAGGAGGAGGAGGTGGAGGAGGAGGCGGAGGAGGAGGAGGAGGAAGAGCAGGACGAGGAGGAGGAGGAGGAGGAGCAGGAGTAGGAGGAGGATTCTGATGATGATGATGATGAGGAGGAGGAGGAGGAGGAAGAGGAGGAGGAGAATGAAGAGGATGATGATGATGATGATGATGATGATGATGATGATGATGATGATGATGATGATGATGATGATGATGATGATGATGATGATGATGATGATGATGCTGATGCTGATGCTGATGATGATGATGATGATGATGATGATGATGATGATGATGATGATGATGATGATGATGATGATGATGATGATGATGTTTAGATGATGATGATGATGATGATGATGATGATGATGATGATGATGATGATGATGATGAGGAGCAGGATTTGGAGCAAGAGCAGGAGGAGGACGACGAGGAGGAAGAGGAAAGAGAAACAATGCTAAGAAAAAGACGAGGAGGAAGAGGAGGACGATCAAGTGGATGAGGACGAGGACGAGGAGGAGGAGGGGGAGGAGGAGGAGGAGGAGGAGGATGGGATTCCTAGCGGTTTCCGGGGGATTCCTATGGATTTCCTTAGGGTCCCTACGGGTGTTCTTGGTATTCCTACCGATTTAGGGTTCCCATGGGTTTCTTTAATATTCCCATGGTTTTCCTCAGGCAGACCGCACTGTGCCTGGACGCCCCTGGCGTTCGCTCCGTGCAAGAATTCCTATGGATTTGCTTCGGGTTCCTGAGGCTTTCCTTTCGATTCCTAGGGGTCTCCTTAGGGTACCTTTGGATTGCCGGAGGATTTCAATGGATTTCCTCTTTTGGATTCCTGAAGAATTCCTTTGGGCTCTTATTGGTTTCCTTCGGACCCCTATGGATGTCCTTCGGATTCCCATGGGTTTCCTTTTTGATTCCGGTGGACTTCTTTCGCACCCATATGGGTTTCTTTAGCGATCCATATGGACTTCCTTAGGACTTCTATGTATTGCCTCTGTATTCCTATGCAGCTCCTTCGGATTCCTATGGCTTTTCCTTGGGATTCCTATGGATTTCAGTTGGATTCCGATGGGTTTCCCGAGGCCGAGCGCACCGTGGCCAGACGCCCCTTGCGTTCGCTCCGTGCGAGGATTCCTGTGGTTTTCCTTCGGGCTCTTTGGGCTTCCTTCGGAGCCCGATGGCTGTCCTTGGGATCCAGATGCATTCCTTCGATTTCCGATGGGTGTCCTTGGGATTCCGACGGATTTCCTTTGCATTCCGACGGGTTTTTCCTCAGGACTCCTACGGATGCCCTTCGGATTCCTATGGATTTCCTTCGGGTTCTTATTGGTTTCCTTCGGATTCCTACAAGGGTGCCTCAGGCAGAGTGCACGGTGCCCAGACGGGATCCCGTGAGAGTCTGTAGGGATTCTATCGGGATCCCAGAAGGGTCTGTAGGGATTCCATTGGGATTCCATGAGGGTCTGTAGGGGTTCCATATGGACCCCGTCAGGGTTTGTAGGGATCCATAGGGCTCCCATGAGGGCGTGTAGGGATCATATAGGGATCCCATGAGGGTCTGTAGGGATTACATAGGGATCCCATGAGGGTCTGCAGGGATTCTATAGTGATCCCATGAGGGTCTGTAGGGATCCCATAGGGATTGCATGAGGGTGTGTAGGGATTTTATAGGGATCCCATGATGGTCTGTTGGGATTATATAAGGATCCCCTGAGGATCTGTAGGGATATCATAAAAAGGGGGCCCATGAGGGTCTGTAGGGATTCCATAGGGATCCCATGAGGGTCTGTAGGGATTCCATAGGGATCCCATGAGGGTCTGTAGGGATTCTATCGGGATCCCATGAGGGTCAGTAGGGATTGCATATGGGTTCAGGATGCCATAGGGATCCCATGAGGGTCAACAGGGATTCCATATGCATCCCGTGAGGGTCTGTAGGGATTTCGTGGGGATCCCATGAGGGTCTGTAGGGATTCAATAACGGGTGGCCCATGAGGTTCTGTAGGGATTTCATAGGGATCCCATGAGGGTCAATAGGAATTCCATATGGATCCCAGGATGGTCTGTAGGGAATCCATACGGATCCCATGAGGGTCTGTTGGGATTCCATATGGATCCCGGATTCCATGGGGATCCCGTGAAGGGTCTGCAGGGATTCCATAGGCATCCCGTGAGGGTCTGTAGGGATTCTCTAGGGATCCCATGAGGGCCTGTAAGGATTTCATAGGGACCCCATGAGGGTCTGTAAGGATTCCATCGGGATCCCATGAGGGTCTGTAGGGATTGCATATGGATTCGGGATTCCATAGGGATCCCATGAGGTTCAATAGAGATTCCATATGCATCCCGTGAGGGTCTGTAGGGATCGCATCGGGATCCCATGAGGGTCGGTAGGGATCCTAAAATGATCCTATGAGGGTCTGTATGGATTCCATCGGGATCCCATGAGGGTCTGTAGGGATTCCATAAAGGGGGGCCCATGAGGGTCTGAAGGGATTTCATAGGGATTGCATGAGGGTCTGTAGGGATCCCATGGGCATCCCATGAGGGTCTGGAGGGATCACATGGGGATCCCGTGGAGGGTCTGTAGGGATCCTATAGGGACCCCATGAGGGTCTGTAGGGATCCTGTAAGGATCCCATGAGGGTCTGTATGGATTCCATCGGGATCCCATGAGGGTCTGTAGGGATCCCATAGGGATCCCATGCGGGTCTGGATGGATTCCACAGGTGTCCCATGAGGGTCTGTAGGGATCCTATAAGGACCCCATGAGGGTCTGTAGGACTTTCGTGGGGATCCCATGAGGATCTGTAGGGATTCCATAGTCATCCCATGGGGGTCTGTAGGGATTCCATGGGGATCCCATGAGGGTCTGTAGGGATTCCATAGGGATCCCATGAGGGTCTCTAGGGATTCCATAGGGATGGCAGGAGGGTCCGTAGGGATTCTATAAGGATCCCATGAGGGTCTGTAGGGATCCCATGGAGATGCCATGAGGGTCTGTAGGGATTCCATGGGGATCCCATAAGGGTCTGTAGGGATTCCGTAGTGATCCCATGGGGGTCTGTAGGGATTCCATGGGGATCCCATGAGGGTCTGTAGGGATTCTATAGGGATCGCCTCGCTGATGCACTCTTGCATCATGGAGGGCAGAGTCGGTGGTTGTGCGAAACTGAATGTGTTCAGTTTTCGTGTTTTTTTGCTTGTGTCCTGGCGTTGTTCTGTTGTTCTGTTGTTTTTTCTTCGGAGGGGTGTGTGGGGGGGTGTCAGGCACCCGGCAGCTGGGTTCACCCTCTCTGGGAAGCCGACCAGCAGGGCCCCGGTGGGCCAGGCACCCGACAGCCGGGTTCACCTTGTTGTTGTGGTTGTTGCTGTTGTTGTTGTTGCTGATGTTGTTGTTGCTACTTATGTTGTTGTTGTTGCCGCTGTGTATGCTGTTGTTGTTGCTGCTGTTGTTGTAAGTGTCGTTGTTGTTGTTGTTGTTGTGGTTGTTGTTGTTGTTGTTGTTGTGGTTGTTGTTTTTATTTGTTGATGATGATGCTGATGACGACGATGATGATGCTGATTATGATGATGCTGATGATGATGGTAATGATGATGATGATGATGATGATGCTGATGATGATGATGATGATGATGATGATTAGGATGACGATAATAGTGACGATGATGATGATGAGGATGCTGATGATGATGCTGATGCTGCTGATGATGATGATAATGATGATGCTTATGCTGATGATGATGACGATGACGATTTTCGA
Source organism: Prorocentrum cordatum (assembly GCA_963575745.1). Lineage (NCBI taxonomy): Eukaryota > Dinophyceae > Prorocentrales > Prorocentraceae > Prorocentrum > Prorocentrum cordatum. The sequence goes on along the minus strand of CAUYUJ010019819.1, from coordinate 21,461 downwards.
TGATGATCATGATGATGATGATGATGATGGTGATGATGCGGATGATGAGGATGACGAGGATGATGAGGATGATGAGGATGATGAGGATGATGAGGATGATGAAGAGGATGATGAGGATGATGATGAGGATGATGATGATGATGATGATGATGATGATGATGAAGATGATGATGATGATGATGATGATGATGATGATGATGATGATGCTGATGCTGATGCTGATGCTGATGCTGATGCTGATGCTGATGATGGTGATGATGGTGATGATGATGATGCTGGTGATGATGATGGTGGTGGTGGTGGTCATGATGATGGTGGTGATGATGATGGTGATGATGATTATGATGATGATGGTGGTGATGCTGATGATGATGCTGCTGATGATGATGATGATGATGATGATGATGGTGTTGGTGGTGGCGGTGGTGGTGATAATGGTGGTGATGATGATGGTGATGATGAGGGTGCTGCTGATGATGATGATGATGATGATGATGATGATGCTGATGAGGAGGAGGAGGAAGAACTCGAGGACGAGGTGGAGGTGGAGACTGAGGAAGAGGTGAATGAGGAGTTGGAGGTGAAGGATGGGAAGTACGAGTCAGGGGCCGTTGTCGTGGTAGGAGGGGATTGTGAGGGAGAGCATGAGCACGAGGTCGCATCGATGATACTTAAGATTCCGCGGCAGCGTTCGATTTCATGTGCATTATTCGTGATCAGATTCGTTAGTGCGTCTTCACTCCCAGGACACGCTCCCCACGTTAATTTTTTGGGCCTTTTGCTCTTCCCCTACACGCAGCGTGAACCTGATCCCTTTTGTAAGGCCCCCGCCCACATGCCGAATACTCTGGTGAGGATCACGATGCTGTTCCGCTTCGTGCCATCCGTTTACATGCAGCTTCCTGCAGTAGTTGTCAGCTTCTCCATTCCTTTCGTTTTCTGTTCGTCGTTGCCTCACTTGCTGGTCCCCCCTTTCTGAATTTCGGCATTTTCTGTGATGCGTTCGGTATCATGCATTGTACAGGTCGGACCTGCGATGCACTTGGCATTTGGCAGTGGTCATACCTTGTACTCACTGCTCCGGGCACTGCCGCACGGTGCCGTCTTGAGTTGTGCACAGACAAGATGATCTCCGCGTCGTCGCGCCGAGCCACCCCGCACGTTGTCCCGAAGGGGACCCGGGAGCCCCCTTTAGGACACCTTCGGGGCCCCTCCGACTCCCAAAGAAGTCTCCGATCCGATTCCGATACGAGCTCTGGGTTTCGATCTCACTCCGAGCCGGCGCGGCGATTGCGGGCCTGGCCCTGCTTTCACAAAAATCGGTGGGATCCCGATCCCGTAGGTGGCAGGATTGTCAGTTGGGGATTTTTTCCCTCGAGGAGACGCTCCGAGCCCTGACCAAGCCCAGATCGCCCTCTCCTCTTTTGATCCGGTCAGGGCTCCCCTCCTCCTCCTCCTGCTCCTCCTCCTCCTCCTCCTCCTCCTCCTCCTCCCTCCCCTCCGTAATTTCGGTCGAGTTTCATTCTGGCCCCTCCCGTCCCGTGCGCAGGCGCTGGACTTCTTCGCGCGGGCGGGAGTGCGAGGAGACCGCGCCACTGTGGCGCTGGTGCTGCCGTGGATCCAGAGGCTCTCCCCCGGCCGCCTCTTGGGGACCTGGGGCGCCCTGTGGAGGCCATCTTGGAGGATCTCGATCAAAGAAGGAGGAGGAGGAGGGGGAGGAGGAGGAGGAGGAGGAGGAGGAGGAGGAGGAGGAGGCGGAGGACGACGAGGAACGAGGAGAAGGGGGTCCCTTAACATCCTCGCCCCTCGAGAGTCCCTAAACTTGCCTCTTGGGGCCCTTTCGGGGCGCTCTCGAGGCACTCTGGCGCGCTCTAAGGGCCGTCTTGGGGCCTCCTTCGGCCTCTCATGGGGCTCGCTCGGACCACCTTGGAGCCATCCTGAGGCTTCGAAAGCCAATCGGGGACTAAACGTCGAGAATGCGAGAAGCACGGATTTCCATGAGATTTTGATCTGATTTTGGCCTCTTGGGGGAATCCTTTAGAGGCTCTGTGGCCACTTGGAGCGGTCTTGGGTGGAGCGGTCTAGGGAACTCTTGGATCACGTTGGAAGCCATTTTGAGCGATCTTGCGCTGTCGTGAGCCATCTTGGAGGTCATCTTGAGCTCTCTGGGGCCCTCTTGGAGCAATTTTGTGCCACGGCCTCCGAAACGGTCCAAGACCGCTCCGATGCGCCCAAGATGGCTTCCAGAAGGCCACAGAGGCACTCAAGACGGTCCAAGAAAACTCCAAGAGAGCTCCAAGATGCAACCATAGATTTGTAGCATACTCGCTTTTTTGGTGTCAGTGGCGTCCCAGAGGCCGTCGAAGGGCTCATGAAGGGCCCCAAAGGAACCCAAGTCGGCCCCGAGGCCCAGAAGGCGCTCCTAAGACGTGCCCTTCAAGAGGGTTCCAAGAAGGCCCCAGATGCTGCCACATGCTTCCCTGTTTCGAAAGGCCAACGAAGGACGCAACAAGCATTATATATATGCATATATATATACACACGTATATATTTACATATAGATGTATATTTCGATATATATATATAAATATATGTACATGCACATATATCTATGTATATATTCATAGATATATAGATAGACAGATATATCGATATATATATATATATATATATATATATATATATATATATAGATAAATAGAGATATATACATAGCGTTTTCTGCCCTCAGTCGGGCCCCAAAGCCCCAAGAGGCCTTCAGGAGGCCCCGAGGGGCCCCGGAGGAGACCTCCAGGAGTGCTCCAGAGGGCCCCAGGAGGCCTCCAGGAGAGGCCCACCAGTCTGCCGCGTCGTGGCGCCGCGGCGGCTCGCCGCCGTGGAAGCGGCAGTGGCCGGGTCTCAAAGGGGCGAGAGGGTGCCCCGCGGAGGGGCCGAGGAAGCCGACGGCAGGAGGCGGGCCCCCAGGGGCACCGGGGCGAGCCTCGGGCCGCGCACCCTTCCCGCGCCGAGGGCGGAGCGAGACCGCGGAGGCTCGCGGCAGTTGCCCCCCAGGGCAGCAGGAGGGCGGGTGGCGCCAGCCTCAAGTCGGGCCTGTCCCCCGCCAGCCTTATGTCGGGATTTTCGACGAAAAAAAAGAATACCCCAGAAATAGTCCAAAAACAGTCCCAAAATAGTCTGGGCACCATTTTTTGAGTATTCTTTGGCATCTTTTGGGCATTTTTGGGGTATTTTTTATTCTTCGTCGAAAATCCCCCTGTAGGGGGACAGGCCCGACTTAACGCCAGCCAGAGACCCGCCCACCTCACAGCTGCCACCCAGCCGTGATCAAGGCCCTTCGGGCCGAGGGATACAGTCGACCCGCAGAGTATGGATAGGCATCCCTCCCAAGGGTACCCTTTCATCCTTGCTTCCTGGGTTCATCCTTGGACGCTTTCGTTGGCCGCGCCCCGCTCGAAACGCTTCGAAATGGGCGTCCAAGGGCCTTGCATCCTTATAGCGCATCCTTACTCTGCGGGTTGACTGTACGGTGGAAGCCAGTCCACAAGAAACCATCCGCAAGAAACCCAACCCTGAGGCCCCAGGGCTTCCCTTGATTTCCGGTGCGGGAGCGTCGCGCTTTCCACAGCAAAACCATCGAGACCCAAGAAACCCAGAGGCACCCTGGAGGCACGCAAGGTGCTTCTTGGCATGGGCCTCCACTGTAAGAACCTCGGCACGGCAAAGCTTGCACATCATACAATGTGGAACACATGCTTCAGCTCGTAGAGCAAGCACGGAGTGCTTCTCATACTCAGCCGCGAGAACCAGCAGTAAGAATGTAAGCACCGAGAGCCCCCTCAAGGAAGCACGGAAAAACATCGACCTGTGTGCTCAACTTTGTCAAAAATGGCGGTGTATCCCAACACAGCATGGCGATCACCACTTGCTCTTACCGTTGTAGCATCAAGCACACAAACAAGGCAGGAGGAACACTGCAGAAAGTGCACAAAAAAATACTCCAACTTCTGAATTGGAGCCCAGCCCTCAACTGGAAGCAATGCGCTCGGCAAGGGCAATGCGACACAGAGGGGCGCGGCTCGTAGAGAGAGAGAGAGAGAGAGAGAGAGCAGCCTGGGAGCTAACATCACGCATTACTCCAAAGCCCATTGCGCGCCGACTTGCTGATGCGAAGGGCTCACTCATGAGACAGCTGCAGCGCGGCAACTACTGAGCAGATCAATGACGCTTGCGTAGGCGGCGACCGCATCCCTGACGATCGCTTCGACGATGGGCGACCTGGCCACTCCCTTGCCCTCAAGATGGCTGAGACTAACCTGCAAGGACACCTTGGACGGGTCTTCCAGGAAGCCTTCGTTGTCATCCAGGAAGCCTCCGACGTGGTCCAGGATGTCCACCGCACGATCCTTGAACGAGAGCTGCGGGCCGTCGACGTCCTCCGAGGTAGCGCCGAACCTGGTCCCGATCGCGTCCTTGCGCCGCGGTAGCGTCTCCTGGCACGTGACATGGGGCTTCCCCCGCTGCTGGGTGTTGGCGCCGGCAGCCGAAGCGTCGCCAGCGACGGCCACTTCCTCGCCCTCGAGGCCGAAGTCCAGCTCCTCCCAGCTTGCCGACGCGATCGGACCCACCCTTCGCGACCATGTCCTGCAGCTCAGCGTCGGCACCGCGCCGCTCGCTGCTGCCCCGCTCGGCGCAGTCGGGCGGAGGTCGGCGATTCTCCCGGCCTCCGAGGCGGAGGTCGGCGCGCTGGCCCCGGACCGAGCCCGTCGCTGTCAGCTCCCGCAGGGGGGCGCCTGGCAGCGTGAGCTCCTCGGACGCGGCGTCGCCCGGCTCCGCGTCGGCGCCGCGGCGAGACTTGGCCACCGCCAGCCGCGCAGCCTCCGTCGCCGCCGCCGCCCCTCTCGCCATCGCCTCCGCTCGCGTCGCGCTCGCGCTGCCCGGCGCCGAAGGCGGCAGGCCCTCCGGCGCTGCCGTCGCAGGTGCCGCCGCGCTCGGGGCTGCTCTCCTCGAAGGCCTCCTCCTCCACGACCGCCTCCGGGTATGCTGGAGCTCCCGACTCCTCGGCGGACGACGGCGCACAGGGCCGCGCCGAGCCGCGGCGAGGGGTCCGCACCGGCACGGCCCTGGCGCGGCGGCGTCGGCGGCGCCGGCGCCTGGGCCCGCCGCCCGCCTCCGTCTCGGCGACGGCCGTGCCGACGGCCGCTGGGGCCCGCACCCCATGTGGCCCCAGCGGAGGCTGCGAGACCTCTCCGCCGCCGCCGCGGCTGCGTTGGCGGCGCCCACCTCTCACGCTGGAGGGTGTGGCGGCCTCCGCAGGGAGACCGCTCTCGGCTGGCTCGCCGCGCCGCCGCTCGACGGAGGCGGGGGCGCCTTGGCTTAAGTCGGGCACGTCCCTCTGCATGAGGAGTATTCGAAAATATTCAGAAAATAGTATGGCGACGATTTTTAAGCTATTGTTGAATGTTTTTGAATATTCCCTAATGGGAGCTTGCCTCTATAGGGGTCCTAGCGGATTCATGTGGTTAGGTTAGCTGTGGCGCCGATTTCGGCGGCACGCTTGGGTGCCCGGGTGCCTGGGTGCCCAGGTGCCCAGGTGCCCGGGAGCCCTATAGCCCTATAGCTTTATAGCCTGATAGCCCTATGCCTATAGCCCTATAGCCCAATAGCCCTGTAGCCCAGTAGCCCTATACCCCTAATAGCCTTATAGCCCTATAGCCCTATAGCCCCAGAGCCTTATAGCCCTATAGCCCTATAGCCCCATAGCCCCATAGCCCTAATTATATCCCTACGGATATTCATATTGTTTTTTACCCCCGGTATCATGGCTCATTTTTCGCTCAAAATCCGCCTGTAGGAGGACAGGCCCGACCTAAGCCTTGGCCTCGGCTCCAGGCGGCCCGATGTCGGGCGCAGGCTGCTCCGAACGCCCCGCGGCCTCCGCTGCCGCCGCGGACGGCGGGGCCGCCGCGCGGAGCGCCCGGCGGCCGAGCGAGGGCCTCCCGCGGGACATCCGCGACCCCTGGCCGAGGTCGACGTGCGCCCCGACGCTGCGCGAGGCGCCAGCCCTGCCGCGGGGCCGCGCGCCCCGCAGCTGCCGGCGCACCGCTGGCGCCACGGCGAGCAGACGCACGGCAGGCTCGAGGCCCTCCTCGGGAGCACGCCGCGCCGCCGCCGCCCAGGCAGCGCCCGAGCACTGCGCGCGGCCGAGGCCGCGGCCGCCGCGGCGACTCGCCCGGAGCCCGCCGCCGGCCCCGGCCCCGTGCGCCGCCCCGTGGGCGCTGGCCCTCAAGAGCTCGGCAGCACCTGCCAGCCCCTCGGCGCCAGCCGACCGCAGCCCCGTGCTCGCGAGCCAGGGCCAGCGGGGGCCCCGCCTCAGCCGCGTGCCCCGGCCGGAGCCACAGCGGCCACGGAGGTCTGCCGTGGTGGTCTGGGCTGCCGTGCCTGGCCTGCTCGTTGGGAGCCGGCGTGCCGCGCCGGTCTGCCGCGCTCCTCGTCCATTGGCTGCTCCGTCGTGTTGGCTGCTCCGTCGTGTTGGCCTGCCGCGAGCCCTCTTCAGGGCCTGCTGGGGTACTTCGGGCGCCTCTTCGACGCCCAGACACCACCACATGAACGCAACAGACGAGCATGATCTCCTCGCACCTGCCTCGTACATGCCTCGCGGATCTCTCTCTCTCTCTCTCTTTCTCTCTTCCGTCTACCTTGCTCGCGCTGTGTCTTGGCCTTTTGCCCCGTCCATTCGAACATGCTTAGACGAGGGCGGAGCCTTCGGCGTTGAGTAGGGGGAGGGGCCCCCCCCGAAGGGTAAGGAAAGAGTTTGGAGCGGAAGCGCGCTAAACCACCTGCTGTCTCAAGGGCTGGTGGAATTATTTGGTTTCAATCTGTGATCTGAAGCAGGGATTCCGCAGGGGCAAGCCCGCCTCCCGAACGTTAAGAGCTTTGGTGGGCAGTGGCTCCCACAGTGTCAGGCTCCGTTGATTTCTGGTTTGGGGATCTGGCGCGCGTCTTGGTGCAAGAAGTCCAATGAGGAATGATACCAACACCGCTGCCCGTCCCTCGACTCCAGGGCTGGATTCGCCCTGAAGGCTTGTTCAGAACGCACCACGGGAGATTGCGAAGGCCTTACGCTCAGTGCCGCCGACCCTGAGGTTGGGGAGGAGGACGCGGAGCATGGGGCGGAATATGAGGAGGGGGACAGGAGGAAGAGGTGGATGAGGAGGAGTAGGAGCACAGGGGGGAATTAATAGGAGGAGAGCGAGGCGAGCAGGGTCGCATCTACAGGTGGAGGGGGCACCGCTGCCCGTTCCTCGACTCCAGGGCTGGATTCGCCCTGAAGGCTTGCTCAGAGCGCACCACGAGAGGTTCGGTGGAGTAGCGGTATTGGTATCTTTGTGGTTTCCAGTAAGTGGCCAGCCACAGGAGGTCAGGCTTTTAGCGGGTGGCAGGAGTGACGTGGGCGGGATGTGGCGCGGTGCTTGCCGATCGCTCGGCAGAACCAAAAGTGCAGATGCCGATCTGGAATGGTGAGCCTCGGGGCGGTCCAATTGAGTCAGCGCAGGTCGGGGGGAGGGCAGAAGCGGCATCTGTTTCTGCACTTCGAGAGCCCGGGCGGAACTTTCGCCAGTCCGTGCTTTTTGCGGGCTCGCGGCGACGGGTGGAAGGGCATCTAGGAGATTCGGCAGGTCGTCGGCAGCAATTCGGTCGTGCCTCCTTCGCCTGCGGTCCCGTCCTGTCCTTCCTAGCTGCTGCCCAGCTTCTGCCAGTGCATCTTTCTCAGCCTGCTTGCTGCTGCTTTCCTTAATTCGAGGTGGGGCCGGAACCCTAACAAAAAATCTTATCAACCCGAAGAGGGCAGTTCTTAATCCCGTCGCTGCGGAGCCGCTCCATCCGTGTGGCGCTTCCTCCTCCTCCTCCTCCCCCTTGTCCTCCTCCTCCTCCTCCTCCTCCTCCTCCTCCTCCTCCTCCTCCTCCCCCTCCTCCTCCTCCTCGTCCTCCTCAATCCTCGACCTCCTCCTCATCTTCACCCTCTCTCCACTCGATTCCCCTTCGCCTCCTCCTTCCACCTCATCCTTCGTCGTCGTCGCACCTCCCATCCACGGTGTCCAGAGATTCTCTCGCTCAGCCACGCATTGCCTCGTTTCCCACCGTTGATCCGACCTCCACTGTTGCCCTTCCCATCGCATTTGGTCCTACCTCCAGCATTCCCCCGAAGAGGAGGCGGAGGAAGGGGAGGAAGGGAGGGAGGGAGGGAGCATGATGATGGTGATGATGATGATGATGATGATGATGATGATGATGATGGTGGTTGTGGAGGTAGTGGTTGTGATAATGGCGACGACGATGGTGATGATGATGGTGATGACGATTGCGCTGATGATGAAGAGGTTGATGATGCTGCTGATGATGCTGCTGATGATGATGACGATGGTGATGATGATGAAGAGGAGGATGATGATGACGGTGATGATGACGACGATGCTGATGATGCTGCTGATGCTGATTGTGATGAATTCGATGCTGCTGCTCATGATATGATGCTTATCCTGATGCTGATTCTGGTGCTAATGCTGCCAAGGATGATGTTTATGGTGTGAATGATGCTGATGTTGATGCTGATGATGAGGAACCTGATGATGCTGCTGCTGTTGATGATGATGATGACGATGGTGGGGGTGGTGGTGATGGTGATGGTGAGGTTGATGGTGATGGTTATGATGTTGTTGTTGTTATTATGGTTGTTGTTTTGCTGTTTTTGTTTTTGTTCCTGTTATTGTCGTCGTCGTCGTTGTCGTTGTTGTTGTGGTTGTGGTTGTTGTTTTTGTCGTCGTCGTTGTCGTTGTCGTTTGAGTTGTTGTTGTTGGTGTTGTTGTTGTTTTTGTTTTTGTCGTTGTTGTTTTTTGTCAATGTTGTTGGATGGTTGTTGTTGTGTTAATGGCCGTTGTCATTGCTATTGTTGTTGTGGTGGTT
>CAUYUJ010019819.1:0-7500 GCA_963575745.1 Prorocentrum cordatum | reverse complement strand
GACGCAGTCGAGAGCATTTCGCTTCCCCTTCCCAAGCGTGAGGAATGCGTTCCCAGTGCAGGCGCGGGGGGAAATCATTCAAGGTCCAGCTCCTTCATCCCAACATTACTATGGGAGGAAAGCTAGAGTTTGAGGACCCCGCCGGAGCGAAGAGAGTTCTGTTTGTTCTGCCAGAGTCTCCTCGACGCGTAGTCTGTGCGGTGGATGACAGGAAAAATGCCCGGCGGAATCCTGGGGCAGGGCGCGGGCCGATGGGGCGTGGTCGCCGCCCCCGTGCCGCGTCCGTCGACATCGCTCGCCAGGGCAAATCGGAGGGCGCGGTGGCCCGTGCGGCGCGAGGCCAGACATGCCTTCTTACCCCCGTAATGTCAAAACAGTTTCTCCGGGAGCTATCGCGCACCTCGGTTCGAAGCGCAGAACATATCTTGAGAGGCGACAGATGTTCCGCGCTTGGGGGTAGGGCCGGGGGGGCCGCGTCTGTTGCCAGGTCTGTTGCGTCCATCATGGGCCGGATGTCCGTCGGAGAGAGATGCTGCAAACCTACTGCCCGAAACCCCGTTTGTGCTGGCCATCGTTGCCCGGGGAGACTTGGCGATTGAAGCCCGCTGGTGTGTGCGTGATGTTCGGTGACGTGCAGGGGGTGTAACATTGGCTGCCGATGTGGCGAGCGCCTCGGGCAGACAGGGCGTGAATCCTAAGCCGCGAGAGAGGCCGCGTGTAAGGCTTCTTAGCAGCGAGAGGCGGCGATCGCTTCGGCGCAGATGCAAGGGCGACTCGAAGGAGAGATCCGCCGGATTCAGTCTCATCGTGTCGGACTGGGTGATGAGTGCCAGGTGGTGGCTGAGCTGGAGGTTGCCCTTGATCGAGCGCAGTCTGCGGAAGCGCGCGAGATGTAGGCTCGCTTGGGCGCGGGGCGTCGCCTGGGGGATGTAGAGGGCGATGTGTTTGTCTATTGGATATTCGAAGCTGAGGAAGCAACCCGGTGGTCGAGTCAGCAGTCGCCGGGGGTCGCGGGGCAGAAATGGCTGGGGCGAGGGGGGCGCGCGAGATGATCTCAGGGCTGACTTTGTGGCCAGAACCCGACGGGGCAAGCTTTTTTGCCGAGAGACTGGATGGAGGAGAAGGCCGAGGCAGTGAGCGAGAACATCGCTTTCCCGCGGGCTCAGTTGTCCCGTGGTCAGAGCGCCAGCCGCGCGAAAAAAAAGGCTTCTGCCGCTGCTGCTGCTGCTGCTGCGGCTGCTGCAATTTTGCCGCCGGCAGGGGCGGGGGCCGCCTCTGCTGGCTGTGGGTCCGCAACTGGGATGTCGAGGGCCATGGGGTTGAATGGGATCTTTGCCAGAACCCGCGGCATGCTGTTTGTGCTGCGTCCTCCAGATCGTGTTGTGCAAGACCTCCGTGACGCGTGGGGCGGAGGTGAAGGGCGCCGGAGAGGTGGCGCGTGGTGCTGCCGCAAAGGAAGAACGCGATGATGCGATGATGCCGAGAAAGTTCGAGTAGCGGGTTTTCATCGGGACAAGGCAGCGAAGTGCTCGCTTGCGGATTCTGCTCTCTGAACATGCGGGGGCCGAGCGGGGCCGAGTTGTGGCTGCTGAGTGCCGTGGGGAGCGAGACGAAGAGTGAGCCCGCCGCTGGGCCTATGCCCAGATCGAGTTACTGTTTGCATGTTGTTAGGCCCCTCGATGAAGCGGTGTGGGCCCTCCGGCCCGGCCAAGGCCGCCGGGGCGCGGGCTGTTTGTGTATGTCTGTGGGGCAGCGATCGTGCCTCTCTGGCTGGCATCCATTTCGGGGCGCGAGGCCGCCCCTCACACGCGGCGCCCAAACTCGCACTGCATACTCGCGCTTCGCGTTCGCACCCCGCGCTCGCCCCCCGCGCGGCGCGCCCGCGCTCGCACTTCATACTCGCGCCCCGCGCTCGCACCCGCGCTCGCCCGCCGCGCTTTGCGCCCGCGCGACGCGAACGCGAGACGCGGGTCAACTCGGCGCACTGCGTCGGGGTCGCCCGCCCCGCGGTCAAATCGCACCTCGCACTCAGAATCAGCTCGGACAACCAACTCGCGAAATCCATTCGGCACTTCCAATTGCGAAACCAAGGCGGTAAATCAACTTGGTGCATCAACTTGTGAACTCAACTCGGCAGGCCGCCCCGCGAAGTCAACTCTCTAAACCAACTCTATAAATCAACTCGGCAAACCAACTCGGGAAATCAAATCGGCAAACCAACTCGGGAAACCAACCTGGGAAATCAACTCGGGAAATCAACTCGGGGAACCAATTCGCACTTCGCAGTTGGAATGGTAAGTCAAAGCCAAGAAGTCAACGCCAACTTAACTCGCCATCTCAGCGTTTCGTGCAAGCCAACTCCACGCATCAACTCGGGACATCAATTTGGCAAATCAACTTTGTAAATCAACTCGGAAAATCAACTCTGTAAATCAGATTGGAAAATCAACTCTGTAAATCAACTCGGGAAATCAACTCGTCTAATCAAGTCGGTAAATCAACTCGGGGTTTTGTGGGGTGTGAGTGTGGGGTGCGAGTGTGTGCGTAAACTGTGGGCGTAGAGTGTGGGGTGTGCGTGTGGGGGGTGCGGGTGTGGGCGGAGAGTGCGGGGGGTGGGTGTGGGGTTCGCTAGTGGGCTGGGCGTGCAGTGTGGGGTGCGAGAGTGTGCGTGGATTGTGGGCGTAGGGTGTGGGCGCGAGTGTGAGAAGCGAGTATGGAGTGCGAGTGTCGGCATGGAGTTTGGGCGCGAGTGTGTTCGGCGAGTGCGGGCGTCGAAGGCGGTGCGTTTCTCGCCTCGAGCTAGTGCTGGCCCCTCAGACATACAGATGGGGACTTTGAGTCGGACTGTCCAGCGGGCTCCTCGGGAGGGCCTGAGGGCCCTCCGGGAGAAGGGGGGCCTGGCGGTAGGTGGACCTGGCAGTCGCCGGGGGGCCCAGGCGGGACTTCCGGCTCGGTGGAGGAGCGCCGCTACGAGGGGGCGGCCCGCCTGATGGCGGGCCTGGTGCTCTGGCCGTGCCTGCGCGAGAGGGGTCGTCGAGACCGCCCGGGAAGCGCAGTGCGTTGCGGGTGGCGCTGCGGGAGATCCGAATGTTGCCAGTTTGCCGCAATGGGCGAGGCGCTCGTGCCGTGCTGTTGCGGCCGCAGTCTATGATTCCGACGGGGCCATGCTGGTGTCAGCTGGCGCTGGACAGCAATGTCCCCGAGGGCGTCCTGCAGGGGGCGGCCCCGTTCAAGCGACTCAGACTCGCTATGGCGATTCATCTGCTGGCCGAGAGTTGACAGATGGCCGAGTCAAAGACGTTGCATGAGACGATGAGGGAGTGCTGGCTGGAATCGGCAGGCGGGGCGAGCAATGCATGGGGATCGAAGGGCCATCTAAAGGGGGCAGAAGAGTGCGAGGCTCGCCGCGCGGTGCCATGCGCGGCCTTAAGGTCTGATGGCACAACGTCCTATGCATTTCTCGACTGTGCGTTATCTCAGGGCCGCCGACTAACTGATTCATGTTTATACTATATGGCAGATGATGTTAGGCGGAATGGATGAACCCAGCGTGCGCGCGTGGCCACTTATCCGGACTCGCTATTCCCATTATCTCAAGAAGTGTCCCATCATAAATGACATCATTAATATTTCCGACTCCAGTTTAGCTGGCGATTCGCCCGCAGGGCTGCCGCGCGCAGATCGAGACGCGAATGGCGATGGGGGGAGTGATTTCGCAGAGGGAAAAAGGATTAGCGCGATTCGCGGGGCCCTCGGGCCTGCCGTGCCAGCGCGGCCGATGGCTGAGTAGCATGCGAGCTTGCGCTCGAAGAATGTGTCTCCGCAGAAGCGAGTCCCGTGCAAGCATGACTCGGTGGGGAATTGGGCGTGAACGCATGTTGTCCGAACATGATCAGGGGCGCTGTCGCGAACAGTGATGAGAAGGTTGCCGAAGACAGAAACGACGCTTGCGGCGCAGGAGAAGGGGTGGGGCAACCGACGAGGCTAGCCCGGCGACGACGCAGGCAGCCGGGGTCATGCTGCTACCCTGTGCCCAAGAGGCGTGGAGTCGTATCATGCGTCGAAAGCGCCGTCTCGTACTTCGCAAAGTTCGAGGAACTCTCGGGCGTCTACAGCTGCCGCCAAATCTTGCGCGGGGCGCCGAGGAGAGAAGCCCCCGCCGTGGGCCTGCAGCCATGGTGGTGAGATGGAGAGCTCGGTGGAACAGAGGACCGCCGACTGACTGATGCCGAGGAGGTCGTGATTGAGGAATGGCGGGGCCCGAGTCGCAGCTGGCAGATCTCTGTCTTGCAGCCGCTCCCGAGCTCGGGAAGAGGCCGCGACAGAGAACGTCGCTAGTCGATAGTTGCGCGCTTGGAGAGGCAAGGGGGGGGGCAAGGCAGAGGGCGGGGGTTGTGGCCGCAAGAAAAGTACAGGCAGTGGCATGTGTTGGCGCTGTGCAGAGACAAGGCGTGGCCCCGCGCTGGCAAGCGGCACCTCGGCGCGAGGGCTCCCAGACGTCCGTGACCGGAGGGCGGGGCTTCCGGGGGCGACCTCCCCCAGGGCCGATGTCGGTGCTTGCTTGCGCTCGACGGCGGATGGTTCAGATGGGAGGGGCCGGGTGGGTCCGCAGTGTAGCCTGTGTGCGTCGCTCGAGGGGGTCGCAGTTGCGACGTTCGCGTTCAATTTGACGCGGCGCTGGCCATCCCCATGAGTTTTGCGAGGTCCAGGCTACGAGCAGGTCGGGCAGAAACGCAGTTTGTTCGTGGGATATGAGGTTTGCCCGCCAGGAAGGAACGGCGCTGGATCGAGGGCTCGCCATTCAGTATGCGTGGAGCTACTCTCCTTGCATGCTGTGGGGTTGGTTTCGCGCCGCTCGCCGGGTAAATCAGTTGCCCTCGCAGAGGGGGTCCCATTTTCGAGCGAGAAACAGGAAGGTCAAATCAGGGCCGAACGCCGATCTCGGTAGTGGGCCCTGACGTGGCAGATGCCGCGAACATCGGAGAGGTAGTTCGAAGGTCTCACAGACCACTGATCAGGATGTGTCGGCCGTGTCTTCCCGCGGCATGGCGGCGGCTGCAGCCGAGAAATCGCATCGCCGCCCGAACTATTGTGTTTAAGGTTTGGGAGTTAGAATGCGAGGTGTGCAATCTCTGGGCAGGGCGGGAGAAGGGAGCTGGAGCTCTTGGGTCCAAGTGTCTGGTTGGGCGCGGGTTGATGATGATCATTGTTGGCGCGGATTGCGGCTGCAACCGAATTGCTGTGAGGTTCGTGTCGAGGGTGGGTGCTTGGCGACGCGTGGGCGGGCTTTGGTGATCATGAATGCGGCCAGGGGAGGGTCGTGCCCTTTTGGATTGCGAGCACAGTCGGTGGTGGGTTTTTTGGTTGGATCTTCGAGTCTATTACGGTGCCCGGCACTCCAGGCGTGTTTTCGGTGGGCGAGTGGGTGGTGGATTTTGTGGCTGGCACCGCGCGGGGGAATCGTGCGCCCCCTCTTTTGATTGCCGATTGGGGGGGATCTATATCGTGGCCGAAGGGGGGGTCCCATGTGACCGTCGAGGGCAGAAATGAGTGCTGGGTCGAGTGGGCGTGGCAGCCGCTGACGAGCGCGATATCATCGTTTAGTGAGTATGTGTAGTGTCAGACGCCAGAACGTGTCCGACGTGCCTGGGTTGGTGCAGAGCTGCGCAACCTGTGAGCTGCGCGCGAATGAGACGATTGCAGGTCGCCCCGCCGGGGCCTGTCCTCGGTTTGCCTGCGCCATTGCGTATCTCCGTGGAGCTCCGCGAGCAGGCGCCGCAGCTGGTGTTCACTCGAGCAGAATGCCGCGCCGGCACGACGAGGGATCGATGCCGACGGCGGGGGGCGCGATGGGGCCGAGAAGCGCGATGTGGTCGAGCTTCCTTTTACAGACTCGGAAGGGGCGGAGGGGCCCCTGGGCGGCCTTGAGAGGCTGATAGTGGAGTCGATCTCGCTGCCGCGCCTGCTCGCCCGCATTCGGCAGATCCCCTTCTCTGATGCATGTGGGCTTGCAATGGCGCTCAGATAGCAGCGGAGACGAGCGAATCAGAAATCATGCGGCGATGCCTAGACCAGGTGCTGACCGCCACCATTCGGTGGATTCCGCGCCGTGGATCGCCGGTTCTCTGCGGGCGAATTCGTAGGAGCCCTGAGGAAAGACTGCGTGCGTGACGTTCCGCGACCAGTGTTCTCAGTCCCTTGCGGCAGCTTGGGCACCTGGGCCTCGAAGCGCCAGGAGAGGGGTTTTGTATGTGCGCGCGGAGGGTGTGCTTGTGCATGCATGCCAAGACATGGGGATTGCTCGCGACGCTACCGTTGCGGGAATCGAGAAGCATAACTCCGTGGCTGGGAGGGCTACTGGGGTCGTCCAGGCTGGGCCCAGAAAGTTGTGAATTACGGCGGGCTTGCCTTCCCGGCGACGTGTGTTTGCTGTGAAGTATTTCTGGCTGCGTTATGATGTAAAGAAGGGCTTAGAGGAGTCGCGTTAGAAAGCTCGATTCGGGCACGTGTTCATCGGGCTGCTGATCCCCCTCTTCCGGGTCGCGGGCGCCCTGCCTTCTCGCCCCGTGTCCAGGGTCAGGCTGCTCAAACTGTCCCCGCGAGCTCGTTGGGGGCTCGTTATTTCGGATGTGTGAAAGGCGCGGGGGCCAGAGTCGGCCCCGAAGGTTCCCGCGTTCTTCTGGCGCAGCTGGAGGGTCTGAGCATTGGGGCCGGGGTGGCGGAGGACATAGAACGACGGGCTGTCGAAAAGTCGGGTCAGGTGCGATGTAGCATGATGGGTCCAGTCTGTGGTGACAGATCCTTCAAGTTCCCACTGTTGACGGCCAGCGTGGAAGCCCGAACTGAGCCAGCATTCGTGGATATAGGTGAAGACCCACCTCCTGGGTACGATGATGATGCCCTAGTGGATGATGGTGTTCTTCCGCCCGATCTGCCTGGTGGCGACCACGGGGGTGGGGTGGGGTGTTAATGTTAGTGTCAGTAGTGTCAGTAGTAGTAGTAGCAGTAGTAGTAGTAGTAGTAGTAGTAGTAGTAGTAGTAGTAGTAGTAGTAGTAGTAGTAGTAGTAGTAGTCGTAGTCGTAGTAGTAGTAGTAGTAGTAGTAGTAGTAGTAGTAGTAGTAGTAGTAGTAGTAGTAGTAGTAGTAGTAGTAGTAGTAGTAGTAGTAGTAGTAGTAGTAGTAGTAGTAGTAGTAGTAGTAGTAGTAGTAGTAGTAGTAGTAGTAGTAGTAGTAGTAGTAGTAGTAGTAGTAGTAGTAGTAGTAGTAGTAGTAGTAGTAGTAGTAGTAGTAGTAGTAGTAGTAGTAGTAGTAGTAGTAGTAGTAGTAGTCGTAGTAGTAGTAGTAGTAGTAGTAGTAGTAGTAGTAGTAGTAGTAGTAGTAGTAGTAGTAGTAGTAGTAGTAGTAGTAGTAGTAGTAGTAGTAGTGGTAGTAGTAGTAGTAGTAGTAGTAGTAGTAAGTAGTAAATAGTAAGTAGTAGTAAGTAGTAAGTAGTAAGTAGTA
>CAUYUJ010019818.1:157452-170259 GCA_963575745.1 Prorocentrum cordatum | reverse complement strand
CATCATCATCATCATCATCATCATCATCCTCATCGTCATCCTCATCCTCATCCTCATCCTCATCCTCATCCTCATCCTCCCTCACCCTCATCCTCATCCTCATCCTCATCCTCATCCTCATCCTCATCCTCATCCTCATCCTCATCCTCATCCTCATCCTCATCCTCATCCTCATCCTCATCCTCATCCTCATCCTCTTCATCATCCTCCTCATCCTCATCCTCATCCTCATCCTCATCCTCGTACTCATCCTCATCCTCATCCTCATCCTCATCCTCATCCTCACCCTCATCCTCATCCTCATCATCATCATCATCACCATCATCATCGTCATCATCATCATCATCCTCATCCTCATCGTCATCCTCATCCTCATCCTCATCATCCTCATCCTCATCATCATCGTCCTCATCGTCCTCATCGTCCTCATCATCCTCATCATCCTCATCATCCTCATCCTCCTTATCCTCATCATCCTCATCATCCTCATCATCCTCATCATCCTCATCCTCATCCTCATCCTCATAATCATCATCATCAAAATCATCATCATATCATCCCCATCCTCATCCTCATCACTCTCATCCTCATCCTCATCCTCATCCTCATCCTCATCCTCATCATCATCATAACCCTCATTATCATCGACATTATCCTCATCCTCATCAGCATCATCATCATCAGCATCATCAGCATCATCATCATCATCGTCCTCATCATCATCATCATCTTCCTCCTCATCATCATCTCCATCATCACCATCATCACCATCATCATCATCATCATCAGCATCAGCATCAGCATCATCATCATCATTGTCATCATCATCATCCTCATCCTCATCATCCTCATCATCCTCATCATCATCATCGTCATCATGATCATCCTCATCATCATCATCCTTATCCTCGTCATCATCATCATCATCTTCATTCTCATCATCCTCTTCATCCTCATCATTCTCATCCTCATCCTCATCCTCATCCTCATCCTCATCATGATCATCATCTTCATCTTCATCATCATCATCGTCACCATAATCATCATCATCATCATCATCCTTATCCTCATCCTCATCCTCATCATCACCATCATCCTCATCATCATCATCATCAGCATCATCATCATCATCATCACCATAATCTTTACCATCATCATCGTCATCATCATCATCATCGTCATCATCATCATCATCATCATCATCATCATCATCATCATCATTTTGGCTCAAGCCACCTCTCCCGCGCAGCCGGGCGCGCCGCCCGGTCGCGCGGCGCGGGCTGGCCGATGGGGGCTGATCGGAGCGCCCGTGCGCGGCCGGACGCCTTAGGAGAAGCGCGGAAGCAGCGCCGCCCCTTCCGCTGTTTTTGCCAGGAGTGGCTAGCGCGCAGCCCCCGCCGGCTGGAGGCCGCGGCGGCCCTGCGCGACGTCCTGGCGCTCTTGGAACTACTGCCGCCGCGCCCTGCCCACATGCTGAGTGGAGCAGGGCCGGCGTTGCAAGAGCTGTGGGCCTTCGCTGATGAAATGGCTTACATCCTGAAGCGCGTCCTTACCGCGCTTCTGCGTGTGTTGGCCCCCCAGTCGCCAGTGGTGGGCCCCCCCTATGCCGGGCCGCCTCCTGTTGCGGAGGCAGCGCCGGTGGACGGGGCTCCTTTTGATGCCCCTGCCCGAACGACCCTGCGCATTGCCGCTTTAAACCCGGGCCGCTGTGGGTTCCTGCAGTTGGGGGCCGACCAGCTGCTGGAGTGGCGCCTCGGAGCGGTTGCTTTTGCCCTCGACGCCCAGTCAGTGAGCATCTGTATTCTCCCGGGGGCTCGTTTCCCCGAGGGTGCGACGCTCTCTGAGGGCTTCCCTTATTGTTGGGATGGTGCTCGGTCCGCGACGTGGGACTCTGTTGGCATCTTCTTTTGCCCAGAAGTCGAACACAGGATTCGACCTCTGCCAGCACCTTCGAGTCTACATTCCAGCCGAGGTCTGACATCGAAGAAGAAAACCAACGCCATGACCATTAACTTTCGGAGCTCCGCCTGGATTTCCTGGCTGCGCCTCCGGCGCCACCCCTGGCGCGCTCCGTGCGCCAGGGAGAGGGGTCCAGCGCCGATCCAAGAATCCCGCGCGAACCTCCAACAGTTCATGTGTATGCAGTTTCTTTTCCTTTTACGTTCTGGGTCCCGTGGAGGGCCCCAGAAGTTGCAAAACGGCGAAAATCTCCAGACTGCGTCTCTTGCATTACCCTTTATGCTGGCGAAGAGGGGTCCAAGGCGGCGGGGCTTCTCAGAAGCCCTCTGGCCTTCAGAGGTTTCTGTGCCTTCGGGGAAGGCTTGGGAAACTTCTCAGAAGGCCGCGGGGCTTCCGAGCCTTCTGAGAAGGCCCGCCCCCTCCCATCTCCCCCCCCATGGCTGGCCGCGCCGACTGGCGCGCTCCGCGCGCCAGCGAGGGTCCAGCGCCGACGAGGCGCCTTTGGGGGAGAGCCCCGCACCAGTCAAGGGGGAATGCCTTCTCGGTGCCCATGATGGTCCGACGACGGCGACGACGTCGACATCGAGGTCGGCCCGCCACGGGCAGGCCGTCAACGGTCGGGCAGCCCGCGGCCGGCATGAGTCTGGGGCCCACGCGCCTCGCCACGGAGCCCGCAGACGGGGCGGGGCCCGTGAGACCCTTTGTTTGTGTGGTTACGGCATGGCTTTCTCGCTGGATTTCCTAGCGATTGGAACGCTACCGATCATCAGCTTACTCATCATGTATGTTCATCGTATTCTTTATTTCCCATTGTGAGTCCGGTGACTGGCGGTATTGTTATGGCGCAGACGCTCCACAGTAAAAATCAGTGTGTAGCAGCCTCATTCCTTCTGTGGCGACCTTACCAGAGATTTTCATTGTGCGGGATCTGCAGTGGCCTCCACACTACAATTTATCCCAACCATCCTGTGGTGTTGGGTCCTCGTTTTGAACAGACAGCGCCCGCGTCCTCCCGCTGCCCCCCTCCCTCTCCCCATCATCAGCATCCCCATCATTAGCATCACCGTCACCATCATCATCATCATCGTCATCATCATCATCATCATCATCATCACCATCACCATCACCATCAGCACCATCATCATCAGTTCGGCACACCCCTCACACGGTTCGTGGCCCCATAGGGAGCCCCACCGAAGGCCCCAGTGGCTGCGTCCTCATGCGTCGTCGCCACCCTTTACAGCACACCCCTCACAGGGTTCGTGGCCCCATAGGGAACCCCACCGAAGGCCCCAGTGGCTGCGTCCTCACGCGTCGCCGCCATCCAATTCGGCACACCCCTTACACGGTTCGTGGCCCCATAAGGAGCCCCTCCGAAGGCCCCAGTGGCTGTGTCCTCATGCGTCACCGCCACCCATTACGGCACACCCCTCACACGGTTCGTGGCCCCGTAGGGAGCCCCACCGAAAGCCCCAGTGACTGCGTCCTCATGCGTCATCGCCACCCAATTCGGCACACCCCTCACACGGTTCGTGGCCCCGTAGGGAGCCCCACCGAAGGCCCCAGTGGCTGCGTCCTCATGCGTCACCGCCACCCATTACGGCACACCCGTCACACGGTTCGTGGCCCCATAGGGAGCCCCACCGAAGGCCCCAGTGGCTGCGTCCTCATGCGTCACCGCCACCCATTACGGCACACCCCTCACACGGTTCGTGGCCCCATAAGGAGCCCCACCGAAGGCCCCAGTGGCTGCGTCCCCATGCGTCACCGCCACCCAATACGGCACATTCCTCACACGGCTCGTGGCCCCATAGGGAGCCCCACCGAGGGCCCCAGTGGCTGCGTCCTCACGCGTCATCGCCACCCATTGCGGCACTCCCCTCACACGGTTCGTGGCCCCATAGGGAGCCCCACCGAAGGCCCCAGTGGTTGCGTAGTATCTATGATGCCTGCCATGGGTACCACATCGCCCATCAGTCCGTGAGGTTGAAATGGGTCTCAACCGACTACGAATCTCAGTTCTCGGACACACGCGTCAAAGTGGATGGTACACTCATTCTTTGGAGTTAAATGGTTCCTCACTAATGACATCTCGTATGTGCCTCGCAGTTTGATCATCTCTCCTTCGCAAGTTTTGTATTTCAAGTTGCTAATTTGTGTTCTCTCTCGCATGTGTTCTTCCTCTTGACCTGAGCGTGGTTGGTGTATTTTGTCACGTGTGGCGACCGTTGAAAGACATACGGATCCTAGCTTGTCCCCCCCGGGGAAAAAACCCTAGTGGTTGCGTCTTCATGCGTCACCGCCACCCATTACGGCAAACCCCTCGCACGGTTCGTGGCCCCGTAGGGATGTCCACCCAAGGCCCCAGTGGCTGTGTCCTCATGCGCCACCGCCACCCAATTCGACACACCCCTTACACGGTTCCTGGCCCCACAGGGAGCCCTAACGAAGGCCCCAGTGGCTGCGTCCTCGTGCGTCACCGCCACCCATTACGGCACACCCCTCGCACGGTTTGTGGCCCCATAGGGAGCTCCACCGAAGGCTCCAGTGACGGCGTCCTCGTGCGTCGCCGCCACCCATTACGGCGCACCACTCACACGGTTCTTGGCCCCGTTGGGAACCCCACCGAAGGCCCCAGTGGCTGCGTCCCCATGCGTCACCGCCACCTCATTCGGCACGCCCGTCACACGATTCGTGGCCTCATAGGGGGCCCCGCCGAATGCCCCAGTGGTTGCGTCCTCATGCGCCACCGCCACCCAATTCGGCACACCCCTCACACAGTTCGTGGCCCCACAGGGAGCCCCACCGAATGCCCCAGTGGCTGCGTCCTCATGCGTCGCCGTCACCCATTACAGCACACCCCTCACACGGTTCGTGCCCCCATAGGGAGCCCCACCGAAGGCCCCAGTGGCTGCGTCCTCATGCGTCACCGCCACCGATTACGGCACACCCCTCACACGGTTCGTGGCCCCATATGGAGCCCCACCGAAGGCCCCAGTGGGTGCGTCCTCATGCGTCACCGCCACCCATTACGGCACACCCCCCACACGGTTCGTGGCCCCATAGGGAGCCCCGCCGGAGGCCACCTTGGTTGCGTCCTTATGCGTCACCGCCACCCAATTCGGCACACCCCTCACACGGTTCGTGGCCCCAAGCCCCAGTGGCTGCGTCCTCATGCGTCACCGCCACCCAATTCGGCACACCCCTCACACGGTTCGTGGCCCCATAGGGAGCCCCACCGAAGGCCCCAGTGGCTGCGTCCTCATGCGTCACCGCCACCCATTACGGCACACCCCTCACACGGTTCGTGCCCCCATAGGGAGCCCCACCGAAGGCCCCAGTGGCTGCGTCCTCACGCGTCACCGCCACCCAATTCGGCACACCCTCCACACGGTTCGTGGCCCCATAGGGAGTTCCACCGAAGACCCCAGTGTTCCATAGGGAGTCCCATCGAAGCCACCAGCCGGAGTGCCTGCAAGTGCTCCATACGGAGTGCTCCGCCGTCGGCTCATACAGCGCTTCGTGGCCCCAAGGGAGTTCCACCGAAGCCTCCAATGGGACCGCCCGCGTGCGTCCCACACATTAAATTTGGCATTCCGCCCACCCAGTACTGCCCGTCGTGGCCACATGGGGAGCTCCATCGACGGCCCCAGTGCTACCGCCCGCATGCGCTCCCCCCCACCCAGTGCAGCGCTTCGTGGTTCCATTGGGAGCTTCACCGAAGAAAATGTTCACAATTGCGGTGCCCACAGCTGCATATGGTTGGGTCTTTCGCCAGGATAGTTCCCAACCATCTTGTGGTGTTGGGTCCTCGTTTTGAAGAGGCATCGCCGCGCGTCCCTCCTCCTCCTCCTTCTCCTCCTCCTCCTCCTCCTCCTCCTCCTCCTCCTCCTCCTGCTGCCCCCCTCCCTCTCCCCATCATCAGCATCCCCATCATGAGCATCACCGCCACCATCATCATCATCATCATCATCATCATCATCATCATCATCATCATCATCATCATCATCATCATCATCATCATCATCATCATCATCATCATCATCAGTTCGGCACACCACTCACACGGTTCGTGGCCCCATAGGGAGCTCCACCGAAGGCCCCAATGGCTGCGTCCTCATGCGTCACCGCCACCCATTACGGCACACCCCTCACACGGTTCGTGGCCCCATATTGAGCCCCACCGAAGGCCCCAGTGGCTGCGTCCTCATGCGTCACCGCCACGCATTACGGTACACCCCTCACACGGTTCGTGGCCCCATAGGGAGCTCCACCGAAGGCCCCAATGGCTGCGTCCTCATGCGTCACCGCCACCCATTACCGGGACACCCCATCACACGGTTCGTGGCCCCATAGGGAGCTCCACCAAAGACCCCGATGGTTGCGTCCACATGCGTCACCGCCACCCAATTCGGCACACCCATCACACGGTTCGTGGCCCCATAGGGAGCTCCACCGGAGGCCCCAAAGGTTGCGTCCTCATGCGCCACCGCCACTCATTACGGGACACCCCTCGCACTGTTCGTGGCCCCATAGGGAGTTCCACCAAAGGCCCCAGTTGCTGCGTCCGCATGCGTCACCGCCACTCATTACGGCACACCATTCACAAGGTTCGTGGCCCCATAGGGAACTTCACCGAAGGCCCAAGTGGATGCGTTCGTATGCGTCACCGCCACCCAGGACAGCGTTTCGCGGCCCCATATGAAGTTCCACCGAAGGCTCCAGTGGCAGTGTCCGCGTGCGTCACCGCCACCCATGACAGCGTTTAGTGGCCTCATAGGGAACTCCACCGAAGGCTCCAGTGGCAGGGTCCGCATGCGCTACCGCCACCCAGGACAGCGTTTCGTGGCCCCTTAGGGGGCTCCACCGACGGCTCCAATGGCAGGGTCCGCATGCGTCACCGCCACCCATGATAGCGCTTATTGGCCTTATAGGGAGCTCCACCGAAGGCTCCAGTGGCAGGGTCCACATGCGCTACCGCTACCCAGGACAGCGTTTCGTGGCCCGTTAGGGGGCTCCACCGACGGCTCCACTGGCAGGGTCTGCATGCGTCACCGCCGCCCAAGACAGCGCTTAATGGCCCCATAGGGAGCTCCACCGAAGGCTCCAGTGGCAGTGTCCGCATGCGTTTCCGCCACCCAGGACAGCGTTTCGTGGCCCCATGGGGAGCTCCACCGATGGCTCCAGTGGCAGTGTCTGCATGCGTCACCGCCGCCCAGGACAGCGTTTCGTGGCCCCATAGGGAGCTCCACCGAAGGCTCCAGTGGCAGTGTCCGCATGCGCCACCGCCACCCAGGACGGCGTTTCGTGGCCCCGTAGGGAGCTCCACCGAAGGCTCCAGTGGCAGTGTCCGCATGCGTCATCGCCACCCAGGACAGCGTTTCGTGGCCCCATAGGGAGCTCCACCGAAGGCTCCAGTTGTAGTGTCCGCATGCGTCACCGCCACCCAGTACAGCGTTCCGTGGCCCCATAGGGAGCTCCACCGAAGGCTCCAGTGGCAGGGTCCGCATATGTCCGCGCCACCGATTTCGGCGCACCCCTCGCACGCTCCGGTTCCCCACAGGGAGCTCCACCGAAAGTGGTACCCACAACGCGGCACTCGCAGCTACACATGGTTGGGTCCTTCGTCAGGCTTATTTTTTTGCAGCCTTTACCAGAAGGATTTCTTTTGTGGCGGCCTTACAACAAAAAAATCACTGTGGGGGGAGCTGCAGTGGCGGCATGTTGTACCCAGGATAGCTAAAGAGGGAAACAGGACAACAGGAAAGCAGGGACAAAACTTACGTTTGCACAGCTAAAAGTGCAAACATGCTAGGCATACTTGTGACTGTCTGTATTTTCACAGTGCAGACGCTCCACAAGTGAAATACTTTGTAGTATCCTTTCCAGAAAGATTCCTTTTGCGGCGACCTTGCAAACGGATCTTCATTGTGCGGGATCTGCACTGGCCTCCACGTTACAAATCTTTCTGTAGCAGCCTTTACAAAAAAAAGGCTTCCTTTTGTGGCGGCCTTGCAAAACGATTTTAAATTCGGTGGGATCGGCAGTGGCGGCACCTTGATCCCAGGAAAGCTACAGAGGAAAGCATGAGTAAACAGGAACAACCGTGTTTTCATTGGGAAAAGTAGGAGCAGCTAGGATGACCCTTGACTGTCGGTATTTTTATGGTGCAGTCGCTCCACACTTAAAATCCGTGTATAGCAGCCTTTACAAAAGGATTCCTTTTGTGGCGACCCTATGAAAGGATTGCAAGTGTGGGGCATCTGCAGTGGCCTCCACATTTAGAATCCTTTCGTAGCAGCCTGCGCAAAAGGGGTTTATTTGGTGGCGGTCATGCACAGTGGTTCTAATTGCGGGAGGATCTGCAGTGGCGGCACCTTCAGCCCAGGAAACCTGTGAGTGCTCTGCACCATAGCAAGTACCTGCAGTCACGTGAGTGTTTTGTGAAAAAATACCTACCGTCCCAGGTCTTCTTCGTTTTTTTCTCATGTTTCCATGTGAGTCCACAGGCTTTGTCCTGTTTTCCCTGTGTTTCGTGCTGCCCTCTTTAGCTTGTAAACCTTTTGTAAGCCATTATAAATGGAAACCACAATGAAAATCCTTTTGACTCGTAGCCGTGTGACCCCCACCACAATGGAAACCATTTTGTAAGGCCGCCAGAAATGGAATCCATTTTGTACAGGCTGCTATGAGAGGGTTTTAATTGTGGAGGCCACTGCAGATCCCCCACTCTTGAAATCCTTATACAAGGTCGCCACAAGCCGATTCCTTTCTGTAAAGGCTGCTACACAAGGATTTGATGTGTGGAGCGTCTGCACCATGAAAATACCGACAATCAAAGATCTTCCCAGCTTTACCTTATTTTCCCTGTGAAGACACCGACTTGTTCCTGTTTTTTCATGTTTTCCTTTCTGGTTCCTTGGGCTCAAGGTACCGCCATTGCAGATCCTCCTACACTTAAATCCTTTTGTATGGCCGCCACACAAGGAATCCCTGTGTACAGGTTGCTATGAATGGACTTTCATTGTGGAGGCCACTGCAGATCCCCCACACTTGCAATCCGTTTGTAAGATCGCCAAGGGATCCTTTTTTTAAGGCTGCTATACACTGACTTCAAGTGTGGAGCGACTGCGCCATAAAACTACAGACAGTCACAGGTCTTTCTAGCTTTTTCTTACGCTTCCTAGTGAAGACATTGTTTTTGATGTTCTCCTTGTTTTTCTTGTTTTCCTTTAACTTTCCTGGGATCAAGTTGCCGCCACTGCCGATCCCACCGCAATTAAAATCCTTTTGTAAGGCCGCCACAAAAGGAATCCATTTTGTACAGGTTGCTATGAATGGATGTTCATTGTGGAGGCCGCACTTGAAATCCGTTTGTAAGGTCGCCACATAAGGAATCTTTTTGTAAAGGCTTCTACACACGGATTTTAATTGCGGAGCGTCTGCGCCATGAAAATACCGTCAGTCACAGGACTTCCTAGCTATTTGCAATGTGATAACACAAGCTTTTGTGCTTACCGTTTTTTTAAACTTGTTTTACTGGTAAGGTTACGCGGCCCCAAGGCGCTGCCTCTGGAAATCCCATCCCGTCCAATCAAAATTAAGTTGCACATGGATAGCACATTGATTTTGACTTGCACATTGAATTTGATTTTGGGGCTGTTCACGTTGATTGTCGGTGGGGGATTAACACCGGGTTGCAATCGCGCAAGCGAAGGGTCCCACGGGCGGGCCCCCCTCGCCTCGCCACGGGGCCCCCTCGCCTCGCCACGGGGCGAAGCCTCTGCGGGGAGGCCCGCACGGTGCGGCGACCGCGCCGTGCGGTGAGCTGGTGAGGACTCGGGGTCACCGCGCGGCTGTGGGGCCCGGGTGGTTTTCCCGAGGGCGTCTCGGACGACGGGGCCCTCCAGGGTCCCGGGGCCGCGTGGCGATGGGCCGTGCGGGGAGGCCCCTCGGGACCTCGAGGCCGCGGCGCGGTTTGTCACCGCGCGGCGTTGGGACCCTCTGAGCTTCCGAAGGCGGGCAGAGCCAATCCGTGCGCCGCCTGATGGGCGTGTTTTCCACCACCACCACCATAAGCTGGAGGAGGGGGGTCCTCCTCCCTCCTCCTCCTCCTCCTCCTCCTCCTCCTCCTCCTCCTCCTCCTCCCCCTCCTCCTCCTTCCCCCGTCCAACTTATGGTGGTGGTGGTGGTGGTGGAAAAGAGGCTCATTAGCGCCAGGGGCCCTTGGCCGGTCCCGTCCCCCATGGGCACACCCTGAAGATCAGAAGGCCTTCAACGTGGAGGTCCGACCTAGATTCCAGTCGAGTTGCCCTACGGTGTTGGCGTCTCATTTTCTCCACACTGCGTCTTCGTCCAGATTCGGGCCCTGGGACCATTTCAGATCGATCCTGCTCGAAACATGCCGCATTACAGTCAACCCGAATATTCAGGATCGGCATCCTGCCCAAGGGTACCCTTGCATCCTGGCCCCTTCGGCCCATCCTTGGCCATTTTCGCTGGCCGCGCCCCGCTCGAAAAGCTTCGAAATGGTCTTCTAAGGCCCTTGCATCCTTATCGTGCGTTCTCATTGTACGGGTTGGCTGTAATATGGGGTCTCTGGTTGTTGTTTTTGCGATGTTGCAATCGTTTGCAGCGTCGATTTAGAGGCGCCCCGTCCAGAATGACCTCACCCAAGTGAAGGGGCGGCGGAGGAAGTGACGCCAGCCTGTCCAAACAAATTCACGTTGTTCGGCCTGATCCCGACACGCGATCGGAGATGATGCCAAGAGCGGCATCTCTGTCTGGTCAGCGCTGGGTGGGCTGGGGCAAGGATACGAGTCGAGAGCCCCAGACGCCGGAGCACAATCCGCACCACGGCTTCAAACCTCAAAGCACCTGGCAGGACCGGGCGCCAGGGATGGGCGGGTGGGCGCCCAGGTCCTGCCGCCTTCGAGCTGCCTGCCCAAGGCTCCGCGCAGAACAGTTGATAGAAGTACTCCAGATTTCGTAATAAAAGGGAGGGGGTCTGGACCCTCCAAAACTTCGTCCCCAGACCCCCCCAGGCCCTCCAGATAGCCTGGAAGAGACCCCTCCCGAAATGAGACCCCCTCCCTTTTATTACGAAATTTGGAGTATCTGTCTGTGGCCATGTCCAGGGTCGGGCTCGTTCGCGCACTTTCTCTGGGCGCTCGACTTGCTTGCTCGGCAGATCGGGTCCGCGCGGCAGCGCGTCATTTGTTTGTACTGACCAAAGCGGCTCCGCGGGGACCAGAGCGTGCGTCTGCATATACCTGAGGGCTCTCTTCTCCGATGCCCAGCGTCTTCGACGCTGAATGGCCCACACTTTCCGGTAGCCGGTCGCCGCGTCATGGCTCGGCCCCGAGTGTCGAGCGGCGTGCGGCGGGAAGGCAGGTACGCCCATGTCAGCACCTGCCTGCCTGAGCGCCCTGCGGCAGACCTCGGCCGAGCAGCTGAACGCCGCGTCCGACGGCCGTCGGCTCGCCAAGCGCTCCAGCAGCATCCCCGCCACACGCGGTCCGTAGCTATTTTGACTCGAGCTTTTTTGGCTCAAAGCAGTTTTGACTCTGGCGATTCCGGCCCCGATCGCCCGCCTGCCCCGAGCGACCAGCAGAATGAAGCCGCGCGGCGCCGCCCTCCGCGCCCTCCTCCTGGCCGCCCTGCTCGACCGCGGCGCTGCTGGCGAGCTGGGCTGCGGGCCCGACGAGGTGTGCGCGCAGGAGGACGTCGAGGCGGTCGAGGAGGCCTCCGTGGACGCCCTGGCGGTGGAGCTGCTCCAGGGGGGGCGCCGGCTCCTGTCGCCCCGCAGCCCGGCTGCTCAGGCCGACAACCCGCGCCCGGGGTACGGCCAGTGGGGGCCTTACATGCACGACTGGAAGGCCCCGTTCCCCGCGGACAACATCTGCGTAAGGTGCGTGGGAGGCTTCGCGATGAAGTTCAACCTCTGGAACACGGCGACGAATCGTGTCTCGCAGTGGAGCCCAACGATGAGCGCGCAGAGAACCGAGTGCCTGAACGTCACCGAAGCGTTCCTGGAGGCAACCGAGAACAATCCAATATCGCCGAGGATTTACATCAAAGGTGCCTTCGACAGCCTGATGGAGGTCGCCATTCAGACCGTCCTCTACGTGCCAGGAGTGAGTGTCACAGCCGATTACACCTGCTACGGCTCAACCACGTCATTCTACTGCAACCTCGCAGATCCCTGACCTCAGCCAGGGCGGCTCGAACACCAGCTTGCTTCACGTTGCAGCTCATACTTGCGTGCGAGAGGTAATTAGGGAGTCAGCTGTCGAACTGAAGGCGGAAGCAAATCACGCTCAGCTGGCGTGCAGCATCCCCAAAGAGGGTATGTTTGAGTCCTGGCGTCGCCAAAGGCTGGTCGCGCGTCCTGCGACAAAGCTTCGCCAAAGACAAAAACATATCTTCGCCTCGAAGAAGACGCCCTGCCACACGCCCGTCTTGACGGTCTCCCCTCCCGGCCACCCCGAGCCGCGGCGCCCGAGATTCGGCGGCGAACGAGGCGGGGAAGTAAGAAGGAGAAGGCAGAAGGCGGCGGAGCTGCTCAGAAGGCCTCCTGCTTTTTTGAGAAGTCTCCAGAGCCTTCGGAGAAGGCTTGGGAAACTTCTCAGAGGGCCAGGGGTCTTCCAAGCCTTCTGAAAAGGCCCGCCCCCTCTCACTTCCCCCCCTCCCCCCGCCGTCTGGCCGCCCACTGGCGCGCTCCGCGCGCCAGCGAGGGTCCAGCGCCGACGAGGCGCCTTCGGGAGGAGGAGGAGGAGGAGGAGGAGCAGGAGGAGGAGAAAGAGGAGGAAGAGGAGGAGGAGGAGGAGGAGGAGGAGGAGGAGGAGG
>CAUYUJ010019818.1:144952-154952 GCA_963575745.1 Prorocentrum cordatum | reverse complement strand
TTCGTGCATTCCGTTGGCTTCAGCGAAGTCAATTGGGCTATCCTCAGCGCCATCGGCCGGCGCCTCAAGCGAGCTGGTCTTCTGTTTGTCATCGGGGGTGACCGGAACAACGTTCATGAGGATTTTGTCAATACGGTTTGGGTCGATGTTCTCGAATCGGTGGTCGTCGCTTCGGACGAGGGCGCGTGCCTGCCCGCCAAGCGCAGGATCGGCATCGGCTTCTTCGATGTTTCTTGTTTGATTGCAGGTGGGGCCAGGGCTGAATTTGTTCGCAGTATGCCCATCTCGCCACATCTTCCTGTCAGGCGCATCATTGAGGCCCCCGCTCCTTTATGTGGCGCCAGCTTTGTCCGGGTATCTAAGCAGTTCCCCTTTGAGCTTCCCACCGGCTGTGTTCGGCCTCCTGTCGAAGGGCATTGGGGCCTTGTTGTTGAGGTTTGTGGGGGTCCTGGCGTGCCTATCCAAGACACATGGGCGGCCTTCATTGTGGCTGCGGAGTCTGAGTGGCCGACGTCTACCAAATCGAGGGCGAGGCCGCTGGGTCTTCGACTGCAGAAGTCGGTCCCCGCAGGTCCTTCGTAAGAAACCGTCGGCCCCCAGTCCACCCAAGTTTCCCAATGTTTCCCCTTTGCCTCTTGGTGACGCAAGGTCGCCGCGCTGTTGCGTGATTTTGCTTGAGACCCCGTGGCGTCTCGAGGTTTTCTTTTAGGTTTTCGCCGGTTGCCTGGCCAGGCGCAGTTCGCTGGCTGGGCAGCCGTCTTGCGGCAGGTCCACCTCCTGCCGCTCTTGTCCGCCTGCGCCCTGGGCGAGTTGGCCGACGCGGAGGCCAGAGGCCGGCTCGCGAGTGCAACGCAGGCCGAGGCAAGGGGCGGGATTGGACAGCTGGGTCGGACCTGGGTCGACATTCGACGGGGTGGGTGTCGGCTCTGTCTCGGCCCACCACCCTCCCCATCGGTTGGCAGCCCTCTATCGTCGATCACCGCGCCCTTCGGCCTTGCGCTTCGATCGAGTCGATCGCGGCCTTGGAGGCTGTGTGGAAGAAATGGTGGTTTGTCGGCAGCGAGCAACCCTCCCTGAGTGCCCCCCCGCTTGGTGCCCCCCCCTCCTTGGCCTGCGGCTGCTGAGCTCACTGCTGTTTTGAAGTCTTTTTCGCGTCGGCACTGGCGCGGGTTTCGATCGAGTCTTGCCCAGATCTCTGTTGCTTTTGCTTCCTGCTGCTTTGGGGGGCGCTGTGTGACGTCGCCGCTCATGCTGAGCACGGGCGCGAGTGGCCGTTGATGTGGAGCCGTATCGTTTTCATCCTTGAGATAGAGGGGGGAAGTTAGGCCTCTAGCGCTCCTGCACATCCTCGCGCGTGTCCAGTTCCGCCTGGGAAGTCCTCTCATTCGGAGTTGGCAGGGGGCCACCTAGCGCGCTCTCTCTCTCTCTCTTTCTCTCTTTTCCTCTCTCTCTCTCTCTCTCTCTCTCTCTCTCTCTCTCTCTCTCTCTCTCTTTATACATATATATATAATTCTCTCTCTCTCTCTTTTTTTCTTTTCCTCTTCCTCTTCCTCATCCTCTCTCTCTCTCTCTCTCTCTCTCCTGGTCCGCCCGCGGGGAATCCTCTGAGAAGCGCGCGTGGGTGCGAGCTGCGTGGTCCGAGCGTCCCACGTTTGAGGGGCGCGCGTGCGCCGCGCTCCTCTGAGATCTCAAGAACGCGTCCGAGCTGGTGAAACATCGCCATCTAGCCGATGCTGCTCGGCCAATTTCCTTTTGTGGCAGCTTTTCCTGCTTGTTCAGATCTACGGGGCGCCCAGGATCCTCGATGTTGCGGGCGACGTTTCCAACGTTCTGCGCGTGGAGCAAACTGTGGTCCCTGGTTGCGCGTTCGCCGCCTGTGTGCTTCAGTTGATGCTGCTAGGCCCTCTGGATGCCGTTCAGGCATCGAGGCCCGCTGTGCAGCTCTCCGTCAATGTCGGCGACTTTGGCCACATGCGCTGGGGCGCGGAACAGCGCGTGGCCAAGGACATTGCCTCGGCTGGCTACCTCCTCCACCAGCGCCTCGCGGCTGTTAGCCCCAATATTGCCCTCGACAAGAGTCGGGCCCCGGGCAGCGCCCCGTCTGTGCGCGAGGCCCTGGTCAAAGAGCTTGAGCGCCTCCAGCCCGTGCCCGTTAGCTCGGGGCAGAATTTTGGAGTTGACTATGCGTCGGGTGCGGTTGGGCGAGACCGCCGCGGCCAATCGCGCGCGCGCCATGAAGCTTGGCAAGAAGCGAATGGGGCTTCTCCAGGGATCCAAAACCTCGCCGCCGCGTGCTTGGACGCATGGGTCGGGCTTCTCTGGGGTCCTCTGTTTTGTATGGGGCGTCTGTCATGGGCGCGCATGGGCGGGGGCTGGGGGTGCTTCGAGGCGCGGCTGGCAAGCTTCAAGACTCGCACCTGTCTGGCAAGTCCCGCACGTTGGCCCTCATGTTTGCCCCTGACCCGCAGTTGGACCCCATCTATAGGGCCACCTGGCTCCCGGTGAAGTCTTTCCTTCGTGCCCTTCGTGGGCTGTGGTTGCTTCCTCAGGCGCTCGATTATGCGGTTCGAGAGGCTTGCGCGCACCTGTCTACCTTGGAGCGCCCGTGGTTTTCAATTCGGGGCCCCATCTGTACGGGGCACCTCTACCGCGTCTTGGGTTTGGCTTGATGGGGCCTCGGCCAATCCGCGCGAGTGCTGCCTGTTCGCCGTGGAGGCCCCGTTGTTCCGCGCCGTCTCCGTGTGGCAGTCCTCCAAAGTGGCCCCGCAGTTGGAGATTTCTGATTTCGGGAACGGCGTCCTCCTGCAGCCCCCGCGGCCCCCCTTGACGGAGATCCGCCGTTGCAGGGTGACGGTGGCCGCGACGCCGTCAGTGGGCCGACGGGTGCCCCGTGTCGCCGCGCTGTCTCCTTTGCCCTGGGGGGCAGGGCGCGCTGCTCCACCAGGCAAGACATCATGTGGAATGTGCAGGAGCGCTTCGGCGGGCGGCTTCCAGGACCTTCAGGACAACGCTTCCCTCTCCCGACGGCTCCCCCCACGGGCCCCAACCGATCCCGTTTGAGCAGGATACGGGTGGGCAGCAGCATTCGTCTGAGGACCTGTTGAACCATGCTGGCACTGTACCACAGCGGGTCGTTGCTGCACCAACCGATGAGCTCTCAACAAAACGCCATGGCCGCAGTGCTGGTGCGCGCCTGGCGACTTGTCCCAGTTTTGCGCTCGTGTCGGTGCGCCGGGCGCTTCTGTCGGTGGCCGAGGCGCCGCGCGTGTTTGCGGCGCCGCCGAGGCGCCGCGAGCGTTTGCGGCGCCTCCCTGGATGGCGGAGGCGCCGCGTGTGGTGCGCGGGGGATGCCCATGAGAGAGGATCCCCTTGCCTGCCCGAGCGGTGGAGGCCAGGTGGGCGGGGCGTGAAGGTCGGCTGTGGGGTGCGGTCGTCTGCCGCCTCCTCCTCCTCCTCCTCCTCCTCCTCCTCCTCCTCCACCTCCTCCGCCTTCTCCTCCCCCTCCTCCTCCTCCTCCTCCGCCTTCTCCTCCCCCTCCTCCTCCTCCTCCGCCTCCTCCTCCTTCTTATCCTACGGGGAGCGGGCGGCCGAACAGCGAGGAGAGGAGGGGGTGCGCGGCGCGAGGCGCGTGTTCCTGAGGCGGGGATTTATCCATAGCCACCGCCTGTGGGATCGGTCTTCGCGGACCTCCACGGGCGGTGGACGTGGATACATTCGGGGCCCCAGGGGGCAAGATGTATCCACATCCGCCGCCCGCTGGGGCACCAGGACCATGGTTCCCAGGCGGTGGATATGGGTAAGCCCCCGCCTCGCAGTATTGGGGCCGCGTGGCTGAGACTCGGTGGCGGTCGTTGTTCCTGGGCCGCATCGAGGCGCCTGCTGGTCGCGGTGATGCTGTGGGAAAGCGTGCGGGCCGCTGCGTCGTACACTGCTGCTGCTGTGTTATATTCGTGGTGCTGTGTTTGTTGTAGTTTCGGAGGTTGACCTCCTACCCTGACACGTCGATTGGCGAATTGGCCGTTTTCGGTTCGCGAGAGGGCGTCGCAGCCGTCATTTTTGCGGGTCCAGGTCCGTCGGTTTCGGTCCTAGGCCGTTTTCACGACAGGGTGGTTTACTAAAGAGAGGTTTGTCCACCGCCGATAGTTGTGCCATCTGGTCTTTGGGCTGCCCTTCTCTTTGGAAGCCACGCCGTCGGAACCTCGTCGCTGCCACTATGCCTGTTCTTTGGTCGTGCCCAGGCGGTTGTTCTGCGCCCCGGTGGTGACTGAATCTCTCCCGAGCTCAGTCCGACTGCTGTTGGGCGCGCTGTGGTGTACGCAAGCGCTGTGGTACGTCACCACCCACCAAACCACCCCAACCCAACCCGAAGGCTCAGATTAACCCTCGATTTCCAGTGGGGGGGGGGCGGGAAACATCGAAAAAACACATGTTCGTGTCTTCGGGTTGGGTTGGGGTGGTCTGGTAGGTAGTCAGTACGCAGGATCATCCTCCTCAAAGTGGGCCCCGGGACATGTCCTGGGGCGCGCGCTGACCAGGATTTCCAGGCGGATCCAGCCGTGGCCTCGGAGGACCTCCGAGGAAGTCCAGCAAGGCTGGAGGTCGCCCACCATTGTCAACTTCGGTCCTCGTTCGCTCCTTCGCCTCTCCCCCTCCTGGCCGCGAGCCTCGCGGCTGTGGATCCGTCTGGGCCTCGTGAGTCTAGACGTCCGCGAGCTGGAACCCGCCTCCTCCCTTCCTTCCTCCTCCTCCTCCTCCTCCTCCTCCTCCTCCTCCTCCTCCCTCTAATTCTCCTTCTCCCTCTCCTTCTCCTTCTCCCTCTCCTTCCCTCTCTCCCCCTCCTCCTCGAGACGAGACGAGACTTCTCCTTCTCCCTCTCCCCCCTCCTTCTGTGCTATGCCATGTGCAGGAGTGCCAAGCAATGCTTAGCAACGCAACGCAACGCAATGCAAAGCCAGGCAAAACAATGCAACGCAAAGCAAATCAATGCAACGTAGTGCAAATCAGCGCAAAGCAAGCACTGCACAGCAATGAGTTGCAATGCACAGCAACCCAGAGCAATAGAACCTATGCAAAGCAACAGTGCAGCACAATGTGAACCTATGCAAAGCAATGCAATGCAATGCAACGCAATGCAATGCAAAGCAAGCGATGCAAAGCGATGCAAGGCAATGCAAAGCACATCAAACCACTACAAACCAACGCTGAGCAATGCAAAGCACGACATAGCAATGCAAAGCAACGCGAAGCAATGCGACGCAATGCAATGCAATTAAGTGCAACGCGCGGCAGATCACGGCATAGCAATGCAAAGCAATGCGAAGCAATGCAGGCCCAGACGACAGACGGCGACGAGGCGGTGACGGGGCGGCGACGGCGGCGACATAGCCGCCAGACGCCAGACCGACCCTGAGGCCCAGACGACTTGAGAGACGACGGGAGACGACGAGGCGGCGACGGGACGGCGACGGCGACGGCCACTACATAGTCGCCAGACCGACCCCCACGCCCAGCAGTTGCTCAATTCCAGAAGTCAGAACCCCTAAGTGCAGGTAGGACAGAGGCGCCCAAGATGGCCCAAGAGGGCCCCAAGACAGGCCCAAGAGGGCGCCCCGAGGGAACCCCACGTGGGCCCAAAGAGGCCCAAGAGGGACCCAAGAGAGCCCCAAGAGAGCCCCAACATCGGTCACGCGGAAGAGCTCTCGCGTGACCGATGTTGGGCCCCTCTGTGGGCTCCTCTTGGAGCTCCGAGAGGAGCCAAAGATGGCCCCACGAGGGCCCCGACGAGACCCCAAGAGGACCCAAGCAGGCCCAAGAGGGACCCA
Organism: Prorocentrum cordatum; assembly: GCA_963575745.1. Lineage (NCBI taxonomy): Eukaryota > Dinophyceae > Prorocentrales > Prorocentraceae > Prorocentrum > Prorocentrum cordatum. Next base: position 149,130 of record CAUYUJ010019818.1, on the reverse strand, counting down.
AGAGAGCCCCAGCATAGGTCACGCGGAAGAGCCCTCGCGTGACCGATGTTGAGCCCCTCTTTGGGCTCCTCTTGGAGCTCCAAGAGGGGCCCAAGATGGCCCCACGAGGGCCCCGAGGGAGCCCCACGTGGGCCCAAGGAGGCCCAAGGAACCCCAAGATGGCCCCAACATCGGTCACGCGGAAGAGCTCTCGCGTGACCGATGTTGGGCCCCCTCTTTGGGCTCCTCTTGGAGCTCCGAGAGGAGCCCAAGATGGCCCCACGAGGGCCCCGACGAGACCCCAAGAGGACCCAAGCAGGCCCAAGAGGGACCCAAGAGAGCCCCAGCATAGGTCACGCGAAAGAGCTCTCGCGTGACCGATGTTGGGCCCCTCTGTGGGCTCCTCTTGGAGCTCCGAGAGGAACCCAAGGTGGCCCCACGAGGGCCCCGACGAACCCCAAGAGAGCCCAAGAGGGCTCCAAGAGCGCCCCAACATCTCCTCTCCTTCCTCCTCCCTCCTCTGCATCTTCCTCCTCCTCCTCCTTCTCATCCTCCTCCTCCTCCTCCTCCTCCTCCTCCTTCTCCTCTCCAGGGGAATGAAAACCAGAGGATAGCTCACGCAGAGCCCAAGCACCCTCTTGTTGCATCCATCTTGGCTTCCAGATGGAGCCCAAGACGGCCCCAATGAGGCCCCTCAAGAGGCCCCAGGAGACCCCAGACGTCCAAGGACGCCCCCAAGACGCTTCGCGTCACCAATTTCTTCTCGCAACGATTCCTGGGTCTGTGACTCGACAGAACCTAAGCGCGCGCGAAGCGCGCGCGTGGTTCTAGTTACTTATATGCATACTAGTAACAATAAGGATCATACCATTAATCATATCGAGAATAAGAAGATTAATACTACTAAGAATAATAACAATACTAATACGACGTTTAACAATACTAATTATACGAAGAAGAAGCAGCATACTATTAACATTACGAGTAACACCACTAATAATGTTAATCGCAATTCAGAATACTAAGAAAACGCAGAATACGGATAAGAATAATCATACGAATAAGCATAATAATATTACGAATAGTAAGAGTAATAGTACTACTACTAATAAGAATAATAAGACGAATGCCACGACAACTAATAATAATAATAATGCTAATAATACTAATACTAAGAAGAAGACTAGGAATAATAATAATAAGAAGAAAAAGACGAATAGCACTAATAATAATACGAATAATGCTAATAGTACTAATAAAAATAATAAGAAGAATGATACTAATCACCAGAATAATTAATACTAATAATAAGCAGAGGAGGAGGAGGAGGAGGAGGAGGAGGAGGAGGAGGAGGAGGAGGAGGAGGGGAGGAGGAGGAGGAGGATGAGGGGGAGTAGGAGTATAGGGATATGAAGGAGGAGCAGGAGGAGGTGGGGTAGACGCAGGAGGAGGTTGCTGCTGCTGATGATGAGGGTCTGATGACGAGGAAGGGGGAGGGTGAGGAGGAGGAGGAAGAGGAGGATCAGCAGGAGGAGGAGGAGGAGGAGGAGGAGGCTGGCCAGCAGCAGCAGGGGGGGGGAGCAGGAAGAGGAGGATGAGGAGGAGGAGGAGGATGAGGTGGAGGGGGAGGAGGAGGAGGAGGAGGAGGAAAAAAGGATGAGGAAAAGGAAGAGGATGAAACGGAGGAGAAGGAGGAGGGTCAGGAAGGAGTTGATTGAAGATGGGGAAAGAGGAGGAGGAAGAGGAGGAGGAGGAAGAGGAGGAGGAGGAGGCAGAGGAGGAGGAGGACGAAGAGGATGACGAGGAGGAGGAGGAGGAAGAGGAGGAGCAGGAGCAAGAGGAGGGGGAGGAAGAAGATCAAGAGCAGGATCAGGAGGAGGAGGCGGCGGAGGAGGACCACTGTACACCCAAGGCTCATCAACGATGTTGGAACATACCCTCCCTGCACCCCCCCCCTTCACAGGCCCCTACAAGGTTTCATTTCCACTGATGGAAGTGCTCGTTGGGAGACAACCGTTTGAAGGTCCGGAAGCGTGCCAAGGCAGCATTCTCGGGACATCAACGTCACGAATCAGCTTGACTGTTACGTCTTGGCGATCTTGAGTCGTGCCAGAGCACCTTTCCTGGGACTTGCACCGCGAATCATCGTAAGTGTCGCGCCCTGACAATCCTGATTCGATCTTAGATTTCTCGGACGTGAACCATGCGAATCCGTGACTCCAACACGAATGTGCGTGGCACTCAGGCGAGGGCCACATTTTGAAACGTAGCCGCCCTCAATCCGTGAAGCTCGTGCCATTTTTAACGCCGATGTGCGCGGTGCTCAGGCGAGGGCCACATTTTGGAAACCACCCGCCCTCAATCCGTAAAAATCGTGCAAACATTTGAAACGAATGTGCGAGGCGCAAAGCATACGCCCTCAACCCGTGAAACTCTTGCCATTTTTGACAACGAATGTGCGTGGCGCTCAGGCGAGAGCCCCATTTTGAAAGCCACCCTCTTTCAATCCTTAAAACTGGTGCACATTTTTAACACGAATGTGCGCGACGCTCAGGCGAACCACCCGCCATCAATCCGTGAATTTCGTGAAGTTTTTTACGACGAATTTGCGCGGCGCCCAGGCGAGAGAGAGAGAGAGAGAGCTAAATTTTGAAAACACCCCGCACTCAATGCGTGAATCTCTTGTCATTTCTAAGACGAGTGTTCGCGGCGCTCAGGCGAGAACCACGTTTTCAAAACGGCCTGCCCTCCATCCGGAAAGCTCGTGCAATCCTGAAAACAAATGTGCGCGTCGCAAAGGTGGGAGCCACATTTCATTTGGCAACCGTCCGCTTTCCGTTTGTGGAACTGTTGGCATTCTGTAAGCTTCAGGATCAAACATGTGAAGGCGCTCGGGCGAAACGCCTGGCCCGCCCTTCCGACTTGCCTCGGGGTGCGACATGCAGGAGTTATGTATCGGGAAAAGAAGGAGGATGATGAGGAGGAGGTGGAGGAGGAGGAGGGGGAGGAGGACCAGTGTAAACCCAAGACTCACCAACGACGTTGGAACAAACCCTCCCTCCAAACTCTCTTCCCATAGGCCCCATACGAAGAGTCATGTCTACTGAGGGAAGTGCTCGTTGGGAGGCAACCGTTGGGACGTCCTGAAGCGTGCCGAAACACCATTGTAGGGATTCTATCGCTTCGAATCAACCGGACTGTTTCGTCTTGACGATCTTGAGTCGTGCCAGAGCACCATTCCTGGGACTTCACCGCGAATCAACGGGACTTTTGCGCCCTGACAATCCTGACTCGGTCCTAATATCTCGGACGTTAACTATGAGAATCCGTGAAACTCATGCACATCTTCAAAACGAAAGTGCGCGGTGCTCAGGCGAAAGCCACATGTTGAAAGGGCACCCGCAATCCGTGAATTTCTTTTATTTATTAAGACGAATGTGCGCGGTGATCAGGCGAGAGACACATTTTCACAACCACCCGCCCTCAATTCGCGATTTTGTTATTCTTGTTGTAATACGAATGTGCGCCTCGCTAGGGCGAGAGCCACATTTTGAACACGTCCTGCCCTCCTAGCGTGAAGCTCTCAGACATGTTTAACATGAATTAGCGCGGGACCAGGCGAAAGTCACATTTTGAAAACGACCCGCCTTCAATGCGTCAAACTCCTGCCATTTTTCAAGACGAATGTGCGCGGCGCTCAGGCGAGAGCCACATTCTGAAAACGACCCGCCCGCCATCCGTGAAGGTCGTGCAATCCTTAAAACGAATGTGCTCGGCGCCAAGGCGTGAGCAATATTTGGACAATCGCCCCTCAATCCGTGGATTCCTTGCGACTTGTTTAAACGAATATGCGCGGCGCTCATGCGAGAGCCACATTCCGAAAACGTCCCGCACTCAATGCGTGACATTCCCGCGCTTTTTACCGCGAGTGCTCGTTGCGCTCAGGCGAAAGTCTCATTTTGAAGAAGTCCCGCCCTCAATGCGTGAAGCTCTGGCCATTTTGATAGACGAATGTGCGCGGCGCTGAGGCGGGGAGCCACATTCTCAAAACGCCCCGCCCTCCATCGGTGAAGCTCGTGCAGGCGAAACGCCCGGCCCGCCCTTCGGATTCGCTTCGGGGGGCAGAGAGGGGTTATTTCCCAATCAGAGCTTGCCTCTGTAGGGGTCCTCGCGGATTCGTATGGTTAGATTCGGTTTGC
>CAUYUJ010019818.1:124952-134952 GCA_963575745.1 Prorocentrum cordatum | reverse complement strand
CCGCAAGAGAAGAGATCACAGCAGCGACTGCGGTGGCCGATTCTGCGAGGATGTCCCAGGCGAGGGCGCCAGTTTGGGATTCTGCGCCGGAGCATCGCAGAGCATGCCGAAGCATGCCGGCGTCGCCGGAAACGGAACAGAGGGCGGTTGGCGGGCGCACTTCCTCGCGCCAGGGGTCACGATGACGTGAGTTCCAGAGAAACTCCGTCAAATTAGGGTTATATTGCTGCCTCTGAGGCCCATTTTGAGGGCATCTTGGGGCCACCTTGGCTGGGTCCTTGTTGGGGTATCCTGGGCGATTTGGGCGGCATCTTGAGCCTTTTGGGGCACCCTAGTAAATGTTTTGCAAATTCGGAGTCTCTGGGGGACGTCTTTAAACAATCTTAGGACACCATGGCACGGTGGGAACGACACATGGGAGAGGTAAAGCATTGAAACCATCATTGCTTTTCAATTTTGCCATCTCGGGGTCATCTTGGGGCCTTGCTGGGCCACCTTGGAGGCATATTGGGGCCATCCTCGGCCGTCTTGGGCTCTTGAGGCCCTCTTCGGAACCCACTGATGCCATCTTCGAGGACTTTTGTGCCATCCTGGTTGTGCGGTGGCGTCCAATTGGAATCTTGAGGCATCCTGGAGCGGCCAGGAATTTGTGGACACCCTCCCACATGTGGCGTTTGCTAATGGGTCGGGCCCCGTAGTTTACAGTAAAATGGAGACAGGACTGGAGAGAGAAGCAACGACAAACAAAAAGCATCACAAAGAACATACAGCAGTCCTGCAGCACACTTCACAACCTTGCGCCCCAGGGGCGCTGGCGGATTTACCAGGGATCGTGCCCTGAGGAGGAGGGGCAGGAGCAGGAGCAGGAGCAGGAGGAGGAGGAGGAGGAGGAGGAGGAGGAGGAGGAGGAGGAGGAGGAGGAGGAGGAGGAGGAGGAAGGCCCCAGGGAGGACGCGCGGGAGGCGACGAAGGAGACACCCCCATTTCCCCTTGCCCCCAGTTCCTTCCCTACACTGCGCAGGCGACCAATCGTCTATTCCCCAATGGTCTTTTTCGGCCCATCCTTAGCCAATGTTGCCGTTGAGATTGTTGAAACTTGGACGCCCAACGGCCTTGCATCCTTCACGTTCATCAATAATGGCTGTATCTCCCCAAGCAGTGGTTGCACTATGGATTCGATTTGACGCTGGCTTCCCAGGCCTGACCGGAGGCTCCAGCCGGCGATGTGCATATCGGTGGTTGCATTAAGGGTGTTTGGATTGGGCGTTGATTAATTTGGTGGGTTCCCCAGATTTTCGCCCGCGCCCGCTTCGTGCCCGCTCCGTGCGCTGATTCGGTTCTCCAGGATTTCGCCCAGTGGCTTCCCATGGCCGCTTCATGCCCGTTCCGTGCGCTGGCTTAGTTCCCAGGATTTGTGCCCGGTGTTCGTCCATGCCCGACTCGTGCCCGTTCTGTGTGCTGGCTGGGTTCCCTGGGTTTTCGTCCGGTGCCCGCCCGTGTCCGCTTCGGCTGGTGGCTCGATTGCACCACGTACGTTGCACCACATCGCTTGCGCCCCCGCGATTGCACCACATCATTGGGGCCACGTGCACTGCGCCACGTCTTGTGCATCGAAATTGCAAGCGTATTGTTTGGGGCCCACGATGGCTAACATATGTCGGGTGGGAGCGCGTATTTTGCTACCATCCCAAGGATTTGAAGCGGGCCCTTGACGAGAACCGCAGAGATGACGTGGTCACTTTGCTTGGCCAGCTACAAAACGCCATGCAGGCCGAGATGGATCTTCAAGAGCGTTTTCTGGAAGATTTTGACAATTGGGCGCACCAGGTGGTGGATGATATGGGGCCAGGAGGGACCGTCATGTATGTGGATCAGGAGCCCCATCAACCTCTGCAATTTCAGCCGCCGCCAGAACAAGCTGTCCCCTATTCGCATTTGTCCTTGCCAGACCGTGCAATGTATTTGATGAGAGAACTCGCCGTTTGGAGCGAGGCAGAGTACATCAGTACCACGTTTGCGCAGGCAAACTGGCCGGAACCCGCCGGCTTGATGGGCAGTCTATGCTCAGCTTTTTCAGGATTGGGCTTATCGTGTCTCCAGCGCCCGTGGCGCACCGTGGCCGCTCAGGGGAGCCTCACAATCTATCAGAAAGGCCGGCGCCATCCCGCCGATTCTCGCAGAAGCTGGGCAATTAATTGAGCCAGTGCGAGGCAGGACTTTGTTCCCCGCCTGACAGGTCGGGGTCGTCAGATTGCGGGGGCCTTGCGGCCGGCGCCGCCGACCCCGAAGGGGGGCGACGACGGCGGCGGCGACGACGACGCTGACGCGGGTCAGAGTCCTCAGGGATGCTTCCCGGGGTCTCGTCGGAGCGCTCTCGGGGGCCTCTGGTGGGCACATTGGGGGCTTCTTGGGGAATTGTTTGGCGCCTCTTGTGAGCTTCTTGGGGGCTCGGTGGCTTCTTTGGCCGTCTTGGGGCGATCTTGGGGGTCTCCTGGGCCGTCTTGGATCGTCGGGAAGCGGGGGCGGCGAGAGCGCCGAAAGTTTGCGAAAACCCAAGGGGATTCGATTGATTTTGCTTCTTGGGACCTTCTCGGGAGTGCTCCTGGAGGCCTCTTGGGGCGTATTGCGGGCCTCCTGGGCCTCCTGGAGGCCGTCGAAGCATCGTGGACAGATCGTTCGGCAATTCGGGGCCCTCGTGGATTGTCTTGGGTGCTTCTTGGGGTATTTTTGCTCCGTCCTGGGGCTTTTGTAGGGCCCTGGAACCTTTGTGGGATGGGCATCTGGGCGGCGACCCCCCGGCGACCCCCCCCGAGGCCCCGCCGGCGACCCCCCCCCGCGGCGGCCAAATCCCCAGTTCCACCGGATATCTCCGAGTATCCCGCCTCTCCCAACCGCCGCCCACCCTGCGCGCCGCGGCCGCCAGGTCCCCGGGCCCGCCGAGCATCGCCGAGAAGCGCGCCCGCCCCGACCCACGGAACATAACGAGACAGAGCAGGCCTACCATAAAATGACAACGTGACAGAGCATAGCAGAACAGCGCGCGGCAGCACATGGCGGACCATACCATATCATAGCAACGCATGATCGTACGGAGAGATCATATAACGACAATCACACCCCTACGCAGCGTCACATAAGATAGCGGATCACGTCATAACATGCCTTTTCAGAACATACCTTTTCCGGGTATATCATAGCAACGCAACGTCGCAGCCCTAATCGCGACACACCCTGGCAACGCATGCCTTGACAGAGAGTTGCGCACACATAACACACCATATGGTAACATAAGATGTCACGTGCTTACATCCTCATCGCAGCATAACGTGACAACGCTTCCATGGTGGATCGCTGCGTACCACATATAACCTCGCACAACGTGACGTGGCGCATCGCAACAGAACGGCGCATGACGGAGCATAACATGACGGACAAGAACACAGCGCAACAATCCACCACGGAACATACCACGCCACAACAGGGCAATATTCATCATGACGCAACGCAGCGTAACGCAAAATCTAAAACAGCATAGCATTACAGAGCATGTTCTGACATAGATTACACTGACAGAACAACACAGAACATAACACATTACACATCGCAGCATTGCACAACAGCGCATACAATGACAAAGGATGCCATGCTACGTTTGAGCGTGTCATGCCGAAACAGAGCAGGCCATATGCATTGCTACCCGCCCGACACGTTGGGGCTGTTAGATTGTGAGAGCAGATCCCCCCGCCCGTCCACTGTGCATGTCGCGGCCGCCAAATCCCCAGGTCCACCGAGCGTCCCCGAGAATGCCGCCCCCGCGCCTTCGACGAACAAGACAAAACATAACAGACAATATCATGACAGAACAGATCATGACAGACACAAAGCCCAACCTACAACGACCAAAGAGAGCATTACACAACATATAGTAAAATAACAGCACAACTCATACCAGAGTAGAGTATGCCAGAACACGCCGCATTTGTTGTAGTGCCCGATTCGCCCGCCCTGCATGCCGCGGCCGCCATGTCCCCAGGCCCGCTGAGCCCGAGCGCCCTCGTTCGAGCGCCGGCCGTGCCCCTGCTTGGGCGGCGGCGCCCTCGCCCCCAGCGGTGGGCCGCGGTCCTGCCCCCGGCGCTGGAGCCCTCGTCGTCGTCGCCGTCGGTCGTCGCCGCCGCCGTCGCCAGCATCGTCGTCGTCGTCGGCTAGGGGAGGAGGAGGAGGAGGAGGGCGAGGAGGAGGAAGAGGAGGAGAAGGAGTCGGGAAGGAGGAGGACGAGGGAGGAGGACGGGAGGAGGGGGGAGGGAAAACAGAGGCCGAAGGTGTCGGTGGGGATCGCCCCAAGCATAATCGTTTGTTGTTCAGCAGTATACGCGCCGGTTCGGGGGCGCTGGGGGGAAGTGGAGGATGAGGGCAACGGAGAAACGGAACAGGGGGATAATGGGCAGGGAGGGGGGGGGAGGGGGAGGAGGAGGAGGAGGTGGATGTGTTAAACATGTTGACGGTGATGGAGTCAGGGGAGTTGTGAGGGCGGGGCGTTTACCATAAGCGTCTGGTTCAAATTTTGTTTGGTCAGAGTTGTCGTCTTACGCGGCCACTGCGAAACGCGTGCTCGAGCCTGTCGGGCCTGATTGTTCCCGGGATTTTGCGTAGTGTAGGACCGAAGTTAAGATGGCGGTTGTAGCTGCTGCGCCGGGCGTTGCAGCTAGACCGGAAATTCCTCGCGATCCTCCAATTGACCTGCAGGCGCGGGCGTGCTTAGAAGCGTGGGTTAACCTTGATTCAGGAGGAATCGCAATGTTGCGCGCGGGCGCTTACCAAAGCGGGGAGCGCCGCTACGCGCGAACAGCGCCGAGGGCCAGCAACGAAGTAATCAACAGTTTCTTCAAGGGGCATTTGTCCCAGGACAACGAGGAAATCACACCGAAATAGGCGTTCCAAATGTTACAAATGGCCCAGGAGATCATCGCGATTGTGGTGATTGGTGGGCAGGGGTATGGCAGTTGAGGAGGATGCCCGCGGCTTAGGTACCCGAGCTGAGCGCGTGGAGGGTCAGGCCGACGTAGAAGGAGCGACCCGCGCGGTGTTAACGAAATTCAATGAAGCAGTCAAAGTAAGTGCATCCGCGCCCGGAGGGGGTAAACCCATGTGCAAATTCAAGGCATTTTTTAGAGCGTCAAGACTGTCGGAGGTGATCGGGCTAGTTTCAGAGAGTGGATTGGCAAACTGTTACATGCAATGGCGACAATTTAGAGCAGCTATCGGGAAGCAGTCGAGAATGTGAACAAGGACCTCGAGACCCTGGATGGAGCTGCACCTGATGGTGACGAGGGGGGCGTCATCCAAGTTGCGCGGGGCGGGCTAAATGCGATTGGCTACCAGAGGGCGACCGCGTCGACGCAGCAAGAGGACGACGAGAGTTGCGATTACGAGTTCGACGAGGAAGATTTTGCCAATGCTGATGGTTTGCGGTGAGTCCTCAATGAGACGCGAGCCGGTCCTGGAGGCAAATTCACTGGGCAACGAGACGGCGACGGAGTGGCGGCCTCCCAGAATGTGCGCACGTGGCATGCACCCGTGACCGGGGCCACGCAGTCGCAGAAGATGGCGTAAGCGATGAGCCCTGACAAGCCCAAGATGGTTACGCAAACGGCCTCAGGGTTGGAAGAATGGAAAGCGCTCGTTGAGGCGCTGGAAAATGCGGGGCGGCGCGCGATTTCCAATTTCCCTTCGGGGTCGCCGCGCTCGGGGCGGCGATGGCCCGCGCGAGTGGCTGTTTCGACGAAAGGCAGCAGGGCGCTTCCAAGTCGCCCGGCGCCCTCGACTTGGAGACGAGCCAACGGCTGATGTTCAAGGGGGGATTGGGCCAGGAAGAAAAAGTTGTTTTCATGCGCGAAGACAGCGACGCAATGGGCACCGGGCTCGCCCAGCACTTCGCGGGGAGCTAACTCGTCAGAGTCTGGAGTTTCACAGAGGAGGGCGCGATGCTGGCAACTGAGGCGCCCCTGGCTGGATTGACGACGCGGGCCATTGGCGCTCGGGCGAAGGGGCTCGGCAGGAAAGCGGCGTAGGCGAAGGGGGAATCGGCGCAGTTTACACGGGGCAAAGGCGCGGGTGCACTTGGGGTGTTTTGCAAGGACTGCAAGGGGCCAAAGGGTTGCGGCAGTGGTGGCGGGGGCGCGAATTATGGAGGAAAGGTCCGAACAGGTCGCCGCGCCACGCCGGGGAGTTACGCGACGGGCAAGGCAGGATGCAAGACAGGGGGCGGCAGGAGTTGCGGCGGCGGATGCAATGGAGGGCGCGGCGGAAAGGGAGGCCGCGTGCCTCGCCGCGACAGGGGGCGCTTCAAATTCCCAGGCCCAAGGGCGCATTGCCGCCAACTGCCCCTGTGGGGCGACATGCGAGGTCGACAAACCCGAGACTGGATGGCAAGAAGCCGAACAGGTTACCCCGCTGGGGCAGCCGCTGCCGGGCGCGTGGTCAATCGAGGCCACCGTTTTACTTCGCGCGCGGAATCTGCCCGAGCGCGCCGCTGAGAAGGCCGACCGACGCGCGGCAGTTCACGCGAGGCAGGCCTCCAAACGGTTCGTGGCCAAATAGGGGGCTCCACCGAACGCCCTGGTGGCGGCGCCCGCGTGCGTCCCGGCCGCCCCTTTCTGCGTGCCCATCGCGCGGTTCGTGGCTCCATAGGGGGCTCCGCCGAAGGCCCCAGTGGCGGTGTCCACATGCGTCCCCGTCACCCCTTTCGGCGCACCCCTCACACGGTTCGTGGCCCCATAGGGGGCTGCGCCGAAGGCCTCAGTGGCGGTGCCCACATGCGTCCCCGCCACCGATTTCGGCACGCTGTTCACGCGTTTCGTGGCCCCATAGGGAGCTTCACCGAAGGCCCCAGTGGCGGTGTCCACATGCGTCCCGGCCACCAATTTCGGCGCACCCCTCGCGCGGTTTGTGGCCCCATGAGGAGCTGCGCCGGAGGCCTCAGTGGCGGTGTCCACGTGCGCCCCCGCCCCAATTTCGGCGCGCCCCTCGCGCGTTTCGTGGTCGGGAGTTTCTTTATATAGAAGGAGGAGCACGCGCCTGTGTCCCCCCTTGACCGCGCCTCCCCCGGCCGCGGAGCGCGGGGGGGGCGACCGGGGCGGGCGTGAGAGGTTGAACCGAGCGGCTTCGCCTCCCGCTCGCATTCTCGCCCAGGGAGCCCTCTCAGGGCCTTCTCGGGGGGGGTGTCTCAGGCGAGGGCGCCGGGTTGGGATTCTGCGCCAGAGCATGCCTGAGCATGCCTGAGCATGCCAGTGTCGCCGGAAACGGAGCAGGGAGCCCTCCCAGGGCCTTCTCGGGGAGGCCCTGGAGGCCGATTTTGCGAGGGTGCTGTCTCAGGCGAGGGCGCCGGTTTGGGATTCTGCGCCAGAGCATGCCGGATCATGCCTGCATGCCGGCGTCGCCAGAAACGGAACAGGGAGCCCTCTCAGGGCCTTCTTGGGGAGGCCCTGGATTTGGCGAGTATGTTGTCTCAGGCGAGGGCGCTGGTTTGGGATTCTGCGCCAGAGCATGCAGAGCATGCCGGAGCCATGGCATGCCGGCGTCGCCGGAAGCAGGGGGCCCTCTCAGGGCCATCTCGGGGAGGCCCTGGAGGCCGATTTTGCGAGGATGTCTCAGGCGAGGGCGCCAGTTTGGGATTCTGCGCCAGAGCGTGCCGGAGCATGCCAGAGCATGCCGGCGTCGCCGGAAACGGAACGGGGAGCTCTCTCAGGGCCTTCTCGGGGAGGCCCTGAAGGCTGATTTTGCGAGGATGTCTCAGGCGAGGGCGCCGGTTTGGGATTCTACGTCGGAGCGTGCCAGAGCATGCCGGCGTCGCCGGAAATGGGGCAGGGAGCCCTCTCAGGGCCTTCTCAGGGAGGCCCTGAGGGCCGATTTCGCGAGGATGTCTCAGGCGAGGGCGCCGGTTTGGGATTCTGCGCCGGAGCATGCCGGAGCATGCCGGCGTCGCCGGAAACGCAACAGGGAGCCCTCAGGGCCTTCTCGGGGAGGCCCAGGAGGCCGATTTTGCGAGGATGTCTCAGGCGAGGGCGCCGGTTTGGGATTCTGCGCCAGAGCATGCCGGAGCCGGAGCATGCCGGCGTCGCCCGAAGCAGGGTGCCCTCTCAGGGCCTTCTCGGGGAGGCCCTGGAGGCCGATTTTGCGAGGATGTCGCGGGCGAGGGCGCCGATTTGGGATTCTGCGCCAGAGCGTGCCGGAGCATGCCGGAGCATGCCGGCGTCGCCGGAAACGGAATAGGGAGCCCTCTCAGGGCCTTCTCGGGGAGGCCCTGAAGGCCGATTTCGCGAGGATGTCTCAGGCGAGGGCGCCGGTTTGGGATTCTGCGCCAGAGCATGCCGGAGCCGGGGCATGCCGGCGTCGCCGGGAGCAGGGGGCCCTCTCAGGGCCTTCTCGGGGAGGCCCTGGAGGCCGATTTTGCAAGGATGTCTCAGGCGAGGGCGCCAGTTTGGGATTCTGCGCCAGAGCGTGCCGGAGCATGCCAGAGCATGCCGGCGTCGCCGGAAACTGAACAGGGAGCCCTCTCAGGGCCTTCTCGGAGAAGCCCTGGAGGCCGATTTTGCGAGGATGTCTCAGGCGAGGGCGCCAGTTTGGGACTCTGCGCCAGAGCATGCCGGAGCATGGGGCATGCTGGCGTCGCCGGAAACGGAACAGTGGGCCCTCGCAGGGCCTTCTCGGGGAGGCCTTGGAGGCGGCGGCGCGGGGCAGAAATGCCCATGGAAAGGGGCTCCCATGAGGCCACCAAATTGACAGCACAAAGACCAACTTAGCGCGATTCCCTTAGGGGACATATACGTCTTCCGCATCCAGGACGGCCCGAGACGCTTCCAAGGTCGCTCCGACATAGCCATTGGTTTGCAATAGAAAACTATTAGAACCATTGGTTTCCAGTAGAAAATGAAGTCAAACAAGTGGTTTCAATGGGCAATTATTTTAAACCATTGGTTTCCAATGGGAAACTAATTTAAATTATTGGTTTCCCGAATTAAAGCCATTGGTTGCCCAATAGAAAACCATTGGAAACCAATGTTTTCCAATGGACAACTAATGAAAACCATTGGTTTCCAATGGGGAAAATTGGAACCATAGGTTTCCCCAACTCAAACCATTGGTTTCCCAAGAGAAGCTAATTCAAACCATGTGTTTCCAATGGGAAGCTAATGAAAACCATTGGTTTCCAATGGGGAACTAATAGAAACAATTTGTTTCCAATGGGGAACTAATTTAAACAATTGGTTTCCAATGGAAAACTAATGAAGAACATGTGTTTCCAATGGAGAATTAATGCAAAACCATTGGTTTCCAATTGGAAACTAATTGAAACAATTGGTTGCCAATAGAGAACTAATAAAAACAATTGGTTTCAAATCGAAAATCTAATTAAAACCGTTGCCTCCCAGTGGAAAACGAGTGACAGCTATTGGTTTTCAATGGGGAACTATTTAAGGCAAATGGTTTCCAATCGACAATTTTTTTTTTTTTAAAAAAAAAACCATTGGTTCCCAATGGAAAATGAATGCGCGCCGTTGGTTCCCAATGGGAAACTAATTAAAACCGTTGGCCCCGAATGGGGAACTAATTTAAACCACAGGTGTTCAATGGGAAACAAAGCCAAACCGTTGGTTTTCAATCGGAAAAAAATGAGAACAATTGGTTTTCAATTGAAAAATAGTGAAAACAATTGGTTTCCAATAGAGAACCAATAACAACAATTAGTTTCCAATGGAGAACTAATTTAAACAATTGGTTTCCAATGGAAAACAAAAAACCCAAACCCAAACCCAAGCCCAAATCCAAGCCCAACCCAAACCCAAACCTAAACCCAAACCCGAACCCAAACCCAAACCTCACCGGCCATAACTCAGGTGTGACCCCAGTAGTAGTAGTAGTAGTAGTAGTAGTAGTAGTAGTAGTAGTAGTAGTAGTAGTAGTAGTCGTAGTAGTCGTAGTAGTCGTAGTAGTAGTAGTAGTG
>CAUYUJ010019818.1:2500-124852 GCA_963575745.1 Prorocentrum cordatum | reverse complement strand
GTAGTAGTAGTAGTAGTAGTAGTAGTAGTAGTAGTAATAGTAGTAGTAGTAGCAGTGGTAGCAATTTAGTAGTAGTAGTAGTAGTAGTAGTAGTAGTAGTAGTAGTAGTAGTAGTAGTAGTCGTGTCTAACGAGTCTACTAATAAGAAGAATAAGAAGAAGAGGAGGAGGAGGTAGGAGGAGGGAGGAGGAGGGATGAGAAGGGAGGAGGAAGAGGAGGGAGGGGGAGGTGGGAGGAGGAGGAGGAGGATGAGGAGGAGCAGAAGGAGGAGGAGGGAGGAGGAGGAGGTGGTGGAGGAGGAGGAGGAGGAGGAGAAAGAGGAGGAGGGAGGAGGAGAAAGAGGAGGAGGAGGAGGCGGAGCGAAGGACCCCCTCTTCTCGCAAGCCTCGTCGTCCTCCTCCCCTTCGTCTTTCCTCCCTGCCGTTCCCCACTGTCGCTCCTTTTTGTTAGCCCCCGCTCCTTCCTGTTCTTTCCCTTTCGCCCTTCTTTCACTACCCGCGTTGGCCGTCCTCCTCCCTTTTCTCCTGATTTCCTCCCCCTCCTCCCCCTCCTCCTCCTCCTCCTCCTTCTCCTCCCCCTCCTCATCTTCTCCTCCTCCCTGCTTGAGTGCCCCACCCGACATACACAAGGCTATGCCTACCCTCAAGGCCCTCAAGGGCATCTGCGCTAGACGCTAGATTACAATCCTGCTCTTCCCTGCTCCCGCCCGGTCCCCCCATCGAAGCTCGAAGCTCCCTCGCAGGCAACTTTCCCTCTGCTCTGGCTGTGCGCTCGCAGATTTGGCCTGCGCGAGCGAGGAGACGCTCCCCAACGGGGGGGGACGTGTGAAGCGCGGCGTGCTGCATCGAGATCCGCGAGCGAACATGCGGTCTCGGCAGGCTGCGGAAGCGGCACAGCGACGATCTCCTGGAGGGGGGCGGGCGATCGCGACGACCAGCCCACACTTTTTCCGCTTCTATCTTTCTCTCTCCCTCTCCTTCTTTTTCTGTGTTCTTCTTCCCTGCGCACCTCTTTCTCCGAAGTCGTCCCATGGCAGGAGCACGAGGACTACCTCGATCAGTGGAAAAAGAGCCACCCGCAGTTCAATTGGGGGGTGCCGCACGCAGTGAGAGGGAAACCAAGCGAGAGAGAGAATGAGAGTAATGCTTCGTTTTCGTGGCTTCACCACATCTGCACCGCATTAGGAAGAGGCGCGCAGAGTTGGAGGAGGAGGGGGAGGAGGAGGAGCCAGCGGTAGATACGGCGAAGGCGGAGGAAGAGGAATCGGTGGCGGAAGGACGATGATGATGGTGATGATGATGATGATGATGATGGTGATGGTGATGATGACGATGGTGATTATGCTGACAATGCTGATGCTGATGCTGATGATGATGCTGCTGCTGATGATGATGTTGATGCTGATGCTGATGATGCTGATGCAGAATCCGCTTAGGATTATGATGGTGATGATGATGATGCTGATGCTGATGATGATGCTGCTGATGCTGCTGTTGATGATGATTGATGATGATTGATGATGATTGATGATGATGATGCTGATGATGCTGCTGCTGCTGCTGATGATGATGATGATGATGATGATGATGATGATGATGATGATGACTGTTGTGATGGTGGTGGTGATGATGGTGGTGGTGGTGCTGGTGATGGTGATGATGGTGGATGTGGTGGTTCTGGTGGTGGTGATGATGATGCAGATAATGTGATGAGATGCTGATAATGAGGATTCTGATGGTTGATGATGGTTATGATGATGATGGTGGTGGTGGTGGTGGTGCTGGTGATGGCGATGCTGATGCTGATGCTTAAGATACTGATGCTGATGATGTTGTTGGTGGTGATGGTGGAAATACGATGACGATGCCGATGATACTGTTGCGGATGCTGGTTACGTGGTGATTGTTGCTGTTGCTGCTCTTGTTGTTGTTGCTGCTGTTGCTGCTGCTTTTGCTGCTATTGTTGTTGATGGTGTTGATGATGCCGGTGACGATTCTGACACTGGTGGTTGTGTTGACGATGATGACGATGACGAGTATGGTGGTGATGATGATGACGGTGACTGCGATGGTTACGGTGACGGCGATGGTGATGGTGATGATGTTGATGACGATGGCGATGACGATGGTTAACTGAGGGGCGCCCCCGGTGGAGATCCCCGTTTCAGTGGTCTGTGGCCGCTTCTGTCCCTCCTGCAGGAGAATGTCAAGCCTAATTTGCGCAGGGGGGGCTCCCGCAGCGGCGGATTAGCCCGCCATCTATTAGGAGGCAGGCGCGCCCGGGGCCCCCCCCCCGTGCAAAAGCGGGTGCGCATGCACCTCCGTAGTCCTGCGAGAGCAGACACTGGGCACTGGAATTGGGTGGCGCGGGAAGGATTATCTTCATGTGTGGAAAGGATGCCGATCCCGCTGCTCATCCTGAAAAGCCCTCATCGCCACGGCTGCACTCTCTTCGAAATTCTGGCCGGAACGCGCCGCGGGGGAGGTCTGGTGAGTAGCGGTCTCGGTACCCATGTGCAGGCGATCGCAATTATGGATTAAGGGGGCATGGATTAGCGACGGGTCCCGTTTCTGTGGGAAATCGCGGATTTCCGCCGCCGAGCGAGGCGGCACCAGCCACATCTTGAGGAGGGCCCCCCCCCTGATCCATGCTCGCGCGCCCCCGACCAGTGACCACCTGGAAGAACGTACTGCTGGTCTGTCCGTGGGTGCGTCTGAGAAGTGTGGGCGACGGAGCGGAGAGCGGCCAGAGCCGCAGAGAGCATGCCGGCGGCGTCGGCAGGATGCCGCCTCCTGCGCAGCCTTCCAGGTTTAGGTCGGGCCTGTCCCTCTACGGGAGGAATATTCCAAAGTAGTCAAAGGACCATTCTCCGATTACTTTTTTTTGACTATTCTGGCGTATTTTCTGAACATTGTTTATTTTTCCTCCCAAGTCCGCCTGTAGGGGGACATGCCCGACCTAAGGATACTGCTTCCTGCGTAGCCTTCCGAGTGAAGGCCCCCGAGGACGTCCTGGCCGCCCCTCAGGCCGACGGCGCGTGGCCAGCCGCCCTCGGTTCGCTGACCGACGACGCCGCCATTCAGGTGCTCCGCCTGCGGCCGGGACAAGTCCAGGGCGCGGTGCTGCTCGAGGACGCCCGCGCTACAGTGAAGCGTGTGCCACAGAGCCTCGCCCCCTTCCCCGCGGCCGCCCGCCTCCCCCTTCTCCCCCTGTTGCACGCTGGCCGCTTCGCTCTTCGGTGCCCCCGTCCTGGCTCCTTCGCCGGTGCGGCCAGCTCTGCTCTGCCGCCGGCCAGACAGTGTGCCACAGAACCTTGCCTGCGAGCCATCGGGGGTCCCACCCGCAAGGCTGCGTGGGTCGCCCGCCGTCGCGCCCGCGTGACGGAAGGGGCCGTCGAGGCCCGCCTTTTCAGCACGGCCTCCGCGAGGTCGCCGACGGGCGCACCTGGAGTAGGAGGGCACAGGCTATACACCTGCACCGACCCTGGCCAGGCCCATCCCTGGCCTAGGAAGTAATTATCCAGCGCTCCCCTCCCCCGTCTTCGCTGCCGCCGCCGCCGCCCCTCCTAATCGCACGGCTGGCGTCGCCGACAGCGACGGACTGACATGAAATATACCCTAGCCGTGTTTGCGGTACTCAATTTAGAACAGCGCGCGTGACCAGCTTCCTTTCCCTCGGCCGGTTGGTCTAACATTTCTGAGTGCTTCCGCGCATCCGCTCAGGATAATTCCGATACCTTAGGTAGCCATGGCTTCAGGTACTTCCCCCCGAGGGTCAGTTTCGTACCAGTACTAGAAGAACCAAGTGACGTTTCAGAACGTTTGCCCATCAACCAGAAGATCTCTATCAAGGGAACCACCAGGCAAATGGCTTGGCGATCAGCCGACAGGTTCATCACGATATCGCGTGACTGTGTTGCCTGTCTCGGGAGTGGTTGTATGTTGCCTAGGGGCTCGGGGCAGCAGGGGCCGACGGCGAACGCGTTGCCGCGGGGGCGCGCGCGGCAGTTCGAACGGCTTGGGCCGACCATGCGACTGCCGAGGCCGCGAGGTTGAGGGCGTCTGCCGGACGCGCAATGAGCAGCAGCGACGAGGCCTGCGTGGGGTGAGGTTGCTGATGCGTGCAGGCGCGGGGGACTGCCGGCGCGGCTAGTGCGAACATCACCACCCACCACACCACCCCAACCCAACCCGAAGGCTCAGATTTACCCTCGATTTCCAGTGGGGGGGGGGGGTCGGGAAACATCGAAAAAATAGATGTGGAACCCTTACCCCCCCCAACCCGAAATTCGGGTCTTCGGGTTGGGTTGGGGTGGTCTGGTAGGCAGTCAGAACAGCGTTCGCGCAGCCGCCGAGGCTCGCGCCGCAAGTGAGAACATCGAGCCCACGGAGCAGCGGGCGAACCGAGGGGTAGACATCGCCGCTCGGCGTCTCGAACCGAGGGCCGACCGCCGATGGGGCCAGGGGAGCTCAGCGCGAGCAGCTCCACTGGGGCCATGCAGGGCATCGAATGGTGCGACGGGTAAGTCCATATATATATACATATATATATATATATATATATATATCGGGGTACGAGGCCGGGGGCCTGTATCTGTATATGTATTCATATGTATATATACATACACGTATATGCATCTTCGACCCATGTATACACACATGTATATATATATATGTATATGTATATATATATATATATAGATATGCGTGTATATCTACACACGTGCATGTGCAGTCCCAGGCAAAACTAGGGGCGACCATAGTCGTCGCCGCGCCGGCGGCCCCGCGGAGGACGGCGAGGCCGAACGAGGTGCAGCCCGCGGCGCGCTGTGGCTGCGGCGCTTCGCGTGTCGCCAGGTCGCAGTGTATGACCGCGACCGCTGCGTCGAGCCCTTCTGTGCCGAGCACTGCGACGCGACGGAGCAGAGGCGCGTCGCGCGCTGCGAGGGGGCGGCGCAGACAGGGCGCGAATCTGAGAGGAGACGCGAAGAAAAGGAAGCGGGGGAAGGAGTTCACCGGCGGAGTCTCGAGGAACGCATTGCCTCCCAGACCGCGCCCAGGGCAGGGCCGCTCGACTGCCCGCCAGAAACGGGGGCGTCTCGCGACTGCATTGCGAGCGCCTCAGAACAGGTGGCGGGGCAGATGGCCGATGGGGAAGCCCTGGGGAAGCTGGGGGCTCATCTGGTGCATTTGCAACGGATTTCGTTGACTGCTGGTGGGCAGTGATGGGGCGGATTCGTGAACGTGGACCCATTCAGGGCACCTGCGGCCCCGCCAGCTGCGGCCGGGTCCAGGGCGTCGCTGGTGGCAGCTCCAACGATCACGGGGAAGGTCGTCAAGTTGGCCGCCAGCCTCGACCAGGGCGACGATGGAGAGGTTCGGGTCGCCGACGCAACCGCGTGCGCCCAGTGGCGCGTCAACGACCAGCAGCAGGTCCTCGCTGCTCCGGCGGAGGATGTGGAATTTTCGGTGGAGTAGCTCGCGGCCCTCAACCGCGGGATGGCCGACCGCGGCTGCTCGCCGCAATGCTGACCTCGCGCTGGAAGCGCCGCTGCGAGGCCAAATTCGTGGCTGGCGAGACGCCTGCCCCCGACTAGAACAGCGCTGCCCCTTGGTCCACCGCGTGCCGCCTCGCGGCCGACGGCGAGGCATTCTGGGATGCTCGCGTGCGGCGCCCGGCTTTAACGTGGTAGCACGCGACGGCCGCAACGTGCTGCTCGCGCCCGAGGGGGTTTTGGCCTTGCCCCACTTGCCAGGAGGCCTCGCGGCCATCGCGCCACCGACGCAGCGGCTCCCCGCGACGGGCAAGCGGCGCAAGACCGGCGCGCAACAGGAGCGCCTCCAGGCGTCAGGAAACGAGGCGTCCCATCCGACTGCCCGCGGCAGCTCGGCGGGGGGGCCGCGAAAGCAGACGAACGACTCGCAGGAAATCCAGGGGTCCGAGGTACGCAATAAGTCGAAGGAGGCAAGGCCACCCGCCGAACGAGTGCGGCAAGCTGGGGGCGCCTTCGACTTGGCCGAAGGGCCGGGTGCACAAGTGCGCTAAGTGCGGTAATTCTTCGCACAAGGCGCCGGACTGCTGGCGCTGCTGACCCCGGCTCTGGGGTCGCCGGGCGCTGCCGCTGAGGACGCCGACAGCGCCCTGGTCGAGTGGGCCAGTGGGGCAACGCCGTAGTCAGGCGCCTCACCAGTGCTGGCGCGGCAACTGGGCAGTCGGCCGCGCGGCCAGCTCTCGCCGAGGTCGCGCGCCCCGCGCCAACGACCGCGGCCCTGGCCTCCCGGCAGCAACGCCGAGAGCAAGAGAACCACCTTTGCGTTGGTGGCCTGTGCTCTACGGTGGCCTCCGTCGCGCGCCTGCCGAGCCTGTGCGCCTTTGGTAAGGAGGTGTCCGCCTTGTGCGACGACTGGGTTTCGGAGTGCCTCGAAGCCACCGCAGTGGTGCGGCGCTTCGGTGACACAAGTTAAACCGGCCCAGGCAGGGACCTAAGTCGGTCATGAGACACCGGCTGCGCAAGCTTCTCGGCTACCCCGTAGAGAACCAGGCAGCGCGTGCAGGGTGCAGTCTTCCCCGCTGCGAGCGGAGGGCTGCAGGCAGGCGGGGGCCTCGAGACCTGTTTCCGGGATTGGTTCCAGGTGGGCGCGCCGCTCGGCGTGCAAGTGCCCATCCTCACCTCTGACGCAACCAGGCCGATTTACCCTCGCCTGTCCAGAGCGCAGTCTATGGCGCAGCCCGCGCAATCCATGGCGGACCCCGTTAATCGCGCACCCGTTGGTGCAACGATGGATGGCGCAACCCATGGAATGACCCATGAATGCGGCAGCCTATGGCGCAACCCCATGGATCGCGCAACCCATGGCGTCTCCCTTTGGTGGCGCACGCCCGTATACTGGCGACGACGACGATGCCGATGGCGACGACGTCTATGACGACGACAGTGATGTTTTCGACGACGACGATCAGCGACGACGACGACATTCAGCGACGACGACGATGATGTTGGTGGTGATGATGATGATGAATCTGATTATGATGATGATGTGAATGACCCGTATGCGGATCATGATGTTGATGGGTATGGTAATGCTTGTTGTGATGGTGATGCGGGTTATGTTCATGATGGCGACGATGATGAGGATGATGACGGTTATGATGCTGATGATGATGATTACCATGACGATGACGACGACGTTGGGAATGATGGTGATGACGACGATGAATACCACGACGACGACGATATTGCTGATGGCGACAACGATGACGACGATGATGCTGACGATGCTGATGATGTTGTTGGTGGTGGTGATGATGACGATGTTAATGACGATGACGATGACGACGATGTCGGTTTAATGCTAATGTCGATGATAGCGACGGTACGGATGAAGAGGAGCGACATGAGCAGTGGTGGCGGCGGAATTGGATTACTCTCAGGTGCTGTTTACAGTCATGTGCTACAGCGGCATGGTCTTCGCTGGGGTCGGACCAGCCGTTCCGTCGCCTT
Source organism: Prorocentrum cordatum (assembly GCA_963575745.1). NCBI lineage: Eukaryota > Dinophyceae > Prorocentrales > Prorocentraceae > Prorocentrum > Prorocentrum cordatum. The sequence goes on along the minus strand of CAUYUJ010019818.1, from coordinate 117,351 downwards.
TGGGGATGGGGGTTGGGGACGAGGAGGGGGAGGGGAGGAAGGGAGGAAAGGGAGATAGGACGGGGAGATGGGGGAACAGGACACGGAGGGTTGAGGGGCAGGGGCGGGGGGAGGGGAGGCAAGGAAGAAGGAGGGGTGGAGAACGCCACGGCTCTGTGGCCCATGCTTGACGAAAGTCATGGGTCGTCGGGGTGATGATGATGGTGATGATGGTGATGATGATAGATGATGCTGATGATGCTGATGATGCTGATGATGATGATGATGCTGATTATGATGATGATGATGACGACGATGACGGTGATGATGGTGATGATGATTATGATGATGATGGTTAGTGTGATAATGATCATGATTACGGTGATGATGCTGCTGATGACGATGATGCTGAGGATGATTCTGATGATGATGACGATGATGATGGGGAGGAGAAGCAGGAGGAGGGGGATGCTGATGATGATGATCATGGTGAATATGCTGATGATGACGACGATGCTGATGATGGTGGTGGTGCTGATGCTTATGATGATGACGAGGAGGAAGAAGATGCTGATGATGATGATGCTGATGATGATGTTTATGATGCTGATGCTGATGATATTGATGATGACGACGATGATGATGATTACTTGATGCGAAACAGTACGGGGAGGAGGATGCTGATGCTGACGATGATGGTGACGATGATACTGATGATAATCACGACGATGCTGGTGGTGATGATGATAACGATGATGATCATGATGATGATGATGATGCTGCTGCTGATGACGATGCTGATTTTCAGTATTCTTCTTATCATTCATTTGTATAATGATTACGTTGGTGATGCTGATGATTGCTATGTTGTGGAGGAGAAGGAGGATGAAGATGATGCTGATGGTGATGATCATGATGATGACGCTAATAGTAATGGCGACGATGCTGATGATGATGCTGATGATGATGATGATGAGGACGGCGATGATGATGTTGTTGCTGATGCTGATGCTGATGATGATGATGCCGATGATGGTACTGATGATGATGCCGCTGATGATGATGATGATGATGATGATGATGATGATGATCGTGATTGTGATGGTGATGCTGCTGATGATGATGATGATGGTGATGACGATGGTGATGCTGATGCTGATGCTGCTAATGCTGATGATCTTGATGATGATGATGCTGATGATAATGATGATGATGATGATAACAGTTGTGGTGATGGTGAGGATGAACACGTTGATGATGATGCCGCCGATGATGAGGCTGAGTACGATTGTGACACTGATGACGATGATGCTGATGCTGATGCTGCTCGTGATGACGACGAAGAAGATGAAGATGATGATGATGATGATGATGATGATGATGATGATGATGATGATGATGCTGGTGATGAGTCTCATGGTGATACTGATGAAGATTAAGATGATGATGTTGATGGTGCTGATGATGATTCTGCGGATTGTGATGCTGCTGCTGAGGACGATGTCGTCTGCGCTGCTGATGGTAATGACGGCGATGCCGATGCCGATGCCGATGCTGCTGATGCGGATGATGGTGATGATGATGCTGAGAATGTTGATGATGCTGCTGATGATGATGCTGGTAGTTGTGATGGTGGTGATGGTGATGGTGATGGTGATGATGCTGATGATCATGATGACGATGATGCTGACGATGCCGATGTGATGATGCTCATGATGAAGATGCTGATGCTGATGATGCTGATGCTGCTGCTGATGATGATGATGCTGATGATTATCAAGATGATGATGCTACTTATCATTATTATGGCGCAGCTGATGATGATGGTGCTGATGATGCTGATGTTGATGATGCTAACGATGCTGATGCTGATGCATGATGATAATTATCATGCTGATGATGATGTTTCTGATGATGATGATGATGATGATGATGATGATGATGATGATGCGTATGATGATGAGCGTGATTATGATGCTGATGATGATGCTGATGATGATAATCATGATGCTGTTGCTGCTGATGATGATTATGCTGATGCGACTCATGCTGAATATGATGATGTTGGCGATGATGCTGATGCTGGTGATGCTGATGATGATGTTGGTGCTGATGCTGCAGCTGCTGCTGATGATGTTGATGATGATGATTGTGACGATGATGATGATGTTGTTGATGTTGATGATGATGATGATGATGGATGATGATGGATGATGATGATGATGATGACGACGACGACGACGATGATGATGATGATGATGATGATGATGATGATGATGATGATGATGATGATGATGTTGATGATGATGATGATGATGATGATGATGATGATGATGATGATGATGATGATGATGATGATGATGAGGTGATGAGGCGGTTGCTGATGCTAATATTGATGACGGTTGTGGTAGCGGTGGCCGCGGTGGTGATGGCTGTGGTGGTGCTTTTGCTGATGACGAGAGGATGAGGAGGATGATGAGGTGGAGGAGGCGGACGAGATTGAGGCGAGGAGGAGAATGATGAAGAGGAGGCAAAGGAGGAGGAGCAGGAGGAGGAGGAGGAGGAGGAGGAGGAGGAGGAGGAGGAGGAGCAGATCCGACGCCATTTTGGCCCATGCCTTTCCGCGGGCCCCCTGCTACTGGACCTTATCCCACGGCGTGCCCCCAACCCCAGACTCACGGGGCTCTGGGCGGGCCTGAGGGATTTGGGGGTGCTCGGCTTTGGGCTCGCGGAGCAATGGCTCGGGGCGCCGTTCCTTCTCGCGGGGAGCGTGCGGCGATTTTCGTCTGGGCGCCGCTGGCGCAAAGGCCTCGGCAGACAGACTGCCTCGCAGCCTTCAGGGTGAGGCCGCCCTTCGTGAAGTGGAGATCGAGCAGCTGCACCAGGTGCTCGAGACGCTCACCGGAGACGCTGGGATAGCCAACCGTGTTTTCGGTGGCCACATCCCAACCCCGCCCCACCACCCCACGATTCCTAGGGGGGGAGAAGTGGGGTTCACTTCTCTCGGGAGGCCCCGAACACAGTGAACCCCACCTCCCCGCTGAGAAATCGTGGGGTGGTGGGGTAGGGCCCGCATGTGGCCTCCTAGGTATGTTGGCTGCTCCCAGCGCTCTCGGCGCTGGTGGCTGGGAGGCAGCCCAGCTGGCCCGATCGGCTCCGCAGGAGCCCCCGCCGTTCTGCGCGCGAAGCTCGTCACGGACCGGCGGTCCGTGTGCCCAGGGCGCCTGGTGCGCCAGGCGCAGGCGAGGCCCGGGCTGGACGGCCGTGGCGAGTCGGACGGGCTGCCGTGATCGAGTGGGTCGGCCGGCCGTCTTTCCCTGCCCTTCGTCTCCAACCCATCCGGCGCTGAGGCGCCACAGCCCAAGCAGTGGCCAAGCGTCCCGGCTCGCCTTCAGGTATGGGCCCGCCAGAGACTGTTCTGAGAACCTCTTGTGGTCTGCGCGAGATGTTCTCGGAACGCTTTTTGGCTGAGACTGTCTTGTTCTAGCACATCGTGCTCCTGTTCTAGGAGCGTTGTTTCTCTTCTTAGAACCTTTTGGGGTTCTAAGAACATTTTGTGTTAGGCCTCGGCCGCTGCTCGCGCTGCACTTTGTTCAGGAGGGAAAACAACACACAGACACAATGAATCGTCGATTCCCCAGAAAATATGGAAAACTATGGGAAGTGGGGGGGAAGACAGAAACCCCAAAAATATAGGAAAATATGGAGAATCCTTTTATTGATGTGTATTTGTTTGTGTGTCCTAGGGCCCCTTCATTTGTGCTGGACGTTTGAGAAGCTGCGCGCCACGAGCACCGCAGTCAGCATGGCGCCGGAAGGAATTTCGAAGACCCACGGCAGAGCAGAGATCGGCAGGTTTTCCGCTGGCTCCACAATCTTCGCATCCAGGATAGTCCGCCAACACGTGGATCACTTCAAGCATACAGCTTTTCTATTGATAGCTGTCGCGGTGGGAAGAAGACATTTTGTGGTAGGCCTGTAGGAATGCTGGGACGGTCGGTCCTTGCTCAAAACAGCTTGCACCCCCTCGCAGGGCCGTCCCGCGGCCGGGGCGAGCAGGCGCCCTGTTCCCGTCCCTGTCCCCGGCGGCGAGAGAAAGTCTGCACGCGGGCGGCTGGCTTTCGCAGAGAGGCGGGGGCCGCCTGCACTTAACTAAGTCGGGCGTGTCCCTGTACAGGATGCAATTTCAAGAATAGTCAAGAAATAGTCAGGGGACGATTTATTGACTATTTTTGATTAGTTTTGGTTATTTTTGGGGTATTTTAAATTTTTCGTCCAAAATCCGCCTGTCGGGGGACATGCCCGACCTAAACCTGCACGCGCACGCTCGAGGTAGAGACACGGATGCTGACCCGGAGTCAGGGGCGCCCTGGTTCACCAGGTCGTCCTTTTGTGCGGCGCCCGTGCGCGCTTGCATGCCTCGCCCGAGCGGGTCGCCGCGGCGGACACGCAGGCTGAGGCCGAGCAGCAGGCGCAGCAGGCCGCTTCTCCTGTCAAATTGCTCGCCGACGCTGCGTGGGAGAGCCCGTCTCGCCCCATCGTTTGACAGGATTGGCCATGGCATTCGCGCGGTGCTCAGGTCTACGACCAGACCCTGTTGTGTGAAAACACGTTGTTGGCGGCCAGTGCTGGCGAATCCGGGTGACTTGGGCGATTCGACGCATCTTCAGGTCGGGTGATCGCAATGCTGCTGCAGTGCGAAAGCCTTTTCCCAATGCTTTGTAGACTTGTGTGCGTGTTGCTCTCCTGGTTCTTTGCGGCATCACTGCGTGTGGGCCTCTCTTTCATCAGGAGGGGAAAAAACACACAGACACAATTAATCGTCGACTCCCAGGAAAATATGGGAAAATATGGGAAGTGGGGGGAAGACAAAAACTCAGAAAATATGGGAAACTATGGGGAACAATTTTATTTGTGTGTATTTACTTGTGTGTCCTGGGGCCCCTTCATTTCAGTTTGAATAGTGATTCATTTTGGCGGGAAAGCTGCGTTTCGCGTTTCCTGAGCTTCGCACTTCCATCGGCAGCGAGTCGGCCTCCATCGTCTTCTGCGTTCCCCCGTACTTTTTCGTCTCTCACAGCTCCTCGAGTGGTTTTGGGATGCAGCGCGAAGCCGTGCAACCGAGGAAGGGGAGGAGGAGGAGGATCATGAGGAGGAGGAGGAGGAGGAGGAGGAGGAGGAGGATCATGAGGAGGAGGAAGGGGAGATGCCCAAGAGGGGAGGATGGGCACCAGGGCCGATGAGGACTTGGATGAAGGTTGCGGAGGAGGTTCAAGTGAAGGAAGGGCGAACGGAGGATGTGGGACTGGAGGTTCGATTTCGAGTGAGGCCGAGCTCCCTGGGCAAGAGTTTTTGTAAGCACGAGTTTCGAGAGGCAAACTCTCGAGCAGATGAATTGACGCATTCTGCACGCAAGGGCTGCACCTTCGTCCGAAGTTGGCCCGTGGAGGGAAGCAGGAGGATGATGAGCAGGACGAAGCGGGGGAATGGGACGAGGCGGGCGGAGCCGCGGGGGAGGGCAGGGGAGGAGAGGGGAGGCTGGGAGGAGGGGGGACGAGTCGCGGAGGGTGACACGCGGCCGAGGCAGCAGGGGCCGGGGAGAACCTCTGCAACAACACGAACATCTGCACGAACGAGATGGGCACGGAAAGAATGGGTACAATGCTCAACAGCAGTTCCTGTTCATTTTGAACAGGACTCGCTGTCCGCGCCGCCGCGGCCTGTGTCCATTCGAGACAGCGGGCCGCCTTCCCAACAGCGGCCGCTGTTGGTTCGGGACAGCATCTGTTGTTGGGCATTGTGCCCATTCTTTCCGTACCCATTTCGGGCGTCCAAAGAAAACATACGTAGTGACAGCGCGTGGGAGCTCTCTGTGGTCAAGCCGAGTCGATGCGGAGCCAGCTCTGGAATGTCTGACGCCCCCGAAAACTCAGAGCCATCAGGTTCACACTCTCGCTCGCAGCCGGCGGCGAACTGCATTCCGATGCTAGCTAGTGTCAACCACATTATTTCAGTCGACCATGTTTCATTACCATCTGTGCATGCGCCAGCCAGCCGCGCCGAGGATACAGGCCAAGTGACAAGTACGATTCGTGTACGTACCACAGCGGCCATGATGACAGTGACGATGTCGATGCGCATGCCATGATCAGCGTTCTTTTTGACATGTGGGCACGTATGATATCACGATGACGACAGCATCAACGTGCCACAACGGTGGAGACAACCGTACCAAGTTTCGTGCCGATTGTAAGGCAGTGGTGATTGTCACGGCGACGGTGCTCAGGATGCTGATGTTTGTGTCGGGAATGACCACCCTGCTGACGACAACGCCGACTGCACCGACGATGCTGCTGGCGATGCTGTCCTGGCTGATGATGCCGACGACGACACTGTTATGCTGTCCAGGTTGATGATGCCGACGACGACAATGCTGACGACGCTGGCGCCGATGGTGGCAGCGACGATGACGGCGCGCGGAGCGCCCGATCAGTTGTTAGCATACATGGAGTACCACTGTGGGGCGATCTCGTACCTCATGGAACTGGCAGAGGCTCGCGCCAGCACGGGTCCTGCGAGGTCTGTCCCCTGCGGTCCGTGCGCGGCTCGTCGTCATCCCAAGTTTCTGGATGGGGATGGGTAATGCTGGCGATGCTGATGATGCTGATGACGACGATGATGGTGATGATGATGATTATGAGGATGAGGATGATGGTTATGGTGATGGTGATGATGATGATGATGATGATGATGATGATGCTGCTGATGATGATGATGGTGAGTTTGATGATGGTTGTGGTGATGCTGATGGTGCTGGTTATGATAATGATGATGGCGCTGACGATGATGATCTGATTATGATCATGATGTGGATGATCATGCTGATCATGATGGTAATGGTGATCGTGATGTTGATGGTGATGATGATGCTGATGATGATCGTTTTTAACGACGATGGGTTTGAAGCTGATGATGATTTTGATGATACTGTGGTTGGTACTGATGTTGTGGATGTGGTTGTTGTTGTTGTTGTTGTTGTTGTAGTTGTTGAACATTATTAATTCTAAAGAATAATTATTGTTGGGGCCCCTGGTGCACGGCCCCCCTGCGCCGCCTAGGCCGCAGCTACATTTTCATCATTTTCGTGAGGAAGCCTCAGGTAAACGATGTGATCAAGATCCGGTTGTTTTGTTGTAATCCGTTTTCCCTTGCAAAAAACACTATAAAATGACATTTCTTGTTCTAATATAATCAAATTTCAAGAATCCCTTGCAAAAAATAAGGTAAAGTGGACATTCGCGCGCGCAAGACGAAATCCTTCCAAAAGCTTAGTGTTCGGAGCGATTTTAACATAAAAACATCAAAAAACCAATGGTTTTTCAACAAAAAAATGTCAAAATCTCATCCCGCGCGCTCTTGCGGATTCGTAGGAAACCCAACACTTTTTAAACATTTCTGTCAAACGGGCTTTTGCGAGCAACTTTTTCGAACTTCTGCGACAACGGTTGCGCACCTGCCAGGGCCATCATCCCTGTCAAATAATACCATGCGGGACACATTCGTTTTTTCTTCGCGCGCGCACGCCGTCGTCGTCGGCCGCGGGGCCTTGAATAGTAGCCACGGTCGTCCGCATGCCACGAAGTGAAGTGTCCGAACGTCATAGGGCGGGAAGCTGGGTGTGGGTGGTCGCGAAGAGTCGTTTGGATATTTGGTAGAGCTTGTAATGCCCCCCACGAAGTGGGGGTATTGCCTGGTGTCGTATGAAAACCCTGGCACTGGGGAGAACACCACGCGTTCGGGTAAAATGATTGTTGTTGTTTGTTGTTGTTGTGGTTGTTGTTGTTGTTGTTGTTGTTGTTGTTGTTGTTGAACATTATTACTTCTAAAGAATAATTATTGTTGGGGCCCCTGGTGCACGGCCCCCTCGCCGCGCCTAGGCCGCAGCCACATTTTCATCATTTTCGTGAGGAAGTCTCAGGTAAAACGATGTGATCCAGATCCGGTTGTTTTGTTCCCCCCCGCTTTCCCTTGCAAAAAACAATGAAATGACATTTCTTGTTCTAACATAACCAAACTTCAAGAATCCCTTAAAAAATAAGGTAAAGTGGACATTCGCGCGCGCAAGACGAAATCCTTCCAAAACCTTAGTTTTCGTAGCGATTATAACATAAAAACTTTTTTTTTTTTTTTTTTTTTTTTTTTTTATATAAAAAAAAAAAAAAAAAACAATGTCAAAAATTCATCCCGCGCGCTCTTGCGGATTCGTAGGAAACCCAACACTTTTTAAACATTTCTGTCAAACGGGCTTTTGCGAGCAACTTTTTCGAACTTCTGCAACAACGGTTGCGCACCTGCCAGGGCCATCATCCCTGTCAAATAATACCATGCGGGACACATTCGTTTTTTCTTCGCGCGCGCACGCCGTCGTCGTCGGCCGCGGGGCCCTGAATAGTAGCCACGGTCGTCCGCATGCCACGAAGTGAAGTGTCCGAACGTCATAGGGCGGGAAGCTGGGTGTGGGTGGTGGCGAAGAGTCGTTTGGAAATTTGGTAGAGCTTGAACCGGCCCCCCCACAAAGTGGGGGTATTGCCCGCCTCCTATGAAAACCCTGGCACTGGTGAGAACGGAGTGTCCCCACGTGCTAGTAATTGTTGTTGTTGTTGTTGTTGTTGTTGTTGTTGTTGTTGTTGTTGTTGTTGTTGTTGTCGTCGTCGTCGTCGTTGTTGTTGTTGTTGTTGATGGTGACGGTGGTGATGGTGAGGGTGAGGGTGAGGGTGGTAATGGTGATGATCATGAGGAGGAGGAGGAGGTTAATTGTAACGTGGGTGACTGAGTCAGGAGAATGGTCGTATCATCGTTACCGAGCGTGCGTCGTGATTACGCCGCTTGGCTCAAGTGTAACGTTCGTGTCGAGCGTATCGGTCTGAGAAAACATCGTTATCGTTCCCGTGCCTATATTCCCCAAGGATTTGCAGACTCGAGAGCGATGGCGGGCGCTGCCGCTGCCGCGGCCGCTAGAGGGGCCCTCCCAGGCGCTCTTGGAGTCATCTCAATCAGTGCCCCCCCAAAGAGGCCAACATGTGGCTAACACATTCGTAAAACAACAATGATTTGGCATTCTCGCCGAGGCCTCTTGGAGCATCTTGGGTGCCTCTGGGGGGTCTCTTGGGGCCTCTTGGGGGGGTCTCTTGGGAGCCTCTTGGGGGCATCCTGGGGGCCTCTTGGGGCTTCCTGGCCACCTCTTGGGGCCCTCTTGGGGCACCCTTGGGAGCCTTGGGGGCCATCTTTGGGCCATCTTGGGTGAGATCGATCAAAGGAGGGGGGGGGTCTAATTAGGACCCCCCCTCAGGAGGCCAACATGGGGCCAACACCCTAGTACAACCAATGATTTTGGCTTCTTCGCCGGGGTCGTTTTGGACGCTCCGACGACTCGCGGAACCCCCTGTCCAGGTCCAGGGGAGGGGGTAGGGGGAGGGGTCAAGTTACCCCCTCCCCGCCCGCAAGCCGTCTCGCTCACTCCCACCCGCCCTCCCAACACATACGTAGCACCCGAGTCTGGCCCGAGCCTCAGCATATGCAGCAGTCGTCTTTGGATGGGCAGCTACTGGGGGGCAATCCGCCGCCGCCGCCTCCGCCGCCTCCGCCGCCGCCGCCGCCGCCGCAGCCGCCGCAGCCGCCGCCACCGCCGCCGCAGCCGCCGCAGCCGCTGCCGCCGCCACGTGTACCCTGTATTCTTTTTTTTGACAGGGATGGTGGGGGTGGGGCGCATCGGGTTGGCTGCGCATGTTCCGAATTTGGAGGCAAAGTGTGTTTTGTATTCTTTTTTACAAGGGATGGTGGGAGGGGGGTGGCATGGACCCTGGTTGGCCCCCAGTCGCCTGGGGGAGGGGGTGTTTATTAATAGGGAACAGCGATAAACCCTTCCCCGAAGGGGAACAAGGAGGAGTGGAAGAGGAAACTCTCTAAACCACCGACGCCCAGAGGGCTGGTGAGATTCGCCACAAGGCCGGGACAGGTGGTTCAACCTTAACCTGGCTTGGTTCACGAAGCTGTGCGAGGCTGCCCTGTAAAATGGGGACTACGTTACGTGATTGTCGCGTTACGAGCTAACCATGAGGGCATAAAAAAGTTCATTGAACGACAAGCCGTCACGGGGGGAAAACGGGTACCAGTGAAGAGTGCTATGGCCTATTGCTCATGGCCTAGAAGATGAACCAGTTGTTAATAAGTGTGGTTAATAGGAAGACGTACGCCAGAAGGAGTCGAAACATGTGCAAGGAAAGGCTGGAACACCTAGAGTACCAAGTGAATGCGCGTAATAGCACATGTGACAGCGTTGCTAGTTTACCGGGGTCCATGGCGGAGAGCAAACACAGACAGGCGCATCTGGGTACCAAACAGGTTAGCGAGTGCAAAGCCATGCAACACTTAAAAACATTCGTTGGTGATCGCGGCAAGCCCAGGGACTGGAGCGAGAAGCTCCGCGACGCTTTTGCACGGGTCAGTCCGAGTTGCCGCGAAGCACCCAATAACCTGAACAACAAGCTGGAGAAACTGGGCGGTGTGTTAGACGAGGATGAAGACGGCGTGGCGAGTGTATTCAGCTGTTGGTTAACGGCAGTTGAATACACAGAAGCGCCAGTTGTTAAACAACAGTATGAGTTTCGGAGCGATCCGATGCGCAAGTTAGACGCGGACCTGTGGTGCATCCTCAACGACGCGCTGGACGGGGTAGAGCCGCGAGGGAAGTTGAGAAGGGGTGTCGCGAATGAGACGGGCTGCAGGCGCGCCAAAACAAATTCGGCAATTGCCGGCATTGGCCTTTCAGCCAAGATGAGCTTGGCCACTGAACCCAGACAAGCCCAAAAGGATCGGAGACGTGGCATCTCAGTTAGGGCAGTCGACGGCGTCAGTGGAAACACTGGAGAAGTGCGGCCCAGTGTGCTCGTCGAGCCGGGTATTCCGCGTCGCCGCGCTACGAGCCGCCATGTCGCGTGCCTGTGATTTGTTCGAGGATTGGCGCCGGGGCTCTTGCAAAACTCTTGACTCGTTATCGCCGGAGAACTATCATAACCTGTATGTGAAATGCGAGGATTGGGCCTGGAAGCAGAGATTTGACGCAGGCTCCCATGGAGATCGGAGGTGTTGACAACGTTGGCGACGACAAATGGGAAGGTGAACGCGAGTGGAATGATGCAGGTCGCGTCGACGATTGCGGCCACTTTGTGGCCAGGGGAACGGCGGTGCCAGGGGGGCCAGGGAAATCTGCAGGATGAAGTTGTAGGAGTTGATGCCGTTGACAAGGGTGATGCAAAGGGGGTCGCCCCGGATGTTGCAAGGGTGGAGGATTCGGGCTGATGACGACCACGTAGATGATGATGATGATGATGATGATGATGATGATGATGATGATGATGATGATGATGATGATGATGATGATGATACTGATGCTGATGATGATGATGATGCTGATACGGATGAAGAGTATTATCATTCTGATTCTCATCGTCATCATCATTTTGTATCTCGATTCCGATGATAATGCTGCTGCTGATAATGATGATGATGATGCTGATGATGATGCTGATGACGATGCTGATGACGATGATGGTGGTGATGATGACCATGATCATGATGGTTTTGTTCATGATGATGATGATGATGATGATACTGATGGTGATGGTCATGACAATAATGATGGGCATGCTAATGATGGCGATGCTGTTGGTGATGCTGATGATGATGATGATGACGATGGTGATGCTGCTGATGATGATGTGCATGGTGTGGATGATGATGATGATGATGATTCTGATGCTGATTATAATGATGATGATGGTGATGATGATGCTGCTGCTGATGATGATGCTTATGATGATGATGATGCTGCTGATGATGATGATGATCATGGTGATGCCGATGATTATGATGTGGCGGACGCCGATGCTGATGCTGATGATGAAACTGATGACGATGATGCTGATAATGATGATGATGATGATGATGATGATGATGGTGATGATGATGATGATGATGATGATGATGATGATGATGATGATGATGTTGATGATGATGATGATGATGATGACGATGATGCTGATGATGGTGATGATGGTGATGCTGAGTAGAGCTATTCTTGCAATTACCGCCATTATCATTGTTGTTATCACACTGCTGGCAATGCTGCTGTTGATGATGCTGATCATGTTTGTAATGACAATGATGATGGTGGTGGTGGTGGTGAACCTGACGATGGTAATTGTGATGGTGATGGTGATGGTGACACTGATAATTCTGATACTTATGATGATGGTGGTGATGGTGATGCTGATGCCGATGATGATGATGCTGCTGATGCTGATGCCCATGCTCATGATGATGATGATGATGATGATGATGCTGCTTCTGCTGCTGCTGCTGGTGCTGTTGCTGCTGATGATTATGATGATGATAATGATGATGATGACGATGATGATGATGATGATGATGATGATGATGATGATGAAGATGACGACGACGATGATGACGATGACGATTACGATGATGTTGTTTTGTTGGTGACGTTGACAGCCATGAGGATTCGTACTATCAGTACTGAGTGTCGGGGGGCAGGCTGATCATGCTGACGCAGATGAACATCATGACGATGCTGGTGGCGATGCTGCTCATGATGATGATGATGATGATGATGCTGATGATGATGATGATGCTGCTTCTGCTGCTGCTGCCGCTGGTGCTGTTGCTGCTGATGATTATGATGATGATAATGATAATGATGATGATGACGATGATGATGATGATGATGATGATGATGATGATGATGATGATGATGGTGATGATGATGATGATGATGATGATGATGATGATGATGATGCCGATGATGCGGATAATGAGCTGGAGGAGGAGGAGGAGGAGGAGGAGGAGGAGGGGTTGGTAGACGCAGTGGAATAGGAAGCGGTGACACCCGCATGATTGCATTATGCCAGCCCTCGCCGAGGCTGTGTACAACTCGACGCTGGAGAAGTGGGCGGCGTACCGTGAACGGTCCTACCCAGCACACTTCCCAACAGTTGTTGACTTCCTGCAGCGATCTAGCAAGGGAATGCGCATTCCATGCAATGTACCATTGCACATGGTTTCTTTGGAATCTCGTGCATTCTTGTGTGTCTTTTCTCGTCGTGGCTTCCCCTCGTACGTGCCCAGCGCCCTCGTTCTCCTCCTAGCCTCCTCCGCCTGCTCCTCCTCCTCCCCCTCTCCTTACCCCTCCCCCTCCTCCTCATCCTCCTCCTCCGCCTCCTCTTTGATCACGAACTCCACGGCAGTCTGGAGGGAAATGGACAGGCTCACGAAGCACGTTTGAGGCCCTGAAACTTGATGATCGCCTTGCGGAGGGAACGATTGACCAGCAGAACGGGCCGTCGAGATGACCCGGTTGTGGTGGTAGTAGGCGTCTTCCCCTCTGTCTTCTGCAGCAGGTGCCTTCTCATCCTCTCTTTGCAGCCCTCCTGCCTCGGGCAGCGGGTGCCGTACCTCCTCTGCCGCCCTCCTGCCTTTGTGCCGCGGGCGCCCTCCCTCCTGCCTCCCTGGCCCCCCTCCTGCCCTGGGCAGCGGGCGCCCTTCCGTCCTCGTCTTCAGGAGGAGGAGGAGGAGGAGGAGGAGGAGGAGGGGGAGGAGGAGGAGGAGGAGGAGGAGGAGGAGGAGGAGGAGGAGGAGGAGGAGGGGAGGGGGGAGGGGAGGAGGAGGGGAGGAGGAGGAGAGGAGGAGGAGGACACATGTATGGCCTCCCTGCCGGCTTCTGCAGTGGGCGCCCTTCCCTCCCTCCCTCTCTCCTGCGTCCCTCCTCCTCGTGGCCGCGGCCGCGCTGCGCCCGGGTCGCGATCGCCCGCGTCTCGGCGCCTTCTGTCGGCCCTCGGCCTCGTCGTCGTCGTCGTCGTCGTCGTCTTCGTCGTCGTCGTCGTCTCTTCCTCCTCCTCCTTGTCTTCCTCCTCCCCTTCCTCCTCCTCCTCCTCCTTGATGATGCTTCTTCTGCTCACGATGATGATGATGCTCCTGATGATGCTCATAATGATGATGCTGCTGATGATGCTGCTTCTGATGATGATGCTGACAATGATGATGATGAGGGTGATGATGATACTGCTGCTGATGCTGAGGATGGCGATGGTGAGGATGATGATGATGCTGCTGATGATGATTACGATGCTGATGATGACGATGCTGATGGTGCTGGTGATGCTGATGGTGAGGATGGTGAGGATGGTGATGCTGATGATGCTGATGATGACGACGACGATGCTGATGATGGTGATGATGATGATGGTTGTGGTGCTGGTTCTTGTAATGGTGATGGTGATGATGACGGTGATGCTGATGCTGCTGATGATGACGATGGTGATGCTGATGATGAACATGATGCTTACGATGATTTTGATAATGATGATGATGATGATGATGATGATGATGATGATGATGCTGAGTCTGCTATTGATGCTGAGTTTGAGGGTGAGGATGATACTGCTGCTGCTGATGATGCGGATGATGCTGGTGATGCTGACGATGATTAAGATGCTGATAATGATACTGATGATGATGATGATGATGCTGATGCTGATGATTCTGACGATGTATTTGATGATGATGGCGATGAGGATTTTGATGCCGATGATGATGCTGCTGATGATGATGCTGGTGACCATGACGATGTTGATGATGCTGCTCGCGATGCTGCTGATGATGATGCTGATGATGAACATGATGCTGCTTATGCTGATGCCGATAATGATGATGCTGCTGTTGATGCTGATGATGCTGATTATGAGAGTGAGGCTGATACTGATGCTGTTGCTGATGCTGATGATGATGCTGATGATGATGATGACGATGATGATGCTGATGCTGATGATGCTGATGGTGATGCTGCTGATGATGATGGTGATGTGATGCTGATGATGCTGATGATGCTGATGCTGATGCTGATGATGATGATGATGATGATGCTGATGATGATGATGAATATGATGATTGTGACTTTCATGATGCTGCTGCTTCTGATGATGATGACGACGATGCTGCTGATGATGATGGTGATGATGTGATTGATGATGATGATGATGATGATGATGATGATGATGATGATGATGATGATGATGATGATGATGATGATGATGATGATGATGATGATGATGATGATGATGATGATGATGTGTGATGATGATGATGATGATGATGATTCTGCTGCTGCTGCTGCTGTGATGATGATGATGATGATGCTGATCAGGAGGAGGAGGAGGAGGAGGAGGTGGAGGGATGATGATGATGATGCTGATGATGATGATGATGATGATGATGATGATGATGATGATGATGATGATGATGATGATGATGCTGATGATGATGATGGTGATGGTGATGGTGATGGTGATGAGGAGGAGGAGGAGGAGGAGGAGGAGGAGGAGGAGGAGGATCAGGAGGCGGAGGATGAGGCCGAGGAGGAGGAGGAGGAGGAGGAGGAGGAGGAGGAGGAGGAGGAGGAGGAGGAGGGAGGAGGAGGACATGCAGGCCGAGGAGGACCATCGCACGGCTTTGGACAGGGCGACTTGGCTCAGGGCGACTCGAGTGCCTGGGCTGCCTGGACGGCAACCGCATCAAGCGGGATCGGAGGCTTGAAGACAATGGGGCTCGTCTTAGAGGCCCTTGGGTGTCTCCCCTCTGCAAGACGCCCGTAGGCGTCTTCTGAAAGATTAGAAGTGAATCGCTTGAGACAACCCTTCTGGAGGCTCTTAACGGTACACTCTGAATAACCGCCGCACAACTGACATGCAACAATGAAACTCTCTTCAGCAATTCTGTCGAACACTAAATGCTTGTGACCGTTCGGCTGCCCTGTTAGCTTGGCCAGACGAGCAGCATTACCTGGGCACGACTCCTTGGCTCTGGAAAGTTTTACCTTATCTGACGTGCATCGCGAGTGGCAGAGACAGCAGAGCCAACGTGTTTTCTGCCACGTCCACGCATGCCCGACTCGGGCTCGTGCGCGGGCAACACGGTGGGGACGGGGAGGGGGAGGAGCCGCCGCAGCTCCAGGGCCCGAACTCGACCCCCCCGAGTTCGCTCCGCTTTGCTACACTACCGCGATCGAGCGAGCACCTGCAAGCGGGTTGGTTGCCTTCACTGGGCCCTCGAGGCCTCTCCCCCCAACCCTCGGGGCAATCGAGGGCCACAGCGAAAGAGCCTTCGGCACATACTGAAGGAAGCGTTTGATTCTCTTGTCGAGCTGCTGCTGGGCATCTCTCTCTCCTTCCGAGGGCTGGGGGAGGCGCGAAGCAGCTAATTTGGCAATTCTAAGGAGGAGGAGAAGCATGAGGAGGAGGAGGAGGAGGTGGAGGAGGGGGAGGAGGAGTAGGAAGTCGGTCTGGTGAGGGCCTCCGGGGGGCCGGGAATTGCCAAGAACCCTTTGTCGTGATTCTGTCACAACACGAGGAGGCCTGGGACCTTTTCCCCTAACCATCTCATCGTATGATTCAATCCCTGGGAGGTTCTGTTTAGCATCGGCGGTGGTATATTCGCTGTCGAGCCTGCTTTTGCATAGTCGTGGCCAATTCCGCTTCACCCCGCCCAATCCGGCCTTAATCCTGCTCACTCCTGGGCCCAATTTGGCCTGATTCGGCCTGCTCGCCCCCTACTCAGCCACGCGCCGAGGGGGTGTGGGGGGAGGGGGGCGGGCTTCTTAGAAGCACCCCTGCTTCTTAGAAGGCGCGGGCTTCATCTATAGATGCAGGGCCGGCGCCTTGTGAGAAGTCGCCTCCTTCGAATAAGCCCTCCCCTCTCTCTCCACCCCCCGTGTGCGCACCGCCAATGATCGTTTGCGCGCGAGCACCTCCCAGGAGGTCTCTCCGAAGCTTGCGCCTCGCTCAGTGTTTCGCGACGCGCGGAGGGGTCGGCGGAGGGGTGGTCTGGGGCCACAAGTTGGCCCCTGAACTCGTCCAGGGGTGCGTGCAAGCCTTGAGTCGGGCCTGTCCCTCCACAGGAGGAATATTCAAAAGTAGTCAAGCAATAGTCCAGGGACGATTCTCCGATCACTCTTGAACGATTTGGGGGGTCTTTTTTTGACTGCTTTCGCATTTCTCGTCCCAGAATTCGCCTGCAGGAGGACATGCCCGACCTCATGCAAGCCAGGATCCGGCTGGGAGTCCAGCCGTGGCCACGAGGGCGCCCTCTGGACGCCCGAAGGTGTTCGAGAGCCGCGACCTCTGAGCCGCCGTCCTCGAGCCTCCTCCTCCTCCTCCTCCTCCTCCTCCTCCTCCTCCTCCTCCCTCTTCGCCGCTCGCGCGCGGAGCAGGTTGCAGAAGGCCGACGACGAGAGGCTGCTGCGCGAGATGGGCGAGGCCGGGGCCGTCTGGTGCACCCCTCGCGCGCCAGGGGAGGGCGGCCGCAGCGCCGTTTCTGCTGCGTGCGCAGGATCCCGCCGATCCCTCCCTCCCTTCCTCCCCTCCTCCCCTCCTCCCTTCCTCCCTCCTCCCTTCTCCCTCCTCCCTCCTGCCTCCCTCCTTCTCCTCCCTCCTCCGCCCTCTCTCCTCCTTCCTTCTCCCTCCTCCCCTTCCCTCTCTCGTCCTCCTCCCTCTCCTCCCTCCTCCCTCCTCCCTCCTCCCTCCTCCCTCCCCCTTCCTCTGTCCTCCCTGTTCCCTCCTCCCCCCTCCCTCCTCCCTCCTCCCTCCTCCTTCCTCCCTCGGCCTTCCTCACTCCTCCTTTCTCCTTCCTTACTCGTCCCTCGTCCCTCGTCCTCGTCCTCCTCGTCGTCGTCCTCCTCCTCCCTCCTCCCTTCTTCCTCCCTTCTTCCGCTTTTTTCCCTTCTCTCTTTCCTCGTCCCTCGTCCTCGTCCTCCTTCTCCTCCTCCTTCCTCCCTCCTCCTCCTCCCTCCTCCCTCCCTCCTCCCTCCTCCCTCCTCCCTCCTCCCTCCTCCCTCCTCCCTCCTCCCTCCTTCCTCCCTTCCTCCTCCCTCCTTCCTCCCTTCCTCTCCCTCCTCCTCCTCCCTCCTCCCTCCTCCTCCCTCCCTCCCCCATGCCCCTCCTCCCACTTCTTTCTCCTCGCTGCCCCTCCTCTCTGCCCCCCTTCCCGTTCCTCCATCCTCTCTGCCCCTCCTCTCTGCCCGACCCCGCTCCTCCCTCCCCCCTCCACACCGTCTCTGCCCACCCTCTCTGCATTACCCCCCTCCCGCTCCTCCTTCGTGCTGGATCCTCTAGGAGGAAGAGAAAGAGAAGAAGGAGGGGGAGGAGGAGGACGAGGAGGAGGAGGAGGACCAGAGTAAACCCACTTGCAATCAGCTCTCCCTGCATATTCCTTCTTTACGGGTCTCTGCAACAACTTACTGCGAAGGCCTTACGGCCGGTGCCGCCCACCCTGAAGGGGGACGACGAAGGCGCCAACGGCGACGACGACGCTCTCGAGCCCTCGTGGGGGACTCTTGTGGGCCCTGCTGACCTTCGGACCCCTCTGGAATCCCTCCCAGGACCGCCCCCAGCGATCCTCTCCCAGAACCGCCCCCCTCCGGCGCGGAGGGGATCGAGGGCCTTCCTTTCGACTCGATGGGTGTTCCCCCCCCCCCCCTTGCGGCTCCGTGGGGCTCTTCTGGGCCGTCGCAGTCGGAGAGGGGGGGGGTCCACGGCCCCCAGGACCCCCCCTGGAACACCCCCGGGGACACCCCCTGGACACCCCCTCCGAGGCCCTCCCGGTACCCCCCCGGTACCCCCTGCAACCCCCTTCCCCCCCCCAGCGCGGAGAAGGGTTCGAAGGGAAGAGGCTTCTTATCGAGTCGATTACGACGCTGTTCGATGTCCGTTTGGCTGAGTCGCTGGAGGAGGATGACCCAGGGAAAGCGGGAGAGTGGCGACGGAGACTCAAACAGAAAAACGTCCAATACACGCTGACAGGGTCGGCGGATGCTCGATCAACGTGACTGTTTCGCCCTGGCAGTCTTGAATCGTGCCAGAACACAGTGCCTGAGATTTTAGCACCGCGAATCAACGTGACTGCTGCGTCCTGACACTCCTGAATCGCGCCAGAACAAATGTCCTGGTACTTCAACTATACGACACCTGGAAGCAGTACGTAGCACACTTCTATGACCAATGTGTGCGGCGCTAAGGCGACGTAGAAACTTTGAAAGGGACTGTGTCCATCCTTGAACAACTGTTGCAACCTTAAAGACGAACGTGCGCGGCGCTGAGGCGAGAGCAACATTTTGTAATCCACTCGCCCTTCATCCGCGAAGCTGCTGTGCGCGGCGCTGAGGCGAGAGCCACATTTTGAAAACGACCCGCTCTCCATCCGTGAAGCTCTTGTGAAGTTTTAAGCTCATGGGCATCAACTGCGAGGCAGTTCCAGGCAAAACGCCCAGCCCTCCCTACCGAAACGTCTGGGGGTGCGATAAGGGGAGAGTTAATTACTTCTGAGGGAAGGGGAGGCATGGAGGAGGAGGAGGAGGAGGAGGAGGAGGAGGAGGAGGAGGAGGAGGAGGAGGAGGAGGAGGAGGAGGAGGAGGAGGAGGAGGAGGAGCCAACAGCCCATCCAGAAGCGCTACCCAGGCAAGCTGTGGAGAGAATTGACCTAATTCAGCATGCAGTGAGGCAAAGAGGCCAGCAGCAGAGAACTGGGGGACCTGGTGGGCCATCTGAGAGGCCCTCGATGAAAACGGTGGGCGGTGCGGATTAGGTCCTTCTCTCGTGGGCCCGAAAAGCAGCCTCCTGGGGTCCTGCTGGGGCGCTCCTGGGTGCCCTCGGGGGCTTCTTGGGGTCCCCATCGTCCCTGTCGGCCCCAGCGTGGGCGCCCTTGGAGCCACCTCGGGGCCTCACAAGCTCAACGAAAGGGAACACGCGAAAAGGTTCACATGGATTTTGGTCCTCAGGCTTAAGTCGGGCCTGTCCCTCTACAGGGGGGAGATTCCAAAATAGTCAGAAAATAGTGCGGGGACGATTTTTCGATTTTTTTTGACCATTTGGGGGTATTTTTGGAGTGTTTTTTCCCAACCATCCTGTGGTGTTGGGTCCTCGTTTTGAAGAGACGGTGCCCCGCGTTCCCCTCCTTCCTCTCCTCCTCCCCCTCGTGGGGGTGTTCGCATGCGGTTCCCCCACCCAGGGCAGCGTTTCGTAGCCCCATAGGGAGCTCCACCGAAGGCCCCAGTGGGGGTGTTCGCATGCGGTTCCCCCACCCAGGGCAGCGTTTCGTGGCCCCATAGGGAGCTCCACCGAAGGCCCCAGTGGGGGTGTTCGCATGCGGTTCCCCCACCCAGGGCAGCGTTTCGTAGCCCCATAGGGAGCTCCACCGAAGGCCCCAGTGGGGGGTTCGCATGCTCCCCCACCCAGGGCAGCGTTTCGTGGAGGGAGGCCCCAGTGGGGGTGTTCGCATGCGGTTCCCCCACCCAGGGCAGCGTTTCGTGGCCCCATAGGGAGCTCCACCGAAGGCCCCAGTGGGGGTGTTCGCATGCGGTTCCCCCACCCAGGGCAGCGTTTCGTAGCCCCATAGGGAGCTCCACCGAAGGCCCCAGTGGGGGTGTTCGCATGCGGTTCCCCCACCCAGGGCAGCGTTTCGTGGCCCCATAGGGAGCTCCACCGAAGGCCCCAGTGGGGGTGTTCGCATGCGGTTCCCCCACCCAGGGCAGCGTTTCGTAGCCCCATAGGGAGCTCCACCGAAGGCCCCAGTGGGGGTGTTCGCATGCGGTTCCCCCACCCAGGGCAGCGTTTCGTGGCCCCATAGGGAGCTCCACCGAAGGCCCCAGTGGGGGTGTTCGCATGCGGTTCCCCCACCCAGGGCAGCGTTTCGTAGCCCCATAGGGAGCTCCACCGAAGGCCCCAGTGGGGGTGTTCGCATGCGGTTCCCCCACCCAGGGCAGCGTTTCGTGGCCCCATAGGGAGCTCCACCGAAGGCCCCAGTGGGGGTGTTCGCATGCGGTTCCCCCACCCAGGGCAGCGTTTCGTGGCCCCATAGGGAGCTCCACCGAAGGCCCCAGTGGGGGTGTTCGCATGCGGTTCCCCCACCCAGGGCAGCGTTTCGTAGCCCCATAGGGAGCTCCACCGAAGGCCCCAGTGGGGGTGTTCGCATGCGGTTCCCCCACCCAGGGCAGCGTTTCGTGGCCCCATAGGGAGCTCCACCGAAGGCCCCAGTGGGGGTGTTCGCATGCGGTTCCCCCACCCAGGGCAGCGTTTCGTAGCCCCATAGGGAGCTCCACCGAAGGCCCCAGTGGGGGTGTTCGCATGCGGTTCCCCCACCCAGGGCAGCGTTTCGTGGCCCCATAGGGAGCTCCACCGAAGGCCCCAGTGGGGGTGTTCGCATGCGGTTCCCCCACCCAGGGCAGCGTTTCGTGGCCCCATAGGGAGCTCCACCGAAGGCCCCAGTGGGGGTGTTCGCATGCGGTTCCCCCACCCAGGGCAGCGTTTCGTAGCCCCATAGGGAGCTCCACCGAAGGCCCCAGTGGGGGTGTTCGCATGCGGTTCCCCCACCCAGGGCAGCGTTTCGTGGCCCCATAGGGAGCTCCACCGAAGGCCCCAGTGGGGGTGTTCGCATGCGGTTCCCCCACCCAGGGCAGCGTTTCGTAGCCCCATAGGGAGCTCCACCGAAGGCCCCAGTGGGGGTGTTCGCATGCGGTTCCCCCACCCAGGGCAGCGTTTCGTGGCCCCATAGGGAGCTCCACCGAAGGCCCCAGTGGGGGTGTTCGCATGCGGTTCACCCACCCAGGGCAGCGATTCGTAGCCCCATAGGGAGCTCCACCGAAGGCCCCAGTGGGGGTGTTCGCATGCGGTTCCCCCACCCAGGGCAGCGCTTCGTGGCCCCATGGGGAGCTCCACCGAAAGCCCCCGTGGCGCAGTTCGCATGCGCTTCCCCCGCCCAGGGCAGCGTTTCGTGGCACCATAGGGAGCTCCACCGAAGGCCCCAGTGGGGCAGTTCGCATGCGGTTCCCCCACCCAGGGCAGCGTTTCGTAGCCCCATAGGGAGCTCCACCGAAGGCCCGCCCCGGTGGCGCAGTCCGCATGCGGTTCCCCCACCCAAGGCAGCGCTTCGTGGCCCCATATGGAGCCCCACCGAAAGCGGCACCCACAACGCGTTACCAACAATTGCTTATGGTTGGGTCTTTCGCCAGGATAATTATTTTTCCTCCAAACGTCCCCCTGTAGGGGGGCAGGCCCGACTTAACCTCAGAAACTCAACGAACGGGAGCACGCGAAGAGGTATACATGGTTTTTGGTCCTCAGGTTCTGAACGAGTTTGAGTCCCTCCCCTCTGCTCCATCCTCCCCTTTCTCCCTCTACAGAGGGGATGTTCCAAAATAGTCAAAAAACAGTATGGCGTCCATTTTTTTTTCTTAGTATGTGTGGGCATCCTTTGAGCATTTTTTGTGTACTTTCTGTTTTTCACCCAAAATCCCCCTGCAGGGGGACAGGCCCGACCTAATCTTAGACTCTGCACGAATCTAAGTCCCTCCCCTCTGCTCCATCCTCTCTCCCCTCTCCCTCCTCCTCCCTCCTCTCTCCCTCCTCTCCTCTCTCCTCTCCCTCCTCTCTCTCCCTCCTCCCTCCCTCCTCTCTCCCTCCTCTCCTCTCTCCGCTCCCTCCCTCCTCCTCTCTCCTCTCCTCTCTCCCTCCCTCCGCCCGCCTCCTTTTCCCCGGGGGGTGGGTGGGCACCAGGAGCTGACCCCGCTCTTGCTCGCTCGAGGTGCGGAGGCATTGGCATCTCCCAGTCCCGCTCCCCGGGAAAGCCGTTTCGGGAGGGGACGAAAAGCACAGACACAGTTCATCGTCGATTTCGAAGAAGATATGGGAAAATATGGGAAGTGGGGGGGGAAGACAGAAACCCAGGAACTATAGGAAACTATGGGGAATCCTGTTATTCGTGTGCATTTACTTGCGTGTCCCAGGGCCCCTTCACTGTTGTCAGAGTGCCAGCCCCCCACGCGTCGTACGAGGCTGCGCAACTTCCGAGTGGTTTGAGAAGGCCTGAGCACCTGGAGGGGCTCGGTGTTCCTCGATTGTTTCACAGTTTGCCTCAGGGTTTCCTTAGGTTTTCGATGGGAAGTCGAAGTTTAAATTCTGGAGGAAAGGGGCCTCGTTTCTTATTTTGGGTTCCTTAGGTTAACGCCCCGACGGTACGTGATCCCCTCCCGACCTCCCCCCGCCCTCTCTCTTCAACGCACAGCCCGATGGGGGTCAGTTCCAGGCCCGCTCATGACACCCGTCGGCGCATGGAGAACAACATCCGCGCAATGGGAGCGGGTGCACTGGAGAGGTACGGTAGGTTTGCGTCGTGTCGACCAGCGGCGACCCCAGCGCGGGCGTTCAAGGTTGAACGCCGCCGGCGACCCAGAATCGATCGATGTTGAACGATCGGACGTTGCGGCAGCGGCCGATCGTTCAAGGTTGAACGATCCCTGTGGTGTCAAAAACCAACGCTGGGGTCGGCACGACACGAACCTGCCGTAGGCTGCCAGATCTGGCGCGAGCGCACCTGGCTGGTCTGGGGGGGCGCGCGGAGGGGGCACGGCGTCGGGGTCGGGCCCTCTTCGAGGGCTCAGGAGGCCTCCGATCTTCCGGCACGCGTCCTGGGCCGTCTGCGCGCTGCCGATTATCCCCCCCCCTCTCTCTCCCCCCCTGCAACATCGGGAACAAGATTCACGACCAGAGCCCTGGACCCCATCTTGCGGTGGCATCCTTCGGGCTGGATCGGTCTGCGAGGGCCCCAGGGCCCGGAAGCTGGGCGAACAACGCCCGGCGCGACAGAAATAGCAGCGTGCGGAGCTCGGTGCCGCCTGCCTGCCGCCCAAAACTGCCCGCGACCGCTTCCCCGGGGCCTCTTCGTCGTCCCGGGGCCGTTCTGTGAAGCCTTCGGGGCCGCACGGCCTCCAGGTGGTGAAGCCTATCGACAGGCCGACCATCAGCGTGCTCTTGTTTCTTGAAACGCCTGGGACGCCTGCCCCCCCCTCCCCTCGCCGCCGCTCGCCGCTTGCCGCTTGCCGCCGCCGCCGCTGGTCGCCGCCGCCGCCGCCCTCGCGCGCGCGCCTGCCGAGGGGGACGCCGCCGGCACCGCAGCCGGCAGGAGCGGCGCGTCGAGCTCCGCGCAGGCTGGCCGGGCGCTACCCGCCCCGCCCCCCAGTCGGGTGGGAGGGAGGACTGCCTGCTTGGCCTCCCAGTAGGAGGAGGAGGAGGAGGAGGAGGAGGAGGAGGATGAGGAGGAGGAGGAGGAGGAGGAGGAGGAGAGGAGGGAGGAGGAGGAGGAGGAGGAGTGGAGGAGGAGGAGGAGGAGGAGGAGGAGGAGGAGGAGTGAGGGGAGGGGAGGGGGAGGGGGGGGGAGGGGGAGGGGGAGGGGGAGGGGGAGGAGGAGGAGGAGGAGAGGAGGAGGAGGAGGAAGGAGGAGGAGGAGGAGGAGGAGGAGGGAGGAGGAGGAGGACCGTGGAGGACGAGGACGGCTCATAATATACTAGTTCGAAGTATACGCAGAGGAGGTGGAGGTGGAGGGGAATTAGTGTACACTTCAGACGCATCAGCGATTCTGCAATACACTCGCCCTCCAAGCTTCCTCTTCACACGTACCCGCAATAATTTATCTTCAGTGCAGGAAGTGCCCCATTGGAAGACAGGCGCCCGAGAACCCTCAATCGTTCCAAAGCACAGTTCCTGGGACTTCAACGCCGCGACTCAACGTGACTGTTTCGCCCTGGCAATCTGAAGCCGTGCCATACTGCGAATCTTAACTTGGCAATCTCAAACTTCAACACAGCGAATCAACGTTGCTGTTGTGTCCTTGCAGTCATAAGGCGCGCCAGAAACAGTACGAATGCTTGAACTGACTGTTAGCTTGTAAGACCAATGTGCGCAGCGCTATGGCGACAGCGATAAATGGTAGACTGGCCCGCCTTCCGTCCTTGAAGCTGCTGCAACCTTCTGTAAGACGACTCTGCGCAGCGCCAAGGCGTGGGCCACATTTTGAGAACCACTCGCCCGTCCTCCGTGAAGCTGCTGCAGTTTGTAAACATGAGAATGTGCGCCGCGCTAATGGGAGAGTCACATCTGGAAAAGAACCCGCCTTCCATTTTTGAAGCCGTTACAGTTCCCAACCATCCTGTGGTGTTGGGTCTTTGTTTTGAAGATACAGCGCCCCGCGTCTCCTTCCTTCCTCTCCCTCCTTCCTCCAGCTCCTCCCTCCTCTCATCCCTGCCTCTGCCCTCCGCATATCCTCACCGACATCTTCATCTCATCTCATCTCATCATCATCACCACCATCACCAGCATCATCATCAGCATCATCATCAACAACGTCATCATCAACATCATCATCAACATCGGTATCATCCTCATCATCACCATCAACATTACCAGCAGCATCATCTTCATCATCATCAGTATCCTCATCCTCATCCCTGTCCTCATCGTCCTCGTCGTTGTCGTCCTCAACAGGATACCATCACCATACTCATCAACACTGTCATCATCATCATCATCATCATTATCATCATCATCATCATTATCATCATCATCACCATCATCATCATCATCATCATCATCATCATCGTCATCATCATGATCATCACCATCATCATCATCATCATCAACATCATCATCGTCACCATTATTTTCATCGTTAGCATCACCATCATCAGCACCATAATCATCAGCATCATCATCATCATCACCATCACCATCACCATCACCATCACCATCACCATCATCCTCATCATCATCGGCATCGTCACTGTCACCATCACCACCATCATCATCATGGTCAACATCCTCATATTCATTCCCATCTTTACCCTCGTCCTAATCCCAATCCTCCTCATCATCAGAATCCGCATCCTCATTCTCATCCTCATCCTCATCCTCATCCTCATCGCCATCCTAATCCCCATCCTCATTCTCAGTTTCTTCAGCATTTTCATCTTCATCCTCAACCTCACCTCCATCCCCATCCTCATCCTCATCCTCCCATCGTCATCCTGATCAGCATCCTCATCCTCACCCCCATCCTCATCCTCATCCTACTCCTTATCCTCATCACCAGCATCCGCATCCTCATCCTCATCCTCATCCTTATCCTCATCCTCATCCTCATCTTCTTATCATCCTCATTATCATCTTCAATTTCATCGTCGTCCTCATCAACACCCCCCTCCTCATCCTCGTCCTCATCCTCATCCTCACCCTCATCCTTATCCTCACCCTCATCCTCGTCGTCGTCGTCGTCGTCGTTGTAATCGTCGTCGTCGTACTCGTCGTCGTCGTCGTCGTCGTCGTCATCGTCTTGGCCATATTGGGAGTTCCACCTAAGGGTCCCTGTGGCGCAGTTCGCATGCGTCCCCACCGCCAACTTCGGTACACTCCTCACACGTTTCGTGGCCTCGAAGGGAGCTCCGCCTAACGGCCCCAGCGACGCAGTCCGCATGCGTCCCCGCCCATTTCGGCGCACCCCTCAAACGTTTCGTTGTCACGTGCGGAGCTCCATTGAAGATCCCAGTGGCGCAGTTCGCATGCGTCCCCGTCACCTGTTTCGGCACGCCCTCATACGTTCCGTGGCCCCATAGAGCTCCACCGACGGTCCCCGAGGCGCAGTTCGCATGCGTTCCCGCCACTCATTTCGGCACACCCCTCACGCGGTTCGCGGCCCCATAGGGAGTTCCAGCGAAGATCCCAGTTGCGCAGTTCGCACGCGTCCCCGCCATCCATTTCGGTACACCCCTCACGCCTCGTGGCCCCGTAGGGAGCTCCACCGAAGGCCTCAGTGGCACCGCCCGCATGCGCCCCCGCCGCCCATTTCGGCACACCCCTCACACGCTTCGTGGCCCTATAGGGATCTCCATCGAAGGTCCCAGTGGCGCAGTTCGCATGAGTCCCCGCCACCCACCTCGGCGCACCACTCACACGCTTCGTGGCCCTGAAGGGAGTTCCACCGAAGATCCCTCTGGGGCCGTTCGCGCGCGTCCCCAGCACCCATTTCGGCACACCCCTGACATGTTTCGTGGCCCCGTAGGACGCCCCACAGAAGGCTTCAGTGGCGCCCCCCCCTCCCCCCATTTTTTTTGCAAGGGGGGGGGGCTTACAGCTACCCCCCCCTCCCCCCTTGGCCCTCCCGGAAGCTACCCCCCCTCCCCCCCTTTCCAAAGGGGGAGGTGCTTAAGCTACCCCCCCCCCCCTTGGCGCTGCCCTGCTGGAAGCTACCCCCCCCCTCCCCCCCTTTCGTGCAAAGGGGGGGGGGGGTGCTTGGAAGCTACCCACCTCCCCAGAGCCAGAAAGGAGCACTCACACGAGTTCTCGGGGCCTCGGAAGGCTCTCCAGGGGCCCCCTGGGGGCGGCGAAGACGGTTTGAGGAGGCTCTCCATGGGTCCAGGAGACCTTCAGGACGGCCCAGGAGGCCTTGTAGAGAGTCCAGCGTGACCAGAGAGGCCCCAAGAGTGGCGCAAAATGCTGCAAGAGAGCTCCACGAGGCGCAAAGAGGAGGCCGAAACGGCGAGAATCACCAACATCCCCAGAGTTTTTGAAGGTTGTTGGCTTCTCAGTTTTTTGCGTGAGCATGCCTTGAAGAGGGCTTCGGAGGGATCCGAGACGGCCTCGGAGGGCCCGAAAGAAGGGCCAGAGGAACCCAAGAGGGCTCCAAGAGGCTCCGAAGACTGCCCCGGAGGGCCTCTGGGGAGGTCCCAAACGGTGCCCAGAGGCGTTCGGAAGTCTCTCGTGCGAAGGCCTGCTGGAGTTTAGGGCAAAGTGGCCTCCAGCGGGCGCTTAGTGCGCAGCCTGGACCCCCGGACCGGCGGAATGAGCAGGCCCGGGGAGGACCCCAGGATTGCCAGGGCTCAGAGGAAAGGAGTTGGCACGAGGAGTGCGTGGGTAAGGGGACTGAGGGTGAAGAGTTCTTGCAGAGCATGCGGCGGGGATTCCACACGCTGTTCCCGGTGAGGCGGCGGATCGCTTCGCTCATTCCGCCGGCCCATATTGCCTCGCCGCTTGGGGGCCGTGTTGGGGCCTCTTAGGGGCATTTGGGAGGCAGTTTTGAGGCCTCTTGGGGGCCGTGTTGTGGCCTCTTGGGGCCTCTTAGGGGGCCGCTTGGGGCTTCTTGGGTGCCTCTTGGGGGCCCCATGGGGCCTCTTGGGGGCCTCTTGGGGCCTCCTCGGGGCCTCCTGGGGCTGAAAGCTGGACTTTTCGGTTCCTGGTCCCCGCCTTGGGCCTCTCTTGGGGCCGTTTTGGGGCCCTCTTGGGCCATCTTGGGCGCCTCTTGGGCTGTCTTGGGGCCATCTTGGGCCGTCTTGGGGTCCTCTTGGGGGCTTCTTGGGCCGTCTTGGGGCGGTCTTGGGGGTTCTTGGGCCGTCTTGGAGCGTTGGAAAGCCGAAAAGACGAGAACGCCCAAATCCTTCAAAAACCCACGGGAAATTTATGTTTTTTGCCTCCTGGGGCCCTCTTGAGACGCTTCTTCGAGGCCTCGTTGGGCGTCTTGTGGGCGTCTGCGGCCGTCTGGAGGCTATCTTGGGCCGTCTTGGGGCGGTCTTGGGGGTTCTTGGGCCGTCTTGGAGCGTTGGAAAGCCGAAAAGACGAGAACGCCCAAATCCTTCAAACACCCACGGGAAATTTATGTTTTTTGCCTCCTGGGGCCCTCTTGAGACGCTTCTTCGAGGCCTCGTTGGGCGTCTTGTGGGCGTCTGCGGCCGTCTGGAGGCTATCTTGGGCGTCTTGGATCGATCGGTCGGTGACTCGGATCCCTCTTGGATCGTCTTGCGGACTCTTGGGGCCTTCCAGGGGTGCTCTGCGGCGCCTGAAAGCCGCGCCCAGAAGGAAAAACCATCTCTGAGTCGGACGGGCCGGGGTACTTTTCGTTCGGGGGTCCCCAGGGGCCGCCACGCGCGCGCGAACTGGAAATATTGTTAACCTGTTACCAGAGATCTTAGCACGCCTCTGGCCCGTCGGGCCGGCGAATTCCAACATCATTGATGCCTCTTGGGTTCACACTGGTCCTCCTCCTCCTCCTCCTCCTCCTCCTCCTCCTCCTCCTCCTCCTACCTACCTCCTCTTCCCCTCCTTCCTCCCCGCTTCTCCCCCCTCTTTCCTTTCTCCGTTCTCTCGCCCCCATTCCTTTCTCCTTGCAAATGACTTTCCCCTGTCACACCACCAGACGTAGGCCAGGCCTGCCTTTCGGGTTGAGATTTCCTTGCAGCTTGTTATCCTGAAGCTAGCGGTGGTTCTCACAATGCGGCTCTCGCCTCAGCGCCGCGCACATGCATTTTTAACAGTTTCCAGCAGTTGCGAGGATGCACGGGCAGTGGTTTCCACAATGCGGCTCTCGCGCCCGCGCCGTGCACATTCGTGTCTAAAGCTTCCAGCAATCACGCCGCGCACATTCGTTTTCAACGTGTCCAGCAGTCACGAGGATGGAGCGGCAGTGGTTTCCATAATGTTGGAAAGAGCGCGTTCTGTGGTCGCTTGGAGGGGGGGGGTTGAAACCGGACGCCCCCATGGATGGAGGAGGGGAGGCGGGGTTCGACCCCCCGCCCTCCCTTCCTCCCCTGCTTCCCCTCTCCTCGGGCCGGCGCTTGCGTCGGCGGCGGCTGGCCGCGGCGGCGGGGACGACGATTTCGTTTTCTGGGCCGGCGCCGGCGCCTGCGGCGGCGGGCGGCGGCGGCGGGGAGCGTCGACGAGGACGAAGGTGGTGGTGGTGGTGGGTTGTGGTGGTGGTGGTGGCGGTGGTGGTGGTTGTGGTGGTGGTGGTGTGGTGTTTTGTTGTGGTGGTGGTGGTGGTGTGGTGTTTTGTTGTGGTGGTGGTGGTGGTGGTGGTGGTGGTTGTGGTGGTGGTGGTGGTTTGGTGGTGGTGGTGTGGTGGTGGTTTGTGATGGTGGTGGTGGTGGTGGGTTGTGGTGGTGGTGGTGGTGTGGTGGTGGCGTGGTAGTGGTTTGGTGGTGGTGGTTGTGGGTTGTGGTGGTGGCGGTGGTTTGTGGAGGTGGTGGTGGTGTTGGTGGTGGCGGTGGTGGTGGTGGTGGTGTGGTGGTTGGTGGTGGTGGCGGTGGGTTGTGCTGCTAGTAGTGGCGGTGGTTGTGGCGGTGTTGGTGGAGGTGCGGTAGATTGTGATGGTGGTGGTGGTGGTAGTGGTGGTGGTTTTTGTGGTGGTAGTGGTGGTGATGGTGAGTTGTGGTGGTGGTGGTTGTGGTGGTGCGGTGGTGGTGTGCTGGTGGTTTGTGGTTGTGGTGGTGGGTTGTGGTGGTGGCGGTGGTTTGTGGGCGTGGTGGTGGTGGTGGTGGAGGCGGTGGTGGTGGTGGTGGTGGTGTGGTGGTGGTGGTGGCGGTGGGTTTTGCTGCTAGTAGTGGTGGTGGTTGTGTCGGTGGTGGTGGTGGTGGTGTGGTAGATTGTGGTGGTGGTGGTGGGTTTTTGTGGTGGTGGTGGTGGTGGTGATGGTGAGTTGTGGTGGTGGTTGTGGTGGTGGTGGGTTGTGGTGGTGGTGGTGGTGGTGGTGGTGGTGGTTGTGTGGTGGGTTGGTGGTGGTGGTGGTGGTGGGTTGAGGCGGTGGTGGTTGTGGTAGTGGTGGCGGTGGTGGTAGTGGTGGTAATCGTCGCTGCGTCCCCGCCGTCGCCGGCGTCAGCGCCGGCGCTGCTGGCCGCCGCCAGCTCCGGCGCCGGCGCCAGGGGTGGGTGGGTTTGAACCCCCCCCGCACCCAGGGGGTGGGGGGTGGGGGTTTGAACCCTACCCCCCCCGGGCTGCCTCTGGTCATCGTCGCTGCGTCCCCGCCGTCGGCGCTGCTGGCGGCTGCCAGCGCCGGCGCTGGGGGGTGGGGGTTCGGGAGGAGGGGGGTTGGGGGGGAGGGGAGCCCCTCTGGTTTTGATCGACGGCGCCGAGTGTTGGGGGGGGCCCCCCCCCGGTTCGAAACGCGCCGCCGAATGTTCCCAAGGCGAACGCCCGTGAAACGAGTTCTCTCTAATGTTGCTCTCGCTCTATCACCGCGCACGTTCGTTAAATAAGCTTCCATCAGTGACGTGGATGGAGGTTCGTTTTCAAACTGTGGCTCTCGCCTTCGCGCCGCGCGCAGTCCTTCATAATGTTAGAGCATTTATGAGGATTGAAGTGGGTTCGCTTTCAACATTTTGTTTTTGCCGTAGCATTTCAGATGGGTATCCCGCTCGAGATTTCCCCGCGTTTGATGGCCGACATTTTTTGGCGAAGGTTACACGGAAGGGGGCAGATCGAACCAATAATGCGGAAGGCGATAGACACGTCCTTTAATCTGATCATCCTACCTCCGTGAGCTTTGCCAGCTAGACGGAAGGTGATTCTTTTCCAACATGGGGTTTCTTTTCGTCTACGTGGCAGCTCCGCCGGGCGCGCGTCATTCTTCTGGGCGCTTCCCGCAGCGGAAAGGAACACTTGCAGGGAGACGTGAGGGGGGGACCTGGGTGTATTGGAGCATCGTTGATGCATCCTGGGTTTGTACTGGTCCTTGTCGTCGTCGTCGTCGTCGTCGTCGTCGTAGTCGTCGTCGTCGTCGTCTTCCTCCTCCTCCTCCTCCTCTTCCTCCTTCTGTTTCCTCTGCAAAACGGCCCTGGGACCTGTTTCGGGAACGCATTCTGGCCAGAATGTCAGTGCGGATCCAGCCGTTGCGACGATGAGCCCGCAGGGGCCCCAGAACGCCAAAGGCACAACATCTCTGTCGTTGTCGTCGTTGCCGCCGCCGTCACCGCCGCCGCCGCTGTCGCCGTCGTCGGCGTCGTCGTCGTCGTCGTCGTCGTCGGCGGCGTCGGCGTCGCCTCGTCGTCGTCGTCGGCGTCGCCTCGTCGTCGGCGTCGCCTCGTCGTCGTCGTCGTCGTCGTCGTCGTCGTCGTCGTCGTCGTCGTCGCCGTCGTCGCCGCCCTGGGGGGCCCGCGGCAGGCCGGAGCTGCAGGGCGCGTCGGCGCCAGCGGGCCCGCCTCCCGCCTCCCGCCCGCCCGCGCTCTGCCTTGTCTTCGGCGGCGAGCCCTGGGGGGGGAAGCGAGAAGGGGCGGGCCTTCCCAGAAGGCCCAGAGGTCCCCCAGCCTTCCGAGAAGTTTTTAGAGTCTTCCCCGAAGGCACAGAAAACTTCTCTGAAGGCGCGAGGGCTTTTGAGAAGTCCTGCTGCCTTCTGAAAAGGCCTTCTCCTTCTCACTTCCCCCCCACCGCTCGCCGCCGACAAGCGCTGCCAGTCCCTGGGGCCCCAATCTCTGGGCCTCCCAGATGTGGTCGGAGCAGGCCCAGAGATCCGACGCTCCAAACAAAAATCGGAGCTGTCGGTTTTGGGCTGTTTTCGGCCTCTGGGGGCCCTCGCCGGGCCCCGGGACCGTCCAGAAACGATTCAGGACGAAGAACGGGTCCTGGGTCCCAGGGAAGTGGTCCAGACCTCCAGGGCCCACGCATCGAAAAAATTGGAGCAGGTCCACGCATCGAAAAAATTGGAGCAGCCGGCTGTCTGGGGATGGGGTCGGAGGATCGCGCCGCATCGCCGAGGCATCGGCGATGCATCGGCGATGCGGCTCGATGTGGGGCTTCGTTTTCTCCGCGCCGACGTCACCGCCCCTCTTGGGGGGGAGGGGGGGAGGGACGGAGCGGTGCTCTGGGCACAGTCCGGGAGGACAGGGATCGGCGCGGGGGTTCTCAAGATCCTGGCGCTGCCAGTGTTTCGAGCCTGGCGCTCCCGGCCACTCTCGGGCCCTGGGGCCCTCACAGAACGGTTTCCGGCGCGAGCAGTGGTGCAGGAAGAGGGGGGGTCCTGGGCCGTGGTCGTGATCTTTTCGCGAGATTGCGTTTTTTTTCGGCTACGTCGGATCGCAGGGCATGCAAGCATTTGTTTTTGTTGTTGTTGAACCCTAATCTCTGAAGGATGATTATTGTTGATCCCGCCTCACCAGTGCATATTATTTTTCTCAATCAAAATGTGTCCCTCGACGCTCGCACCCTGTTTTTTGTCAGGGAAAGTCTTCCTGCTCAAACTGGGCCCCTGGCCCCCGAGTTACAACAACAAGAACAACAACACCAACAACAACACCAACAACAACAACCAACAACAACACCAACAACAACACCAACAACAACAACCATTTTAAGGCTGTACGCTCTTACTTGCCCGCGAGTCATTCAACACGTATGCCCTACACCCTCGATACCCGCCCTCTTCGTCTTCGATCACACCCCTTTCGGGGGGATTATTTCTCTTTGCTGGGGCCGGCGGGCTTAGACGTACGGGCAAACCGGAACGGGCGGACAATCGTTCGGGGGCGTACATCTCTCTGCCCGCCATTGGAATTGGCGCGGGCCCTGCAAGAGGAGGAGGGGAAGAACGAGGGAGAGTGGGAGGAAGGGGAGGGGGAAGGACGAAGGAAGAGGGAAGATACCACGTTGTGAAGGCGTCCTTGGCGCGTGCGTGGTTCCTGAGCGCCGAAACGCAATTCCAGAATAATTTGTGAGGACGTCGCACGCGAGAGCGCAGTCCTGAGTACATTGTAAGGAAATCTCAGGCGGAAGCGGGGGCCCTGACTAAGTTGCGAGGAGGTCTCAAGCGGGAGCGCCGTTCCTGAGCAAATTGCACGGAAGTCTCAGGCCGGAGCGGGGGTCCTCACTAAATTGCGAGGAAGTCTCAGGCGGGAGCGCCGTTCCTGAGTCAATTGCGTGGAAATGTCAGGCAGGAGCGGGGGTCCTGAGTAAAATTCGGAAGAAGTCTCAGGCGGGAGCGCCGTTCCCACGTAAATTGCACGGAAGTCTCAGGCGGGAGCGGGGGTCTTGATTACATTGCGAGGAAGTCTCAGACGGGAGCGCCTTTCCTGAGTAAATTGCGCGGAAGTCTCAGGCGGGAGCGGGGGTCCTGAGTAAAAATCGAGGAAGTCTCAGGCGGGAGCCGTTGTTGTTGTAGTCCGGGGGGCAGGGGCACAGTTTGAGCAGGAAGACTTTCCTTGAGAAAAGACAAGGTGCGAGCCCCGGGGGTGGCACTTCAATCGAAAAAAATCAATGTGCACCAGTGGGGGGGATCAACAATAATTATTCTTCAAGAATGAGAGTTCAACACCAACAACAACATCATCAACAACAACAACAACGGCTCCCGCCTGATACTTCCTCACAATTTTTTCCCAATCCGCGCCTTCGCGCGGGACTTCCTCGCAGTTCATGTGCGAATCGCGCTCTCGCGCGGGACTTCCTCGCATTTTATTCAGACGATACGTCGCGGCGCTCAGGAATCACGCTTTCGCTTTTGGCTTTTCTTACGATTTACTTGGGACTCGCGCTATCTCTCGAGACTTCCTCGCGATTCATGCAGGACCCACGCTTCAGCAACCCGCCTGCTCGACTTCGTCGCCTGGGCCCGCCTTCCCTACCTGCCCGCTATGGGTCTGCCCACCCGATCTGCCCGTCTGGTTCTACCACTTGTTTTCTACTCCTTGCCCCCCTCCTGCTAGTTTCTCTTGTGCTCCATTCTTCTACCTCACCCTTCCACCCGTCCTCTCTTTCTTTGTTTTAGGGGCTGCGCTAAATACACGTGGCAGGTAAGGAAGATATACCCCCAAGGGGATACGATCGAAGACGACGAGGGAGGGTACCGAGGGTTTGGGATATACGTCGTATACGTATTGATTGGCACGTTAGCAGATAGGAGCGAGCAGTCTTAAAATGAATGTTGCTGGTGTTGTTGTTGTTGTTGTTGTTGTTGTTGTTGTTGTTGTTGTTGTTGTTGTTGTTGTTGTTGTGGTTGTTGTGGTTGTTGTGGTTGTTGTGGTTGTTGTTGTTGTTGTTGTTGTTGTTGTTGAACACTCATTTCTGAAGAATAATTATTGTTGATCCCCCCTCTCCGGTGCATATTGTTTTTTCTGAATCAAAGTGTGCCCCTTGACGCTCGCACCCTGTCTTTTGACAGGGTAAGTCTTGGTGCTCAAACTGTGCCCTTGGCCCCCAAGATTGCAACAACAACAACAACGGCTCCCGCCTGAGACTTCATCCAAATTTACTCAGGACCCCTGCTCCCGCCTGAGACTTCCTCACAATTTACTCAGGATCGGTGCTCCCGCTTGTGACTTCCTCGCGATTTAGTCAGGACCCCCGCTCCCATCTGAGAGTTCTTAACAATTTACTCCGGAACGGCGCTCCCGCTTGAGTCTTCCTCGCGATTGAATCAAGACTTCTTCGCAATTTAATCAAGACCCCCGCTCCCGTCAGAGAACCCCTCACATTTTATTCAGGAATTGCGCTCTCGCCTGTGACTCCCATGCAATTTATTCAGAAATCGCGCTTTCGACACTCAGGAAACACGCTGCGCCAAGGACGCCGTCACAATTTACTTGGGAATCGCGCTCTCGCCATACTCAGGCATCCCGCTTGAATGTCCCACCCGCCCGACCCGCCCGTCAGGGGATCGCCCGCCCGTCGTGGGCTCCCGCCCGAGACTTCCTTCAGGAACGGCGCTTTCGCCTAGGACTTCCTCGAACGTTCACGCTCTTACCTTCCTGCTCCTCCTCCCTCTCCCTCCTCCCTCCTCTCCTCCTCCCTTCTCTCTCCCTCCTCTCTTCCCTCATCCTTATGTCTCTCTGCCCTATCCCCTCTCCCTCCTCTTCCTCCTTCCTTCTACCTCCCCTCTCCTGCCTCCTCCCTCCTCTTTCTTTCTTTCTCTCTCTCTATCTCTCTCTCCCCTCTCTCTCTCTTTCTCTACCTCTCTTTTTTTTTCTCCCTACCTAGGCTCTGCCTAGAAGGGTTCTTACTCTCTAGCTTAAAGGGGCCGGGCAGTGCTACACGCCCCGGGCGGTTCCCCCAGTCCCCGCCCCGCGGTTCCCCCAGTCGCGCCCCCTTAGCTTGGCTTAGCTTATCTCGTCTTAGCTTAGCTTGGCTTAGGTTAGCTTGGCTTAGCTTAGCTTAGCTTAGCTTGGCTTACCTTAGCTTAGCTTAGCTTAGCCTAGCTTAGCTTAGCCTAATGTAGCTTAGCTTAGCGTAGCATAGCATAGCGTGGCATATCATAGCACAGCATCGCATAACATAGCACAGTATTGCATATCATAGCTTAGCATAGCTTAGCATAGCGCCCCCTTAGCTTGGCTTAGCTTATCTCGTCTTAGCTTGGCTTGGCTTAGCTTAGCTCGGCTTAGCTTAGCTTAGCTTGGCTTACCTTAGCTTAGCTGAGCTTAGCTTAGCCTAATGTAGCTTGGCTTAGCGTAGCATAGCATAGCATGGCATATCATAGCACAGCATAGCATAACATAGCACAGTATTGCATAGCATAGCTTAGCATAGCTTAGCATAGCATCTATTAGTTAGCTTTAGCTTAGCTTTAGCTTAGCTGTAGCTTAGCGTTATCTTAGCTGTAGCTTAGCTTTACCTTCGCTTTAGCTTATATCTAGCGAAGCTTTAGCTTAGCTTTACCTTAGCTTTAGCTTAGCTACATGTTATCTATAGTTTATCTTTAGCTTAACGTTCGTTTAGCTTTCGCTTAGCTTTATCACAGCTGCAGCTTAACTTTAGCTTATATGTAGCTTATCTTTAGCTTAGCTTTACCTTCGCTTTAGCTTAGCTGTACCTTAGCTTTAGCTCAGATTTAGCGTAGCTTCAGCTTAGCTTTAGCTTAGCGTTATCTTATCTTTAGCTTAGCTTTAGCTTAGCTTCAGCTTAGCTTTAGCTAAGTTTTAGCTTAGCTTTAACTTAGCTTTAGCTTAGCTTTAGTTTAGCTTGAGCTTAACTTTAGTGTTACTACCAATGCTGCTTCCATGGGGGCTCCAACTCCTAGGTAGGGTCGCACTGGGGTAATTGTTTTTTCTCTCTCTCTCTCTGCCTATAAGCAACTGCCCCCCTCTTCGCTCCTTCTCTCCTTGCGTTTTCCCTCTTCCTTCGTCCCTCCCCCTCCCTTCCCCCCACTCTCCCTCGTTCTCCCCCTCTTCTTTTTGCAGGGCCCATAGTAATTCCAATGGCGGGCACATGTACGCCCACTAAGGATTGTCTGTCCGTTCAGGTTTGCCCGCCTGTCTAAGCCCGCCGCCCCCGGCAAAGAGAAATAATCCCCCCAAAGGGGGTGTGATCGAAGACAATAAGGGCGGGTATCGAGGGTTTGGGGAACTCGTTTTGAATGACACCGGGGCAAATAAGAGCGAGCAGTCTTATAACGGTTGTTGTTGTTGTTGTTGAACATTATTTATTCTAAAGAATAATTATTGTTGGGCCCCCTGGTGCGCGCCCCCCCTGCGCCGCCTAGGCCGCAGCTACATTTTCATCATTTTCGTGAGGAAGCCTCAGAAAAGAGGGTGTGTACAGGATCCGGTTGTTTTGTTGTAATCCGCTTTCCCTTGCAAAAAACAATAGAAAATGACATTTCTTGTTCTAATATAATCAAATTTCAAGAATCCCTTGCAAAAAATAAGGTAAAGTGGACATTCGCGCGCGCAAGACGAAATCCTTCCAAAACCTTAGTGTTCGCAGCGATTTTAACATAAAAACATCAAAAAACCAATGGTTTTTCAACAAAAAAATTGTCAAAATCTCATCCCGCGCGCTCTTGCGGATTCGTAGGAAACCCAACACTTTTTAAACATTTCTGTCAAACGGGCTTTTGCGAGCAACTTTTTCGAACTTCTGCGACAACGGTTGCGCACCTGCCAGGGCCATCATCCCTGTCAAATAATACCATGCGGGACACATTCGTTTTTTCTTCGCGCGCGCACGACAACCATCGGGACAACCATCGGAACAACCATCGGGACAACCATCGGGACAATCATCGGGACAGTCATCGGGACAACGATCGGGACAAGCACAACCATCAGGACAACCATCGGGACAATCATCGGGACAACGATCGGGACAACCACAACCATCAGGACAACCATCGGGACAACCATCGAGACAACCATCGGGACAACCATATCTCTCTCTCTCTTGTGTATTCCCACATCCCTCAGGAATTTGCCCTAAAGATGTGATCAACTATCTTGTGAGTACGTATCATGTGTATCATGTGTATCATGTACCATATGCATCATATGCAACAGATGTTCTGTGGAAGGCTTAACAACTTCTGTGGGTTAACAAGGCTTAACAACTTCTGTGGGTGTACGAACGTAGGCTTAACAACTTCTGTGGGTGTGTACTCCACGCCAGTGTAGTAGCCACGGTCGTCCGCAGGCCACGAAGTGAAGTGTCCGAACGTCATAGGGCGGGAAGCTGGGTGTGGGTGGTGGCGAAGAGTCGTGTGGATATTTGGTAGAGCTTGCACTGCCCCCCCACAAAGTGGGGGTACTGGCTGGCGTCGCATGAAAACCCTGGCACTGGTGAGAACACTGAGCGTTCGGGTAAAGTGATTGTTGTTGTTGTTGTTGTTGTTGTTGTTGTTGTTCTTGTTCTTGTTGTTGGTTGTTGTTGAGCTCTCATTTCTGAATAAAATAATTATTGTTGATCCCCCCCGTCCGGTGCATATTGTTTTTTTTTCTACCGGGGCTCGCACCCGGTTTTTTATCAGGGAAAGTCTTGAGGGTCAAACTGTGTCGTTGGCCCCCGGTTTACAACAAAAGCGGCTCCCGCCTAAGACTTCCTCGCAATTTAGCCAGGACCTCCGCTCCCGCCCGAGACTTCCTCGCGTTTTATTCAGGACTCGCGCTCTCGCTTGGGACTTCCTTAGAGTTTATTCTCCCGGCGCTCTGGAGTCGCGCTCTCGTTGGGGATTTGCTTGCAATTTACAGAAGAATAGCGCCCTTGCGTTGGAATTTCGTGCAATTTACTCAAGCGCCGCGCTCCCGACACCCAGGCACCCAGGAGTCGCGCTCACGCTTAGGACCCCTTCACAGATTACAAAAAAATCGGGATCTCGCTGCCCTTCGTGGCCCCGTTGCAGCCCTTCGTGGCCCCCTCGCTTTGTTTCGTGGCCCCGTTGCAGCCCTTCGTGGCCCCGTCGCAGCCGTTCGTGGCCCCGTTGCAGCCCCTCGTGGCCTCCTCGCTGCCCTTCGTGGCCCCGTTGCGGTCCTTCGTGGCGCCCTCGCTTTGTTTCGTGGCCCCGTTGCAGCCCTTCGTGGCCCCGTTGCAGCCCTTCGTGGCCCCGTCGCAGCCCTTCGTGGCCCCGTTGCAGCCCTTCGTGGCCCCCTCGCTCCCCGTCGTGGCCCCGTTGCAGCCCTTCGTGGCCCCGTCGCAGCCCTTCGTGGCCCCATATATGTATGCCCTTCGTGGCCCACGCTCGTTCGGGCCCGTGGTGGCCCCATATGCTTCTGTCCTACGTGGCCCAGTTGCTACCCTCAGTGGCCCCATCGTTGCCTTCTGTGGCCCCGCATTCTCAGCCCTTCGTGGCCCCAGCTCGTTCGCGCTCTTCGTGGCCCCATACGCATTCTCTTCGTGTCCACGCTGTTGCCTTTCGTGGCCTGCTTCGTGTCCTTGTGGCCCTGCTGTCGTTCTCTTTCGCTCTCGCTTTCGCTCGTCGTCGTCGTCGCCGTCGTCGTCGTCGTCGTCGTCGTCGTCGCCGTCGTGGTCGGTCCCCTGTCCGTCCCTCTTGGGGTCGGGTCGACGATCCGCGGCCGCCCCGCCGATCAGCGCTGCCGCTGGCCAGGCCGACGGTCCGCGGCCGCCCCGCCGCTTGCCGGGGCCCGGCCTGCAGGGAAGAAAGGTATACCCCCCCAAGAGGGGTTCGATCGCAGACGAACAGGGCGGGTATCGAGGGTTTGGGAAATAGGCGTTATTGGACACTCGAGCAGATAAGGGCAAACAGTCTTAGTATGATTGTTGTTGTTGTTGTTGTTGTTGGTCGCTATTGTTGTTGCTGCTGCTGCTGTTGTTGTTGTTGTGGTTGTTTTTGTTTTTTGTTGTTATTGTTATGGTTGTTGTTGTTGTTGTTGTTGTTGTTGTTGTTGTTGTTGTTGTTGTTGTTGTTGTTGTTGTTGTTGTTATTGTTGCTGCTGTTGCTGCTGTGGTGGTTGTTGTTGTTGTTGTTGGTCGTGATTGTTGTGGTTGTTGTTGTTGTCGTTATTGTTGTTGTTGTTGTTGTTGTTGTTGTTGTTGTTGCTGTTGTTGTTGTTGTTGTTGGTGGTCGTTATTATTGTTGCTGTTGTTGTTGTTGTTGTTGTTGTTGTTGTTATTATTGTTGTTGTTGTTGTTGTTGTTGTTGTGGTGGTGGTGGTGGTGGTGGTGGTGGTGGTGGTGGTGGTTGTTGTTGTTGTTGTTGTTGTTGTTGTTGTTGGTGTTGTTTGTGCTGTGGTTGTTGCTGCTGAATCTGACTTCTCGAAGAGTTCAGTATTTTTGGACACCCTGCGTCCGTCCTGGCGCTCTCGCCCCCGCGCCTGCCGTTGCGGGGAGGTGGGCCGACGAAAAACGCTCACCAGGTGCCGCTTGGCGCGCACGCACCTGGCTGGCGGCCCGGCCAGCTCGCCGCCGCGCGAAAGCCGAGGCGTGGGGCGAAGTTCGCGCATGGCTTCGGAGGTCCTCCACCTGTGCGGGGGGCTGTGGGGCGCGCCCCGCGCCCCGTCCGCGGCCGCCGCCCTTGCCGTCGCTTCCGGCAGCCCCTCGCCGAGCGCCCTCGTTCCCAGGGGCCCGATGCTTGACTTTTTCGAGCTGGGGCCCCTGGCAGTCTCGGCCGACTCCTGGGACTAGCTGTCCGTCGCGGGCCGTTTTGATTTTACGGCCCCGGGGCCCGCCGAGGGCCCCGAGAGGCCAGAACACCGCGAGAAGCCTCCGCCCTGTTTTTTTTTGCGGTGCGTTGGATCTCTGGGCTGGGTTTACCGCACCGCAGGCACGTCCTCTCGCTGTGGCCTCTTGCCGCGGCTTGCGCGCTGCTGGGCCTGCGTGCTAGACTCTTCGTCCCGTCTCGGCCTCGCGCGGCATTGCCTGGGCCCAGGCCCACGTCTGGTCGCCCTCCTGGCCGCCAGCGCGTCTTCCCAGGGAAGCTCGCCGCATCCGAAGCACTCGTCGTGCAGCTCGAGCTCGGCCTCGTCCACGAGGCAGTCCTCGCCGCCGCGTCGTGGCGTGGCCTCAGAGCGCCATGCCTCTGGCCACTGCGTCCGCTGTGCGGTCACGAGGCGCTGGGCAGTCGTAGGCGTTGTTGGCGCTGGAGACCGCCGTTGCCTGGCCGCTTTCGGGTAGCCCGCTTCCCGACAGAAGTATCCAGCCCCCGACCGCGGCCAGGAGTGACTCCTCGCTGGGTCCTGGGGGAACCGCTGCAGCTGACTCGGAGTCTATTCACGGACCCCTAACTCTTCGGGAGGAGCCTTCAGATAGGAGGCCCAAACCAAACCGCCCATATCTTTTATCCCAAATGCAAGGGCGGGGGCCTAATTTAGACGCCTTCATTGTGACAGTAGGGTCGGGGGCTCCATCATTCTGGCTGGACCTTCTTCACTAGCAGGAGTCGCTGCTGACGTTACCGTCTTGGAGCTCACCGCCTCCAGGTCCGTTCGAGTTTCGCCACAGTTGCACGCCACCATTGACTCACCACGAGCCTGCCGCGCTGTCTTGGAGAAAGCCTTCATGCACGTCGCCACGTCGGCAACCAGAGCATCTCCGATGTCCTTGACGCAAAGAACTCGGTGCCCGTGTCCCGAGTGAGTCTGTCGGCATCCTCGTTCGATATGGCCTGCACCACCTCCTTCGCGCCCAGCGAGCCAGCGCGGCGTCCCCGGGCGGCATGAGCTAGCTGCAGCCACGAGGAGGCCACAGACGGGCCCTCCCATTATGGAGCACTCGCAAGTCGGACGTGCTGCGCGTGCCGAGTCTGACCCGGCGCCTCCCCGTGCTGTCCAGGCTGTTCGCCCTGCTGCCGCTGGAGCGCGCACGCCTGCGTGTGCGCCTCGGCGAGCCTGCTTCTGCGCATGACTGGGCAGCTCGTAACGTCGCCCCTTTCGGGCGACTGCGCTCCGCGCGCGGGCGCGCCTGCGCGTCTGCGTCGCGCGGGCTGGCACCCGCCAGCAGCTGCAGCTCCGCGGTGCAGCGGGCTTCCTGCGGGGGGAGCTGCGGGGCGTTGAACTGCCCCGCCGCCGTCCGGCGCCTCTCCGGCTCCTGCCCTCCGAAGCCGGCTCTTCTGACCCCGGCTGCTCCAAGTACCAACTCCAGAGCCTGAGAGGCCAAGATGGGCGCCCCGGCACCAACCCGCTGCACCCGCGCAGGTGCCTTCTGCGGGACTGTCTGTCTGTCTGTCTGTCTGAACTGCCCCCCCTGGATTCTCGCGGCGTTGCCAAGCGGTGCCAGCACGATAGTGGTCCAGCAGGGCCCTTCTGCCTTCGCCTTCGCGTCCCCTTCTGCCAGCACGATAGCGGTCCAGCCAAATAGGGAACGAAGTCCCCTTCTGCCTTCGCGTTGCCAGGCGGTGCCGCGGTGCCTTCTCGCGGCTTTGCCAGGCGGTGCCTCTGTCGTGCGATCTGGTCCTCTTCGCGAGCTGCCTTGCCACGGCCCTGCCTGCAGTGCGGCGTGGCGCGGGCGACGCGCCGAGGCCAGCGGAGGCGTTCCCCCTTCTCCTGGCAGGCCGGGGGCGGGCTCGCTGTCGTCGCCCCGCCGGCGCGGGACAAATCCCGGAGAGCAGTCGATGTCGCGGGCACCTCTGTGGCTCTGCCAGCCCCGTCCTCGGGCCGTGGTTTGTGGCTCTTGGTTTATCGGGGGTGGATCGACCTCCTACCCTGACACGTCGATTAGTCAACTGGCCGTTTTCGGTTCGCGAGAGGGCGTTGCGGCCGCCATTTTTGCGGGTCCAGGTCCGTCGGGTTCGGTCTTGGGCTGTTTTAACCAAAGGGAGGTTTACTAAAGGGAGGTTTGTGCACCGCCGAAACTCTGTGGGCCTGACAGCCCTGTCCTCTGGCGGTGGTTTGTGGCTCTTGGTTTATGATGCTCCAGCCTACTTTTGCCTTGATCGCCAGAAAGAAGTTCGAGCACCAAGAAAGTGCCGACATTCGAGGTTTTTCACGTGTCGGGCCCTGGGAGGCGATGCTCTTTCGACACCGTTTCGATACTTTTTTGGGTGGTCGAAACTATTTTTGGGATTTGGTCCTTCAGTACGGTTGGAGCAGCACAAGTCTTGGGGCACTGCCTGGTGTTTTTTCTGGGGCACCCTGTAGCCCTCTGGGGGCCTCCAGGCCTCCAGGGGGGGAATTTCGAGGACCTCTATGCTCACATGGGGCATGCCCCTCTACAGGAAAACTCAAATATAGCTTCAGAACTAGAATGGGGACGATTTTTTGAGTATGTTTTGACTACTTTGGGGCATGTGTGGAGTATTCCTGGTTTTTCGCCCAACATCCGCCTGCAGGGGGACGTGCCCGACCTAACTCTGTGCCTCCTCCTCCTGTTCCTTGGACCCCACGCCGGCTGAGGCCCGCCGCCGCCAAGAAGGGGCGCAAGAAGGCGCCGCACGAGGCGGCTGGTCGTCGTCGTCGTCGTCGTCGCCGCCATTGTCGTCATTGTTGTTTCTGTTGTTGTCGTCGTCGTCGTCGTCGTCGTCGTCGTCGTCGTCATTGTCGTCATTGTCGTTTTTGTCGTCGTCGTCGCCTCCTTCTGTTCTCCTTCCGCTTCCCCGCTTTTTCCTCCTTACAGTCAAAAACCTAATACGGACGCGCGACTTTGCTGAGGGTACCCTTGCGTCCTTGCTCTTCCTTTCCTGCGTCCTTGAGGTTTTCGTTGTCCGCCGCCCCAAAAATCCCAACTTCGGCTTCCAAGGGTCTTGCGTCCTTACTGCGCGTCCTTATTAGGGTTTTTGACCGTATCTGTCTCTTCGTCTCTTTCCGCTTCCCCTCCTCCGTCTTCTCTTCTCTCCTTCCTCCTCCTCCTCCTCCTCCTCCTCCTCCTCCCCCTCTTTGCCCCCCCTCCTCCCCCCCTCCCCCCCTCACCTCCTCCCCCTCCTCCTCCTCCTCCTCCTCCTCCTCCTCCTCCTCCTCCTCCTCCTCCGCCTCCTCCTCCTCCTCCTCCTCCTCCTCCTCCTCCTCCTCCTCCTCCTCCTCCTCCTCCTCCCTCTC
This sequence comes from Prorocentrum cordatum, assembly GCA_963575745.1. Classification (NCBI taxonomy): domain Eukaryota; class Dinophyceae; order Prorocentrales; family Prorocentraceae; genus Prorocentrum; species Prorocentrum cordatum. Next base: position 73,481 of record CAUYUJ010019818.1, on the reverse strand, counting down.
TGTCCAGAGGAGGATGCATCGCGACCCCCAATCGCCCATTCCTCGCCAGTCGGGGCCCGACAGCCCACCCCCCTCCCGGGGATGACTCGAGCTCGCCCTCGGGGGCCTATCGCGGCGTCCCGTCGGCGACGTGCCGCCGACTTTGGGTACAGGCTCCCTCCCCCGGGCCACTTCCCCCCTAGGTAGCGTTTCCCCTCCATCCTGCTCCTCCCCCTAGGTAGCGTTTCCCCTAGGCAACGTCTCCCCTCCATCCTGCTCCTCCCCCTCCGCAGCCGTGGGCCTGGGCACGACAGCCGCCGCGCGCAGCGCGCGGCCTGCGCCGGGGCGTCGCCCAGGTGCTTGCGGCAGCTGCCCCTGCCGGCCAGCCCCGCGGGACTCAGGAGGGGAAACACACAGACACAATTAATCGCCGATTCTCAGGAAAATGTTCAAAAATATGGGAAGTGGGGGGGAAGACAAACACCCCAAAAACATAGGAAAATAGGGGGGATATTCTTATTTGTGTGTATCTATTTGTGTGTCCTGGGGCCCCTTCAGGGACGTTTGTGCGGCAGATTCGTGTCGTGTCGACGCGGCGGCGACCCCGCCGCGGGCGTTCAGGGCTGGACGTCGCCAGTGGCCCAGAATCCCGGCCTGTATGAAGCGATCTGGCGATCGGGAAACTGCCGCTCGTTCGAGGCCGAGCGATCCACGCGGCGCCAGGGACGAGTCGTGCTCGAGTCGGGGTCCCACAGATAGTGTGGTGACCACACCGTGGGTGATTCAGCGGGTCTTCGGGGCCACCGCACGGTTTTGGGGCTCGGGTCGTTCTCCAGGGATGTCTCGGGCGACCGGGGCCTCCAGGGTCCCAAGGGCCGTGCGGTGACGGACCTTTGTGTGAGGTCTCTTGGGACTCCGAGCTCACCGCGTGGTCTGTCAGCATGCGGTTTGGCACTCCCGAACGAGCTCGGCCCCTCGCGACCTCAGCGACCAGCGAGCTGCCCTCGGGTCCCCGGGGGGTGCTGCGCGGCCGCGGCCCGGCGAGGCACCCGCCCTCCGAGCGCCCTGGGTGGGGCCGGTGGAGGCCCGGCAGGCCTTGCGCCGTGAGAGAGGCGCGAATGACGTCGAGCTCGGTGGGTCCGTGAGCAGGCCTTGCGCAGGCCTTGGGCCTCGGGTGAAGTCGGGCCTGTCCCTCTACATGAGGAGAATTCAAAAATAGTTTGAAAATAGTCGGGGGGCGACTTTTTTCAGCATTTATGGACCATGTTTGGGTACTTTGGAATATTTTCAATTTTCGCCCAAAATCCGCCTGTAGGGGGACATGCCCGACCTAAGCCTTGGGCATCGAGGTGTGGCCCAGCCGGCCACGCTGCTGCTCACCGCAGCCGCAGGCGTCGCCCGACGCGGCGCGCCGTGTGCAGTGCTTTCGCCTCTCCCGCCTTCTGCGCCTGATGGGCCAATCTTCCACCACCACTGCCATATGTAGGACGGGGGAGAAAGGAGGATGAGGAGGTCCTCCCCCTCCTCCTCCTCGTCCTCCTCGTCCTCCTCCTCCTCCTCCTCCTCCTCTCCTCCTCCCTCCTCCTCCTCCTCCTCCTCCTCCCTCCTCCTCCTCCTCCTCCTCCTCCTCCTCCTCCTCCTCCAGAGGTAGGTGGGGGAACATGGGCCCAGCAGCGCCGCCCTGCCCCCTGCTGCCCTGCCCTGCCTCTCCTGCACGAGGAGGAGGAGGAGGAAGACCAGGATGAGGAGGAGGAGGAGGAAGGCCAGGAGGAGGAGGAGGAGGAGGAGGAGGAGGAGGAGGAGGAGGAGGAAGAGGAGGAGGAGGAGGAGGAGGAGGAGGAGGAGGAGGAGGAGGAGGCGGACGAGGACGAGGAAATGGAGGAGGAGGAGGAGGAGGAGGAGGAGGAGGAGGAGGAGGAGGAGGAGATCTAGCAGAATGGCCAGAGGCCTCTTGGATTCCTCTCGGAGCCTTTCCATATGTCTCTTGCGCGCCAGTTGGAGTCATCTTGGCGCGTCTTGGGGGGGTTCTTGGTGGTCCTGCGGTCCCCTTGTAGCCTCTTTGGTGCCTTGGAAGAAGGGTATCTTGGGGTATTTGCGAGTTCAATTGGGCGGCCCTTGGGGGCCTCTTGGGTGCCTTTTAGGGACCTCATGGGCGCTTGTTGGGGCCCTCTTTAGGCCCTCTTGGGAGCCTTGGGGGCCATTTTGGGGGAGTTCGACAAAGAAGGGGGGGTCCTCAATGTGGTTTACCCCCTCCCGGAGGCCAACATGGGCCCCAAACCACGGCCTTCTCCCGGAGGCCTCCTTCGACACTCTGGCACCTTGCCGCCCACCCCCCTTCCAGGTCCAGGGGGAAGGGGCCAGGGAGGAGGGAAACCCTTCCCCGAGGGGGAATACGTTGGCTGGAAGAGAAAATACGAAATCACTCGCGCCTTTAAGGGGTGGTTGGATTCCTGCCTATGTTGGGGCCATAGACAGGGAGGGTTCATGGCTGACAGAGAGGAGTTCAGGACGTGCCCTTGGGTTACCTGGTGCCCCACAAGGCTTGTGGGATTCAAAGCGTTTCCCATCGCTTGGTGGCGTGTCGTTGCTGGACTCGTTCGGCGAATGGGCCGTCCCTGCGCCATCACTGAGGCAACCACAGGAACCGATCGTTCGCTTGAGGTCTGCGGTTGGGTCACACCACAAGAAATAAAAGCGGTCGGCATCGTCTTTGGCAAGCTCGATGACCATTCGACTGTCGACGCGATGCATCAGCAGTGGGCATTCTAGATAACGGCGCTCCTGCGTCTTTCCTGGAAAATGATCCTGCAGGCGATACGCGACAGCACAGAGAGCCGCAACATAGTGTTGTTGATGCGACTGGCGTTGCTGAGCCGCACGGTGTAGGGCTCAAGGACGTCCACGAGGGCTTGCGGAAAAAAGCCAGCTCCCTCATGAAGTTCTGCAAGCGCTAATCCTGTGCCGCCCTCCTCGCACCCTGCTCTTGCCCATGTAGTGCCTCTGGTTTTTCCCACTGTGCTGGTGGAGCGCGGTACCATGCCCTGACGTGGGGCGTCGGACAGGTTTTCCGTGGGTTGTTGCGTGCGGGGCCGCGACAGCGGCCCCGTGGCCGCCGATTGCGGTTCAGATCCTCCTCGCCCCCTCTCTTCCACCTCATTTTCCCGCTCTCCTTCCTTGAGGAGAATCGGGATGGAGGGGGGGGGACGGTGGGCTGAGTCTGAACCGCAGAGGTGTTGACCGCGTGGACGAGGAGAAAGGCAGGGGTCTCTCGCCGCGGCCCAGGCTGTGCCCGACCTTTCCGTAGAAGAGACTTGACAAACATATTGGGTGGGTTCGCTGATCAGCGAAACGTGAGGACGCCACGTTCCAGAGAAGAGCCAGCATGCTGTCCGAACTTCCTCTGCTTCTACCGCTGCGTCTGACCACTGTGTGCGGCACGAGCTTTGTTGTCGTTGCCGCCCCCTGGTCTCGCGCATCAGGGCGCCCGGCTCGCAGGTGGAGGCCTCTGGGTGCCACTTGGGTTCTTCTTGCGGGCGTCATTGGGGAGCTTGTGAGCCTTCGGCAGCCTCTCGGCCTGAAGCGGGCGTTCCAAAGGTTTCGGACGCAGTCGGAGGCCGCCAGATGCCTCCGAGGCCCGACGCTTTCGGGATCCTTGAATTCGGGGTTCAAGCCTCCGAGCGGGAACACATCGTATTTTGTGCCCGAAGACGGCTTCAGAGTTGGCCGTGGATATTGTACTTCGCATTCACGCATGGTGCGCTCGGACCGTGCCCCTGGGAGCGAGGAGCAGCGGCGCTGGACGGCGAAACATTGTGCTGGGCAAGACGACCCGCCAGAATTTCCAAGGGGGTCGCCGCCTCCTTGGGGGGAACCCCACGCGCAGAGTCATTGCATCGGAAGGGGACGCCCGTAACAGGCATGGTGCCCCCCCGACGTGAAAGACGACGATCGAATACCCAACCATTCGCAGTATTGCGTTGCCTTGGAAAAGAGCCCGTCTCGGAATTTGTCGTGGGCCATTGCCTTGGAATCAGGGGAAGCAGTGCTTTCGGACATCCTCAACGTGGGGTGGGGGCAGCAACGTATTTACGAATGTTCCCAATCGTGGGCTCCGAACAGTTGATTATTGGATTTCGGGTGTATGCAACGTGGTGTGATCTGCCTGGCGCAAACGATATTGCGCAATACAGGTGGTGTAAAGTTTGTGGTGTTCGCAATGTGGTGTACGCAGAGTGGTGTGAAATCTGTAGTGCAACATGTGTGGTGCAACGTGCGTGTGTGTGTGTGTGTGTGTGTGTGTGTGTGTGTGTGTGTGTGTGCGTGCGTGTGTGTGTGTGCGTGCGTGCGTGCGTGCGTGTGTGTGTGTGCGTGTGTGTGTGTGTGTGTGTGTGTGTGTGTGTGTGTGTGTGCGTGTGTGTGTGTGTGTGTGTCTGTGTTTGTGTGTGTGTGTCCGCCCACCAGGCGAAGCCCCGCCGCCCACGCCGCCCGCCGGACGAAGCCCCACCGCGCCCGCCCAGCCCACGGAACACCCTGGCGGCGCCCGCGGCCAACCAGCAGGCGGGAATTCGCCACGACAGCGTAGCGCACGGGGCGACCGCCGCCGCCCACCCGGCGGACATCTCGCCACGCCCGCCCCAGCGCACGGGGCGTCCACAAGGCGGCCGCGGCCGCGTACACGGCGAGACCTCGCCGCGCAAGCCTAGCGCACGGGGCGCCCTAAAGGCGCCCGCGCCCGCCCACAAGCCAAGTCTTCGCCGCGCATGCCTTTTGCGCGTAGCGCCCGCGAGGCACCCGCGCCCGTCCACTTGGCGAAACCCCGCCACTCCACCCCAATTCTGTTCACACCCCCAACAGGCGCCGAAATGCAGACTCTGCTTGATGAGTACTTCGGGGCCGTCCTGCTCGAAATGGGGGCCACGCGTTGCTGCGAGGCCGTGGCGCTAGGATGTCGTCATCCATTGTGTTGCATATTTCAGGAGAGATAAAGCACACAGACACAATTAATCCTCGATTCCCCCGAAAATATGGAAAATATGGGAAGTGGGGAGGAAGACAGAAACCCACAAACTATGGGAAAATATGGGGAATGTTTTTATTTGTGTGCATTTATTTGTGTGTCCTGGGGCCCCTCCAATATTGTCGTGGCCTTGGGAAGCGAAGGCGCGTGTCGCGCGTGTCGCGCGGGGCGGCGGCGCCGCGAGGCAGGACCCTGTCGTGTCTGAGGCCGACGCCTCGTGGCCATGGCGGCCGAGGTTCCCTGCGTCGCACGCGGGTTCATGGGTCTGAGTCGGGCGTGTCCCTCTACAGGGAGGGGGCATATTCCAAAATTGTCAAAAATAGTATGGGGACGATTTTTCTAGCATCTTTTCACCATAGTTTTTTGTTGTTGAATACGTTTAAGTTTTCGTCCAATATCCGCCTGTAGGGGGACGTGTCCGCGTTAATTCAAGGGTGTTGTGGAACGACAACGGGACATCGGTTTCGGAGCACACTTGCCAGGACAAAGGAACTACGTTGTATTAAACAGGGGCGTCGGTGTCTGGAGTTGTTGTGTTTGTTCCTGGTTTCGGCGGACTTTCGCGCTCGGGTCGACGACGCGTGCAGTCGTAGAAACCGTGCTTCGTAGTGAAAGGGGCCGTCGCCTGGGGAATGTTTCCTTCCATGTAGTACCTGGTATTGTTTTCCGCGGGGCTGGGCCGCGTGGTGCGTCGTTGTGCCTTTCGATTTTTGGCGTGTCCATGTTCGTGCGTGTGTGTTTCTGGGCGCCGCCCAAAAGCAGCGCGGCGCAAACGCGTGGGACGAGCTGCTGGCTTTAGACCTCCCCTTGACGGGCGTCCTGGCGGCCCTGGACCAACTCGGCACTTCAGCCGGCCTGTCCGCGCTGGAAGGGCAACTGTCCGCCGCGCGTGCGCTCTCTGAGGACCCGACTGGCTCCGAAGTCGGGCCCCTCCCCGCCTCGCCGGCTCCGACCGGGGCCCCGTGCATTGGCAGCGGGCGGACCGGCAGCGGACGCGAACTGCATGGGCCGCCCCCTGAGGAAGCACTCCCTGGTTGCGCTCGGCCCCCCCGGAATTTAATCTAGAGACATCGGGTTTCAGCCTGCCGCCCAGCCGCGCCAGATCGGGTACGACGAGTGCGCGCGAGCCCCTCTCGATCACGATGGCGGCGCTTGGGTTGGCCCAGATATCCGCGGGATCCAAGCTGCCAGCCGCAAGGGCGCATGCAAACAGGGGTCGACTGCCGATGGGTCCGCGCCCCGTGCTGGAGAGCCGACCGAGAGGCCAGGGGAGAACCGATCCCGCCGGGCGCCGAGCTGGCAAACTTCCTGCGCGACCTAAACCAGCGGCAGCCAGCCGCGCCCACGGGCGCAAATCGCCGTGCAGTCGGCATGGCGAGGACAAGGCCGCGCCGAGCCCTCCTACCTCGATCTCGCCGCGGGGGCCCGCCCCCGCGCGCGCAGTCGCCCCCCAATCCGAGGGCGGGGTCGCGTGAAGGCCGAGGGGGCAGGCCCCGGGGCCGCTGCCGCCCGTCCTCCCGAGGATGTAGGAACTGATCGGCCCGCGGCTCGGGAAGACGCAACCGACGACCTGGAGACGCCGAGCCCAACCGCAGGGGCAAGGGCCAACCCTTGCGTGCCAAATCGCCAGCCGCAACATCTGCCAGCAGAAGGGGCGGGGGGGTGCCTGGGAGCGAACGGTGCAGCCGCCGCCCGGGAGACGCAGACCGCGCCCCGCCGCCGGACGAAGGGCGATGGCGAAGCCGCGCGCCAGAACCTGGGGCCGCGCGACAGACGGCAGACCGCGCCGGGCCTGGCGCCCCAGCGGACAGGGGCCCCCGCCAGAGGACAGGGGCCCCCGCCAGGGCCCCCCGACCCAGCTCGAGCGACGACGTCCCAGCGCCCAGAGATAACGCGCCCCCCGTGCGGGAGACGGGCCCCCCGGCCCCTAAGGGCACGGGCGCCTTCCCTCCCGGCGCTCTGCCCCAGACCCCCATGCCGGGGCGGGCTGCGACCTCCCTGGGCGACTTCGACGACGACGGCCCAGTTGACTTCGCGCAGTTCGTCAGGGCCAACTACGCCCGGCAGTCACTCGGCGGTGGATCAATCATTGCGCGCAACGCCTAAGCGAGGGCAGCAGGGCGCCAGCCGACCAGAACCGGGCCTTCCTGGACGCTTTTCTTCGAGCCCTACGGGGGGGCGGCCAGTTTGCGGGCCAGGGAACTGACGGCTGGTCCTGGCAGGGGGCCCGCCGCCAGTTCATGCTCGGCAGCGGGCGAGCGCCCCTCTCGGCGGGCCGACTGCGCGCCTGCCCTCCCGAGGCGCCCTGCCCAACTAATGCGGGCAGATGCCCGGTTGAGGTTCGTGCGCAGGCTAGGGGGGGATGCGTTCGCGCAGTGCCTCATGCTGCAGGCTGGCGCCGCATGGTCTGCCCGCTCCCTGCCGCGCCGGAAAGGAGTCGCCATCTCCCCCCTGGCCGACGCCGTCGACGCCAGAGACGAATTCGTGGATCGAAACGTGGCCGCCTTGCGCCCCCCCGAGCCGGCCAAACCGGTCCCGGAGAAGGGCGAGGAAGACTGCGCCAGTGTCCGCGCCATGGTACAGCTCGCCCGGACGCTGCGCGACAACGTTGACGGCCTGGCGACGCTGGGCAGAGGGCGACGGCAGTGACAGAGCCCCGATGGGGCCCCGTGACGCCCCCGCGGCCCAAGGATCCAGGCGACGGATTAAACAGGGGACGCCCCTGAGGCGGGAGACGCGCCGCCCTGGCACGCGTGGTCGCCCACCTCATCAGGCAGAAGGGGCGCGCTCTCAACCGGGAGGACAACCTCGCCTAGCAATGGCCCTCCTACAAGGGGCCCCGACCGCCGCTGGCTGCCCGCGAGCCAGGGCAAGAATCCGAACAGGTGCAGTCAGCGGCGCCGCGCGAGATTCCTCGCTATGCAGGGGGCGCATAGCCTATCGTCGCCAGAGCCGTTCTACTACCTGCCTGGCGCAGACAACCTGGGCGGGGCGGGCCCGAGCGCCGTCGCGAAGACGACCCCCGACAAGACGGCGCCGGGCGCCCAGGCTGAGCGCCCGATCCCATAGGGCATCGCGCGCTGCCGCAGGGCGGCGCCGCCGCGGCCACTGCCCTTCCCCGGGCAGAGGCCTCGGGGCGCACCCTGGCTTAAGAGCGCGCGACAGCGCGACCGAGGTCCCGCCTGCCGCTGGTTGGATGCGCGCCCCGCCAGCTCTGCGCCCCCCGACGCAGAGCCGCCCGCCCCCCCCCCCCCTCTTCCTGCCTAGGAGGCTCGTGCAGACGCCCCGTCGCCCCCGGGTCAGATGGCCCCCGCCAGATGCGGCTGTCGATGATTCGCCGGGCGCTGACGCGCCGGGTCAAGACCCCCAGGCGCGCCCCAGCGCGGGGCCCCACGCGGCCGACCGCGCCCGTGCAGCGTCCAGCGGCGCTCGCCCAGGAGACGCAGCGCGGCAGGCCGCCCAGCCCGCGCGACGCGAGCAGGCCGCGGTGCCCATCGACACAGCCGGGGCGGACGCAGGTGGGCCTTTCCCCGGCGACCGCCGCGCTAGTGGCAGCGACTGAGCGCGCCGCGACAACCGAGCCCAGAGACAGACGAGCACGGACGTCCCCCAGGGCGGGCGAGCGAGAATGCAGCGGCCAACTGCGCTGCGCCAGGTCAGGGCGCAGCGGCCCCTGGGCCAACTACCAACAAGAGCCAGGGGCCTCCTCCTCGACCGCCGGCCTGCCCCGCGCTGGCCCGGAGGCGCGCGAGCTGCGCGGGGCTCCGCGGGCCGATCGAGACTGCGCCCGCGACGGCGACCACGGCGGCGCGCTATGCATTCGGCACCGACGGATGATTACCTGGCAGCGGGCGTGGAACATCAACGCCAAAGCCAGGGGAACTCGCCCAGACGTCGTCAGCGGGCTGATAAAGCGGGAGCGCGGCGCGCTTTCTGTCGAAGGATGGAACGCGTTTCGGAGCCCTTGACGACCAGGGGCCGGCGAGAGGCACCTGCGACCCGGGGGGGGCGGCGACTTCTGCAAGAAGTTCGCGGTGCAGATCGCGGGGTGTCCAGATGGGCTGGGGGGCAGTCCGGGGGCGCCGGCTCTGGCTTGCTCGGCGCGACGAGGGCCGGGGCAGGGGGGAGGCCGCGACCCATCCTGGAAACGTAAGAGACACGCCGACCCCACCTGGCCCAACAAAACGATCAGTCGAGGCCGCGCCGTCTCGACCCGTCAGGCCCGCCCCGCTTCTGGGGCCCTCGACATGCGGCCGCGCCATGCAGCGGCCAGCGCCGTGCGCCGAGCGCCGGGCCTCCTCGCGCTGCTGCGCTGGTTTGGGCCCGCAGACCTGCCGCGTGCTGTCCGCCCAGAGCGGGGGTCGCTCAATTGCTTCTGCCGCAGTCCGCTCTCGCAGGTTACTGCGCCAGTTAGGCGCCCCTAGACCCGCCATGTACTCTCCGCCCAAACGGCGCGTGGCGTTCACGCCTTCGGCTGCGGCCCGTCACGCAGGATACTGCGCGGGCTATGTGCCCCTAGACCAGCCGCGTGCTGTCCGTCCAGACAGCGCGTGGTTTTCCGCGGCTTCTGCCGTGGTCCTCTCAAACATGTTCCTGCGCCAGTCTGGTGCTCCCAGACCGGCCGCGTACTGTCCGCCCAGACGGCGCGTGGCCCCGCGGCTTCAGCCACATTTTTGAAGCACTGATGGCCGCCTTCTTCGGCCGGGCCGCAGTTTTGACGCCCGCACCGCTCTGGCCTGGCCGCAGTGTGGTCGTTGGCGCGGCGCGGCGTGGTTGTCCGCAGCATCGCCGCAACATGGGCCGCCCGTCCGGCAGCTCACGCCGGTGCCGCGTCGCCCGGACTGACACCCCGCCGGTAGTGACCCCGCTACAGGTGGGGCGCTCCTCTTCCCTCCCCCCCCCTTTCCTCCCTTCGCCTTTTCCCTCCCTCTCTTCGCCTTTTCCCTAAATTTCTTCGCGCGCCGCCATGGCGGCCACGCTGCAGCCGCAGCTGGCAGCTACCCCCTTGGTGTCGGTGCCGCCGGGCCTGGTCTTGCCGCCCTGCACCTCGCCCTGCGGGCTCAGCGTTTTGCTGGTGGCAATCTGAAACCCAGATTGCCCGTTTACTTGCCGTACCTCGTCGACCCACCTGGCCGTGCCTCGCTGCGTTTTTTTCCCGACTTACAGTACCTAGTCAGCCGTCTCTGACGGCGTCGCCGCAGGTGCCTTTTGATCCCGCGTGCTGGGCCTCGTCATCGCCCGTGGATGCCCCGGCGCCGCGGCCGGGTCGCTGCCGCGGTCCCCGCCGCCGAGGCTGGCCGCGCCAGCGCATTCGGGTCGGAAGCTTTCCGTTTCTGAGTGCCCCCTCTTCTTCCCTCGTCCTCCGCGGCCGTCCGTCTGTCTCTGTCGTGTCCATTTCGCGCTGGACAGTTCGGTCTTCGGTAGCCCCGTTTAGCCCGATTTGCGATGCAGCAGTTCTGCCTCGCCGCCGACGGGTAAAGTGGTGTATGTGTGTTTCAGTGTGTGTGTGTGTGTATGTGTATCGTGAGGGCTGCGACCCTGTATGACAGGACCGTGCCGCTTCAAAGGGGTATTGCTAATCTAGTATACATTGTTGTGAATTTCACGAAGGGACGCGGCCGTTGGCGTGGGAACCCTTTTGCAAGCTGCAGCGGGCCCCTCGAGACCACGACTTGCCAAGCGCCCCCATGGTGTTCCGAATAATCCGTTTTGGTGGGCAAGCGCGGGCTTCGCAGCTTGGCAGCGGGATGGGGCCATCACGTATTCTTCTCGTATCCGAATGCGGCAGAACTCGCAGGGGTCCTCCGTGGCGGTGCGCGGTGTGCGGGGTACCGCAGGGTGGCGGCTGATGTGTCCCGTCGCTATGGCTGGTGCCCCCAGTTCTGAAAGCGGCCCGTCGCGGATCAGGGGTCGTATGCGCCGTGGTCATCCGCTGGAGTTTCGTGCGGCCGTTTGCGCGACGGCTTCGCCCATCGTTTTCCTCTCTGTCACGTGCCACGCCGTAATTATATGCGTTCCCCTCCCTGTTCTCCTCCTCGTCCTTCGTCTCGTCCCGTGCCCCTTCTACGCCCCCTCACCCTTCCACCTCTGCCTCTACTATCTTTCCCGCGTCCCTGTCTGTCCCTTGTCCAGTCGGACATGCTCCACTTTCCCAACTGAGTCTGGCGTGGCTCGGATACGTTGAACGTGGTTGATGCATTCGATGTTGAGTTCGCAGGTTAGCTTTGCCCAGTCTTGTTTGTTTCAGTCCTCAGCCCTGTATTGAACTCACGATGTGTGGTCTTTGCGACGCTCCTGCGACGTCTTGGCGATGAGCGTGCGCCCGTGGCCGAGCAGTGCACGCGCGGTGATCGTGCGTTACTTCCTTCACCCCCGACGGTTGTGGGAGACCACGTCGAATGAGCAATGATGCGTTTCCGCCGTGCTGCACAAGTGCCGTGCGCCCCCCAGGAAAAAACTCAATCGTTCTGAAGCGAGCTGGTCACCTCGTGAAGAAATGCACGTGCCGTCGCCCGAAGGCGACGCCTTTTCCGGATCTTTTAAGCGCCCAGGTCCGGAGGTCTTCGGCGAAGGACACCCTGCTGTTTTTCCCAGGTGGCGGGGCCAAGGGGCCGATACTCATTCGAAACTTCGCCAACATTTCGGGCAGACATTGTTTCGACACCTTCGGTGCGCGAAATCATTTCGGACATGTCCTCTTTAAGTCGGATGAGAACAACAGTTCTCGCTCCGTCGTCATCCCTCTGCTTGTCTTTCTTCTCCTCCTCCTCCTTGACTCTCCTCCTCCCCCTCCTCCTCCTCCTCGCCTCTCCCCCCACGCAGTCTCCGCCGAGGCGCCCCCGCAGCTCGAGCGCGGTTTCAGCTCGTGCAGCTCCGCCAGCACGGCCAGCAACGTCGTTGCCGTCGTCGTTGTCGTCGTCGTCGTCGTCGCCGTCGTCGTCGCGTCGTCGTTGTTGTCGTCGTCGTCGTCGGCGTCGTCGTCGTCGTCGTCGCCGTCCGAGTGGGGAAGGGTGCGGAGGAGGTGTTGGAGGGGGGGGAGGAGGAGGAGTAGGAGGAGTAGGAGGAGGAGGAGGAGGAGGAGGAGGAGGAGGAGGAGGAGGAGGAGGAGGAGGAGGAGGAGGAGGTGGAGGTGGAGGAGGCGGATGAGGAGGAGGAGGGGAGAGAGGGAGGAGGAGGGGCGCCTCCTTTCCACCCTTCCAGAGGTCTTGTTTCTCTACAGTTTTTGTCGGCTTTCGAAGACCACGTCGCCTAGGGATGCTTTCCAGCTGCGGCTCGTCGAGAACGTTCTGAGCCTGACCGGGTCGTTCCGATCCGCCGTCGAAGGCTTGAGTTATGGCTCGAAGCCGTTTCGCGGTCGGGGGGGGAGTGGGAAGGGACGGGCGGGGGGCCGTCTACGGATGGCCCGAGGTTGTTCTCGGGACTGTCTCAAGATTGTCCAGTGAGGTTGTCCCGTGAGGTTGTCCTGTGGTTTTCTTTCGCATGCTCCGCGCTTGTCCCGGGGTTGTCCCGATGTTGTGTTGTGGTCGTCTTTTGGTTGGGTAGACAGGGAGATAATCAGGCATACAACTTCCGCATGTATTCGAATCAGAGTGTCCAGCCTTCATGCGTGTGTGCATCTAGATATGTGTAGTAATGGCAGTCGGAATAGTTATCCGAGTTATAGCAGGCAGTGTACTTGTAGTCGTTAGAAGTGTTGTAATAGTCGTGACGGGCGGAGGAGGTCGAAGAGTGAGGCGGGGAGGAATAGTTACAAGGGCGGAAGAGGTGGGTGGTCGAGGGGGGTTCGACAGGTTGGAAGAGGTGTACTTCTTGTCAGAAGAGTCAAACGAACTACCAAAAATAACAGAGTCAGAAAGGGACGCGGGGTCTGGGCCTCCAGACCGATCCCGTCAGCCTCGGTCTCGCCGAGAGAGGCGTCTCGTCGTCGCCGTAGGGGGAGGAGGAGGAGGAGGAGGAGGAGGAGGAGGAGGAGGAGGAGGAGGAGGAGGAGGAGGAGGAGGAGGAGGAGGAGGAGGAGGAGGAGGAGGAGGAGGAGGAGGAGGAGGAGGAGGAGGAGGAGGAGGAGGAGGAGGAGGAGGAGGAGGAGGAGGAGGAGGAGGAGGAGGAGGGAGGAGGAGGGAGGAGGAGGAGGGAGGAGGAGGAGGAGGAGGAGGAGGAGGAGGAGGAGAGGAGGAGGAGGAGGAGGAGGAGGAGGAGGAGGAGAGGAGGAGGAGGAGGAGGAGGAGGAGGAGGAGGAAGGAGGAGGAGGAGGAGGAGGAGGAGGAGGAGGAGGAGCAGAGCAGGAGCAGGAGCAGAGCAGGAGCAGGAGGAGGAGGAGGAGGAGGAGGAGGAGGAGGAGGGAGGAGGAGGAGGAGGAGGAGGGTGGAGGAGGTGGAGGTGGAGGTGGAGGTGGAGGTGGAGGTGGAGGTGGAGGAGGAGGAGGAGGCGGAGGAGGAGGAGGAGGAGGACGATCAGCACGTAACATATTAACCCTAATGTCAGAGCAACGGCTAAAAGGAGGACGAGGAGGAGGAGGAGGAGGAGGAGGAGGAGGAGGAGGAGGAGGAGTAGGAGGAGTAGGAGGAGGGGGACACCAGCTTGCGATGGCATCGCCTCGCTTGGTTCTGCTGCATGTCTCGCCCGCACTGGAGCTGAAGGTCTTGAAGGGGCAGCCAGGACGGGCGCGTCTGGAGGGCGCGGCTCCGAACCTCCAGCGGCGTGTGCCCGGGCCGCTGCCGCGCTCTCGGGCCTGCGCCCGCCCAGGGCGGCCCCGGCGCTGGGGCCGGTCGTGCTCGGGGGTGGCGACCACACGGGACCCAAGAGGCAGCAGCGATGTTTCAGGAGGGAAAGAAACACACACAGGCACAATGAATCGGCGATCCCAGGAAAATGTGGGAAGATATGGGAAGTGTGTGGGGGGGAAGACAAAAACCCAGAAAACATAGGGAAATGTAGGACAATTTGGGAAGTGGGGTGGCGACCAAACGTCTGGACGCCCGAAATGGGTACCGAAAGAATGGGTACAATGCCCAACAGCAGTTCCTCTTCATTTTGAACAGGACTCGCTGTCCACGCCGCCGCGGCCTGTGTCCATTCGAGACAGAAGACCGCCTGCCCAACAGCGGCCGCTGTTGGGGTTTGGGACAACATTTGTTGTGCGGCATTGTACCCATTTTTTCCGTACCCATTTCGGGCGTCCAGAAAACGGAACCCAAGATGCAGCAGCGATGTTGCAACATACCGCATCCTCCACTATGTTTAAGTCGGGCCCGTCCTCCTACAGGGGATTTCGGACGGAAAATTAAACATTTAAGAAATACCTCGAAGCTGCCGCCAAAATGGTCAACAATAGTCGAACAATCGTCCCCAGTCTAATTTTGAAATTATTTTTGAGTATTCCCCCTGTAGAGGGACAAGCCCGACTTAACACTACCTACCAGAAAAGCGCCTACCTTGCAGCTCCGTCCACTGCTGCAGCACCGCGCACCGCGTAGTAGTGCCGTGTGTTGCCTCCGGACCCCGCCCACTACGAGCAGCGGCCCCTTGAGAGACGAGCGCCCCACGAGCCTGGACTCAGGCAAGCGAGGGCCCCGTTGTGACAACGGGGCCCTCGCCTGAGTGCAGGCTCGTGGGGCGCTCGTTTTTGTTTTTGTTTTTGTTTTTGTTGTTGTTGTTGTTGTTGTTGTTATTGTTGTTGTTGTTGTTGTTGTTGTTGTTGTTGTTGTTGTTGTTGTTGTCGTTGTCGTTGTCGTTGTTATTGTCGTTGTCGTTGTTGTTGTGGTTGTTATTGTTGTTGTTGTTGTTGTGGTGGCTGTTGTTGTTGTTGTTGTTGTTGCTGTTGCTGTTGTTGTTGTTGTTGTTGTTGTTGTTGTTGTTGTTGTTGTTGTTGTTGTTGTTATTGTTGTTGTTGTTGTTGTTGTTGTTGTTGTTGTTGTTGTTGTTGTTGTTGTTGTTGTCGTTTTTTATGTTTTTCCCCAAAATAAATGTTTGTTCGTCCAAAATCCGCCTGTAGGGGGACACGCCCAACCTAAGTCTAGCGGTTGCACACCTTGCGAAGGCGAGTCCCTGCACCCGCTTCCCCTCTCGGTGCTCCTCTCGGCTGTTCGTCCTCCTCTTCCCCGTGCGCCTCGCGGCGCCCCGAGCAGAATCGAGGCCGGGTGGCAACAGTTCTCGCTCGGGACACCTGAGCACTCGAGCCCGCTCTTGGCTTCGGGGCCCCTGGCGCCCCTGGTGCTCGTCGGCCCCGCGTCGTTTTCGGCATGCCCCCTGTCCTTCGCTCTGGCGTTGCTGCTCCTTTTCTCCTGCCGCCCGCTGGACAACACGAGGGTTGATTTCATGTTTCTCTCCCCTCTCCCCTTGCCTCGTCTGCTCCTTCCTTCCTGCCTTCTTCGCCTCTTTCGTCCGGACTTGTCGCCCTTTGCCCACCTCCGTCTTGTGTGTTGTGTATTATGTGGCGTAGTGCGATCTCGAGAGCACGCCTATGGTCAGTTGGGCGCCGGGACTTGCTGGAGCCGGCTGGCGCTGACCCGGGATTTGCTCCGTTCTATCCGTCTTCCCCTCTTCCCCGCCCTCTCGCCTCCTCTCGTCGTGTTGCTCGCATGCTTAGTTTGGGGGCATTTGTTCCCTGCTCGCTCGATTCCTTTTCCAAGCCACGGCTCACCGCATGAGTTTGCCTATCGCAGGTTGGCTCGTGCGGACGACCCGGATTGACAGGCGGCCCTTTGTATCTCACTACTGTTGGTGCCGGCACGGGTGAAATCTTGTGGTCGCGATCTCACATTGAGCTCCTGTTGTTTGCTTCTGCTTGTCCAGGTGGGGCATGATTTGTCCACCTTGGCCGGCGCCAGCAGCCAGCAGCAACTGAATCGTAGCTTCTCCCATTGGAGTCTCGCGGTTGTTCTCCGTGCTCAGGCAGGGCATTTTGCAGTATGGATTCTGAGTGGGTTCTGCATGGTTTTTCCATCCGTGGCGTGGATTTGCGCATAGATTCTGCGGCGCGAGCCATAGAACATGAACACAACATCTGGTATGGATTCCTCTGCGGATTCTGCATGGACTTTTCCCACGGCAGGGCAATGTAAAATTCACATAGGATCTGGGCGCTGGAAAAGACGGAAGAATCCATGCGGAATTTGGCCGGAATTCATGGGATAATTCATGCGAGTGTCCATGCGAGTATGCTACGCAAGGGCAGCGGCGGTCAGCAACGAGAGGTTGGCGTAACAGATCCGTGCATCGTGCTTGCAAGATATCTTGCCTGACCATCCCCCTCTCCCATCCAAACAAAGCACCCCGAAGCTGGAAGACCGCCAGGTTCCGGCGAGCACGCCCGAAAACCTCGGACCCCGAATCGCACCTCCAGGATCTCAGGGCCCCCCCTCGCTTCCGCCCCCCTGCGCCGCCCGCCGCCGCCGCCCGACGCCCTCGATCGACCCTCGATCCGCCTCGATCCTCCACCCCCGACCCCCGGCGCTCCTCGATCCTGGACCTTCGGCCCTCGATCTCGATGTTCCAGGAGGGAACAAAAACACACAGACACAATTAATCGTCGATTCCCCAGAAAATATGGGGAAATATGGGAATTGGGGGGGAAGACGAAAACCCAGAAGATATGGGAAAATATGGGGAATCCTTTTATTTGTGTCTATTTCTTTGTGTGTCCCAGGGCCCCTTCAATGTTCCTCGACCTCCCTCGGCCGCCACGGCGCCGCCCAGCCCGCAGGCCAGCACCAGCGCCGCGGGCAGCCCCGCGCCGCCGTCGGCGGCCTCGCCCTCGGCCTGCACGCCCAAGGCCGGGGGGTGCGCCGAGGGGCCACCAGGCGTCGTCGTCGTCGTTGTCGTCGTCGTCTGATTCGTCTGATTGAGAGAAGGAGGAGGAGGAGGAGGAGGAGGAGGAGGAGGAGGAGGAGGAGGAGAGGAGGAGGAGGAGGAGGAGGAGGAGGAGGAGGAGGAGGAGGAGGAGGAGGAGGAGGAGGAGGAGGAGGAGGAGGAGGAGGAGGAGGAGGAGGAGGAGAGGAGGAGGAGGAGGAGGAGGAGGAGGAGGAGGAGGAGGAGGAGGAGGAGGAGGAGGAGGAGGAGGCGGAGGAGGAGGAGGAGGAGGAGGAGGAGGAGGAGGAGGAGGAGGAGGAGGAGGAGGAGGAGGAGGAGGAGGAGGAGGAGGAGGAGGAGGAGGAGGAGGAGGAGGAGGAGGAGGAGGAGGAGGAGGAGGAGGAGGAGGAGGAGGAGGAGGAGGAGGAGGAGGAGGAGGAGGAGGAGGAGGAGGAGGAGGAGGAGGAGGAGGAGGAGGAGGAGGAGGAGGAGGAGGAGGAGGAGAAGGAGGAGGAGGAGAAGGAGGAGGAGGAGAAACATCTTCGCTGATCAGAGCTATGACGTTCCAACCTACTTCAGCCTTGACGACCAGAAAGAATTCCGAAAACCAGGGAAACACCGAAACTGGAGGGCTTTCTGGTGTCGGGCCCTGGGAGGCGATATTCGTTCCACACCTTGCCAGCGCGTCGGACAAACACCGTCGATTTTTTTGACGCTCGAAAGTATTTGTGAGTTGTGGTCCCTAAGTACGATGGGAGTAACATACGCCTGGAGGAGGTCTAGGCCTCTTACTATACTCATGGAAAGAATTGGTCTGACCAGGGTTGGCCAGAGGGGGTTGACTGGGAAGGTTGGCCGGGCCCATCGTCGCACGAGTTGATTTGCGACGTTGATTCTGGCAAATGAGGTTTTCGCCTGAGACATCCTCTTAACAACATACGATGTTGCTATGAAAGACAGTCTCCTGCCTGATACAGCAGACTAGACGCGTTAGACATGCTCCATGTAGCAGTGGACAGCAGCAGGAGGGTGATACAATTTCCCTCCACATTCGTATCATCCAGTATCTGTGCTGTCTCGTTTCCGCCCTCGTGCTCTCGAGGGGGGCAGGATTTGTCCGCCCTGCCTGGCGGGGCAGGAGACAGCTGTGGCATGAACGCGAACCTGAATTTGTGTACTTGCGAGATGCGTGTGTGGCGGCATCCGGGTTTTCGCACACCCGCGCAGGGAGCAGTAGAATACGTGAGGTGCCGGCAGGTGTGCCTTGCACCCTGTGCTGGACATTGGCGGACGAGCTAACAACATGGTCCCGTGCAGGGGGGGAAAACAGGTTCCTGCCGGAGACATTGCGAGGAAGTCTGATGCGGAGTCGAGAGGCAATAGAAGAACACGTAGCACAACATAGTACAGAAACAACTATCATTCCACGCCATGGTACGGCATACATGTCATAATGTTGTTTGACTTCAATTCCTTACCAGGTTCGTCGGAGTGGGTCCCAGTCGATGGGGCCGGAGGATCGCGCCTCGTCGCCGATGCATCGACGATGCGGCTCGATGTGGCACCTGCGTTTCCCCATGCCGACGTCGCCGAGGCATCGCCGACGTCGCCGATGCATCGCCGATGCATCGCCGATACATCGGCGATGCGTTGGCGATGCGGCGGGATCGTTCGATCCCATCTGCTCGGACCCCAACGAGGAGGCCTCTAGGATTAGGTCGGGCGTGTCCCCCTACAGGCGGAGTCTGGACGAACAGTTCGCGAGAGTCAACTAGTAGTCAAACATGAGCCCACTTATTCAAGACATCGTTTTTTAGTATTGGTTTTTCTTGTCTAACATGTTTCGTTTATTTTTTTTGGGGGGGGGTGTTTTTTATGTTTCGTCTAACAAGCTCCTCTTGTAGAGAGACATGCCCGACATAACTCTGAGAGGGGGCGCAGGCGGGCGAGGGCCGGGCTCGATGGGGCCGCCGCCCTCGCGGCTCGCCTCCCGGCGAAGCCCCATGGGCGCGCGGCGCGGCGCCACGATGCCGCGAGGGGCGCGACGGTGCGCTCGCGCCAGCGCGAGCGCACACCGGCATGAGGCTCGGGCGTGCCCCCCTACGGGAGGAAGGTTCGAACATCGTGAAACATGGTCAGGGTTCGTTTTTTGGCTATTTTTGAATTCGTCTCTCGTATTTCAAGCTTTCCGCCCAACATCCGCCTGTAGGGGGACACGCCCGACCTAACACCAGCAGGAGGAGACGGAGGACGTGGATGTGGAGGGGGAGGGGGGAGGATCGGTCAGAGAAGGAGATGGTACCCATGCCGCTGCCCTTCGGCCGTTTCTCCTTTTTTTGACCTCCCGGGAGGCCCTCGTCGCCACCGCTGGATTCGCCTCGAAGTTCTGGTCTGGTCAGTATGCACCCCGGGGCAGGTACAGGGAGTAGGGGTAGCGGTACCTTCTGGTATCTCCAAAGGGGGGGTCGACGGGGGTGGGGGACGACGGCTAGTTTGCGGACCGGTGGAAGAGTATGATGATGGTTGAGGGGGGTGATTGCGAAGGGGGCAGTGGTGGAGCGAGACAAGAAACTCGCTCTCGAGAGGAGAGAACCAGAACGCAGAGGAGCAGCCTCCCGGAGCGCTCTGCAGCAGGCACGCGCGACGGCGCTCGGCGCGTAATCTACGTAGACGCGAGTGGGCGAGAGGGGATGCCGGCCGCGCGCGTGAGCACGGGTTCGGGTCGGAAGAAAGAGGTTCGGGACGATCAGAATGGGTACGGAAAGAACGGGTACGACGCCCAGCAGAAGCTCTTGTTCATTTTGGACAGGACTCGCTGTTCGCGCCGCCGCGGACGCGATTTTTTGAAGACAGAAAGTCGCCGGCGCCTGCTCAACAGCGGCCGCTGTCTGTTTTGGATAATATTTGCTGTTGGGCATTCTACTCCTTTTTCCCATGCAAATGTCGGGCGTCCAACGAAGTGGGGGGATACAGAGAGGACGATGCCATAAGGACACCTTGTGCCCAGGAGGTGCTCGAGCTTTCGGGCTGCTCCCCGGGCGCAAGTCTGGAACCCACTCGTGGCCGAGGTTCGCCGGGGTCGCGGCAGTCCCCTCGCCCTTTGTCCGGCGATCCCTCTGGCAGCGCGATGACTGGGGCAAGGGCGGGGTGCGGAAGCTGCGGCAGGCATCGGGTTGCGGCCCCGCCGTTGTGAGCTCTCCTGGATGCGCTGGCGCCTCTGGCTCCGTGAGGCGCCAGGCATGCCAGCTGCGTGAGCGGATTCGCAGACCCTTCTTTTTCGGAGGTGTATGGACCTCCTACCCTGACACGTCGATTAGCGAATCGGCCGTTCTCGGGTTCGCGAGAGGGCGTCGCGGCCGTCATTTTCGTGGGTCCAGGTCCGTCGTTTTCGGTCCTAGGCCGTTCTCACTAGAGGGTGGTGTACTAAAGCGAGGTTTGTCCACCGCCGACCTCTGCTGCCCCGCACGGTGGTTCGACCCGACGTGGCGCGCGTGCGCGCACGCCCAGCTGCCCGCCCGAACGCGCTCCAGCTCATGCGCTCTACTGGGGTTAAGTCGGGCCTGTCCTTCTACAGGCGGAAAATTCAAAAATTGTCAAACAGTAGTTTGGGGCAGTTTTTGAGTACTTTTTTGATATGTGTATATTTTTGTTGAGTATGTTTTATTTTTCCTTCAGAATCCGCCCGTAGGGGGAGAGGCCCGACCTGATGCTGGGGCCAGGAGTGAGGTGGACTCGACACCTGTCCCACAGCCGCGGCATGGCGCCTTGGGTAGCGACGGTGGCTCGAGCCCCTCTTCGGAAGCCCCGGGCCCGCCTGAGCGGCACGCGGCGGCGCAGCCATGACGCAGTCGGGCGGCCGGAAGCATATCCGCATGCCTGCGCCAGGTCCGCCACCGAGCCAGCGAAGCATTCCGTGCGGCGACACTCCGAGCACCGCCCAGAAGGCCGTCACATTATGGCACCTCTCGTTCCCACTTCTTTTGAGGAGCTCTGATGGGGACCTCTGGGCCACTTTGGGCTGTCTTGGGCTCGTGTGGGGCAGTCTCTGGAGTCCCTTGGGGCCTTCTTGGGTCCTCTTGGGCCCTCTTGGCTGTCTTTGGGGTCTCTTGAGCTCGAACTTGAGTGGGTAGGATGACGAGATCATAGAGGACACATAGGATGCTGATGAGGGAGGGCGCAACATGTGAAGCTATCGTCCCGACGCTCTCCCAAACATCATGTACATATCGACATCTCTTGTCGGCAGGTCTCCAGAACACCTGGAACGGCTACCTCTCGAAGACCAATGCATGTACTCTGTGACATCTGAGACCTTGGCTGTGTTTGTATCATCTTGGACAGCTGTGTGGTCGCCCCCCAGTGGAGATGATGAAGAGGAGGAGGAGGACGTTGAGGAAGAGGAAGGCAGGAATATGAGCATTCTAGAAGACTGTGTACGGTTGCTTCTCGAATGCAGCCGTGTAGAACAACTCACAGAGCCGTCACAGGTGACACCTCGGCCATTTCGGAGATATTCCGGGTTGTCTCGAATTTCTTCCTTTCGGAGTAGGAGTATGAGGAGCAATCGTATGAGGAGCAATAGTGTGACGAGTAGGGAGGGCGTACTATGTTAAGCTCTTTTACCGATGCACTCCCATCGTTCACACACCGGTATCTTCTTGTTGGCAGGTATCCAGAACGCCGGAAACGGTTGTTGACGCACCGCCTGGAAGGCCGTCACGTGTTACACCACGACCGTCTTGGCGGCAGTTTGGATTATTGTGAGATCGTCTTGATCTGGAGATGCTTGTGAATATTTACGCAGGACGAAATATTTTCCTCTTGAGGTGCACATGGCGATGATGAGTTGGGAATGAATGACCGAATCACTTGTTATCTCATACGAGTCTGCTCAAGACTTCAAGCCGTCGCTTCTCTCCCAAGAGGAACAAACTTTTGTCCTGGGGATGTATAGACCGCCAGGGGTTCCCCCTGCAGTTGCAACGGTGGAGGTGTGCTGGGTGACCTCCCCCTCCGCCTCCTTCAAGGGGGTCTGCTTCACCGCCCCCCTCCCTCCCCCATGACTTGCGTCGGGCCTGTCCCTCTACAGGAGGAACGTTCAAAAATAGTCAAAACAAATCAGGAGGCGTTTTATTTTTTGACTATTTTGTATTTTCCGTCCAAAATCCGCCTGTAGGACACGCCCGACCTAACCCTTGAAATGGGAGCGGTTTCCATCTCCCCTCTAATAACCCTCCGAGCTGGCGAAGGGGGGGTTGGTTCAGCCCCCGGCGTGTGGGAGGGGCTTGGGGGGCAAGGCTTCGGGGGTTTAGGGGTCAGGGTTTAGGGTCCACCAGCTTCTCTCGACGCCTGTTGGGGAGAGTTCACTCTCCCAAGAGCCTCAACATACCGAAACCCAACATCGATTCCCGACTGTTTCCCGACGCGCACGCGTGCACCAGTTACGCGAGCGCGAGCAACCCATTCAAGTAGTTCAAGAAATATGCAAAGGCCATCATCCGAAGGATCCTCTGGGGAGTGCTTGCAAGGAGCCTCCGAAGGGGTCTGTGGAAAGCTGCTTAGGCTTACGGGGGCGTCCTATAATTCATTGGCGATGGTACGGCTGCGCCTCTCCGAATAGTCTTGACCATCAATTACCCGCATGATGCCCGCACCCCAGACTTCATCGAGAATGGTAGGGGTGCGGTCTGCAGAAGATCACGGGATGTGGCTTGGCCCCTGTTAGTCATAGAGGATGGATGGGTGGCTGGGCGGGCGGGTGAAAGGGTGGCCGCATGGCGATCGCCGAGCCTTTTGCCCTTGCACAATCGAGTAGGGTCTTCGTTGTAAGGTGTATGGTTTGTATTCTTGTGTTTGGTTTCGTGTGTTAGGGCTGTTGAGTGTTTGAGCGCACGGCCAGCGTTAGGGGGGTAATGTTAACAGAGTGGAAGGGATCATGGGCAGGATTTCTGCTCAGAGCTGGTACTGATGGTCGGGATTTATGGTTTCGGGGGGATCGGGTTAAGATTCGGATCTCATGGTCAGGTCACGTTAGCTAAGTCGACAGAGCTGGCGGGCCCCGCCCGGTGGGACAACCTGATATCGGGGGACTCGAACGCGATGCCACCTACCGGACGGAAGGCGCTCGCGCGGGGGTCCCCCTTTTCGACGCCTCGACGAGCGGCAAAGGTACGGCCGCGCACAGGTGGAACTCCTGAGCTTCCTTGCCAGGCGCTGCGGCGAGAGCACCGTCTCACTCGGCCCCCTCTCGGGCGGCCAGCCCTCCGACGGGTGCGCCGGAAGCGCGGCGTGCGCCGGCCGCCGGAGCAGCGCCGCCGCTCCGACGCGCCAGCCGCGCGGCGCACGAGCGAGCACGCCCTCCTCGCCCGCCCCGCCGCGCCGCCCCGCGCGTGGCGCTGCCGCCCCGACGCGCCTCGGCGGGGGAGCCGCGCCCCGCGCCCGCGCGGGAGCGCCCCCCTCCGTGGCGGCGTTCCGCGCGGGCGGCGAGGGCGACGGGCCGTCCCCGCGCGCGCGGGCCCCCCGCCCCGCCTCGGCGCGGGTGCGCCGAGGCGGGCGGGCCGCTCTCAGACGACGCCCGCGCGGCGCGGAGGCGAGAGCGGCGCGCTCCGTCCGCTCGCTCGTCGACGGCGGGGGGCATGCGAAGCTGTCCACCACCACCTGCCACAGGAGGGAGGAGAAGGGAGAACGAGGAGGCCCTCCTCCTCCTCCTCCTCCTCCTACATCCGGTGGTGGTGGTGGTGGTGGTGGTGGAAGATCGGCCCGTCAGACGAGTCGGCGAGCGAGCAGAGTGCGCCGTGCCCGGGCGGGAGCTCCACCCCCAAGGGACACGAGTGCGGCGACGAGGGGGCAGCGGCATCTCGCCCCGTCGCCGGAGTGTGCGCCCCGTCCCATGTTCAGGGGTGGATAGACCTCCTACCCTGACACGTCGATTAGTGAATTGGCCGTTTTCGGTTCGCGAGAGGGCGTCGCGGCCGTCATTTTGCGGGTTCAGGTCCGTCCGTTTCGGCCCTGGGCCGTTTTCACTAAAGGGAGGTTTACTAAAGGGAGGTTTGTCCACCGCCGACATGTGCTGCCCCCGCGTTCTGCAGCATCGACGACGAGAACGTCCAGGCTGCAAGGGCAAGCGACGGCTTCGATGTGGAACGCTCTGCTGCTTAGAGCTAAATCGGGCCTGTCCCTCTACGGGAGGAGTATTCAAACCTAGTCCAGCAATAGTCTGGGAAGATGTGTTGAGTATCTTTTGATCATTTTTGAGCATTTGTTGTTGTCATTTTTCATTGTGTCGTCCAACATCCGCCTGTAGGGCGACATTCCCTACCTAAAGTTAGGGTTAAGGTGATCGAATGTGGGTGTTAGGGTGTCAGGGTTTCAGGGATTATGGTAATTGCTCTCTACTCGGGTTTTAGGCTAGGGGTGTGGGCCAGGCTTTGTGCTTAAGGTTCGGCTGTCAGGGATAGGGTGTCACGGTGTCGTGTGTTAGCGCTCGGGCTTCGGATTCGTGCTCATGGGGAAAGGTTAGGGTGTTTAAGTTAGGGCTTAGGGTCAGATTTATGGTGTTAGGATGAGGGTGCTCAG
Source organism: Prorocentrum cordatum (assembly GCA_963575745.1). Classification (NCBI taxonomy): domain Eukaryota; class Dinophyceae; order Prorocentrales; family Prorocentraceae; genus Prorocentrum; species Prorocentrum cordatum. The sequence continues at coordinate 49,123 of CAUYUJ010019818.1, read as the reverse complement.
TCTTATCACTTGGGGGGAATTTCAGACTGTTCGGGTTGGTGTGTAGGGTTCGGATCTATTGTTAGGGCGTCGGGTGCGCTCTCAGGTGTTCGGGATGGGGGTCAGTGCTTTGGGTCAGGGAAAGGTGTTCTGTGCGGGTTGCACTGTTGGGTTAGTGTATTGGTGTCTCGGGTTAAGATTAATGATTCGGGTTAGGGGTAGGGTGTGGGTGTTAAGGTCAGGGTCTAGGATCGGGGTTATTGTTATTGTCCTCAATGGAAAGGGTGATGGGGGTATAGAGAAGATGAGATGTGTAACTTACGGTCAGGGGTGCCGTTTAGGGTTAAGGTTTTGAGTCAGGGTCCAAGTTTCATCGTGTTCGGGTCCGGGTATAACGATCAGAGTCTACGGGTAAAGAGGGAAGCTTGAGGTTCACCCCCTGGCCTCACAGCGGGTGAGGGTCAAGGGGGGAAAAATCACCCAGACCGGACAACTGGCGTTTACTAACCGGCCTTGGGCGTTTACCAAGCAGCCCTGCCCTGTTCGATTCCTTATGTGGGCGCGTTTACTAAACGGCTTCGCGTGTCTGGGTGGTTATTATGAGGGTGTTTTTTTTGACTCCTGGAGGGCGGCGGGGGTCACCCTACAGCCTAAAAGGGTGAGGAGGGGGGTGGTCACCCTCCAGCCTAAGAGAAGGAGGGCGGGGGCGTCCTCCTCTCCCTTGGGGAACGCGCGGCGCGCCCTCGGGAAGAGAAGAGGAGCATATTAAGAAGATCGCCACCCACCAAGCCACCCCAACCCAACCCGAAGGCCTCAATTTGACCTCCATTTCCAGGGGGGGGGCTCGAGGAACATTGAAACACACACACATGGAAGCTGTACCCCCCCAACTCGACATTCGGGCGAAATCGGGTTTTCGGGTTGGGTTGGGGTGGTCTGGTACGTAGTCAGAAGAGGGCGAGTAGGAACATCTCGGCACGAGAATTCCAGAAGAACCTCGACGGGTGTCTCGGGAGTGCCGCCGAGTGCTGTGCGTGTGGTCACTTCGGGAGCAAAGATCCGAAAGGTCGTCCCGTGTGACACGTCGGCCGTCTTTCGGCTACGTGGGGTTGTCACGAGTTCGAATTCGGGCAGTGGGAGGATGGGGAAACTGCCATGGTGAGGAGTAGGAGGATGGGGTTGTCACAGGTTCGAAGTTGGGGAGTGGGAGGATGGGGAGACTGCCAGGATGAGGAGGAGGGAGGACGTGACGTGGAAGCCTCGCTTCCCGATGCCTGCTCGAACCTCACTTACAGATCCTCAGTTTTTTTAAGTTTTTTTTCCCAACCCTCCTTGGTTGGGTATTCGTTTTGAATAGAGCAGTGTGGTCGCGTCCTTCCTCCTCCCGCCTCCCGCCTCTTTCCTGCCTCTTTCTGTCTTGCCTGCGGGGGGCTGTGAAACTGTCGCCAGTTTCGAGGCCTGCTGGGGGGTCCAGCATAGAGGGTAATCGCGGCAGATCCAAATTAGACCTCGCCATTCCTGGGGGGCTGCGATCTGTGAAACTGTCGCCACTTTCGAGGCCTGCTGGGGGGCTCAGCATAGAGGGTAATCGCGGCAGATTCAAATTAGACCTCGCCATCCCTGGGGGGGGGGGCTGCGATCTGTGAAACTGTCGCCACTTTCGAGGCCTGCTGGGGGGTCCAGCATAGAGGGTAATCGCGGCAGATCCAAATTAGACCTCGCCCTCCCTGGGGGGCTGCGATCTGTGAAACTGTCGCCACTTTCGAGGCCTGCTGGGGGGCCCAGCACAGTGAGGGCCACGCGCGGATTCAAATTAGACCTCGCCATCCCTGGGGGGCTGCGATCTGCGAAACTGCCGCCATTTTCGAGGCCTGCTGGGGGGCCCAGCACAGTGAGGGCCACGGGCAGATTCAAATGAGACCTCGCCGTCCCTGCGGGGCTGCGATCTGTGAACCTGTCGCCACTTTCGAGGCCTGCTGTGATCCCCGTTTTCGAAGTGGCTAGGAGTGCTCAGGAATTGTAAATCATCAGCTTTATCAAGCCCTTTTCCTGTAGCCAGTGTCCTGCGAGTCTCCCGAATTCCGTCTGCAGACATATGTAACCCTCGCTCCGTCATCGCCCCCTTATAAAGTATCCTAAACTATTTGCGCCCCGCTTTTGCGCAGGGGTTGGGTACGTCGCCAGGGTAATTGTTGTTTCTTGTTTTTCTCCCTATTATTAGTATTAGTCTTATTATTATTACTATTATTATTTCCAATTAGAAAAACCATTTTGGAATATTTTTGGGCTATTTCAGTTTTTTCGTCCAAAATCCCCCTGTAGGAGGACACGCCCTGCCTAAGTCTAGGGCCGATCCGCGTGTTCCGTGCGACGCGGCTTGCCGCCACGCCCAGAGTATGTCGCCTGCGGCACCTCGGCCGGGCTGGGCTTGTAGTAGGCGTGTGTGAAGCGGGCCTGGGGCGTAGCAGGATGTCTAAGGAGGAGGAGGAGGAGGAGGAGGAGGAGGAGGAGGAGGAGGAGGAGGAGGAGGAGGAGGAGGTGCGAATCCTACCCCTACCCCCCCCGGTTTCTGAGGGGGAGGGTGGGGTAGGGTTCGCATGTGGTCACCTAGTGATGGTAATGGTGAGGGAGAGGATCATCTGCTTCACGTAGCCCGGGTGATTGCTACGGACAGGGATGAGGAGGAATAGAATTGGGGCGGAGTGGGATAACGAGGGAGTTGATAGGGCTGACGATGGTGAGGAAGAGGTGAAGGAACAGGAGCAGGACATGATGCTCCCAAGAAGCCGTAAACGGCTATTCATAGAAGAACATAAATGGCCGAGTTGTGGGTGTCTTGGCTTCGACGTCTTGGACATCTTGGAGGCCTCGGGGTGGTCTTGGAGCCAACCGGGCCCGTCTTAGTGCCCTCTTGGCTGTCTGGGGATCTTGGGGCCGTCGCGTAAGGCCTTCTGCGGCCTTCTCGGCTCGTCTAAGTGCTCTCTTAGTCCACCTTGGGTTCCACCGGAGGCCCTCTCGGGCCAGCTTCGAGTTTTCAAACCGTCGTTGGGCCGTCTTGGGCTCTCTCGAGGCTCTTAGTGGGCCCATTGTTGTCCTCGAAGACCACACTGTCACAAGTTTGGAACGATCTTCGACCAAAGAGCGAGGCAAGCGGAATATGTTGGTCACCCAGACATGAAGATCCGTTTTTTGGGCGGGGGTATTTTTGGGACTTCTTGTCCGCTTTCTGAATTTAGTAGGCCTTTGTTCTGGGCTCTCGGGTGCGCATTGCGACAGTGCTAGGCTATCTCGGCGGCCTTGGTGGCTCTCCTGGGCCGTCGTTGCATTCCTGTGCGCCCAGATGTCCTCGGGAGAGGGGCAGATGCACGCAGCGTGAAGACCCCGGGAGAGGGCCAGAAGACCTCGGGGGATGTGTCGTGAGGGGGCGCAGCGCCTTGAGAGACTTACAGAGGAGCCCTACAGGTCAGCCGTTGGCATTCTGCAGGCCGGCCAGGCCACAGTGGCGGATTTCGCACTACTCCGACGGAGTCGTGACTCGCACTGCTCGCACTACTCCGACTGCCGCTCCTGCGCCGTGTCATTATTCAGATGGAGTCGTGACTACTAGCCAGCCGTGGTCGCCGAAGAAGCAGCCAGCGGCCGTGGCTAGCAAGGGATCCGATGAGCGATTGCCGTCCCTGGGTCATTTCGTCTTTGGCGCTGCCAGCGAAACGACCCGCGATTGGGCGGATTTTGCGTGGACTCACCAGACTTCCACCAGCAATGACGAGCTCCGGCCGAAGTGCCTCACTGGAGCTCTGGGGAGTCTCAGCCAGCTCTGGCAATCCACCAGCTCCAGCGGCAGCAGTTGCTGCCAAGGGGCCTCGCCGAGCTCTTCCGGTCCAGCGAGCGTCTGAAAGGCCTAGTGCCAAGTGCTCGCGGCAGCCTGCATCAGTGAGTCGTCCCGCTGACTGTTGGCGATACTCGGTTTACCGGCGCTGCTGCTGGCACGTTATTCCTTAGGTTTCTTCCGCTCACATCGAAGCTTCATCTGACGAGCGGACGGTCGGACTTGCTTGTGCGACCGACCTCTCCTTCTCCGTTCTTCAGTCATTCTCTTCGTCGTCTCGCTTGCTGCGTGCATGGGCACATGTTACTCAAATCACATTGTCAAACCATGCCATCTCACTGTGCTTATAAGCTTCTGTTCGTTTGCCATCGTTCACATGTTCGCAAATTTTCAAGCAGCGCATTACGCGGAGTAGCTACTTGCTAAATCTCATGCGGATAACGGTGCCTTTGCGACTTCGCAATCTCCTGTATGTTGATGACGCGCTGCCGGTATCACAGTTGAATGGCAGAATGCGAAGTCACAATACTTGCCGATTATCTGCGGTGCCCGTTCCTGGTGCCACTTGTGGTGTCCAGGCGGCTACAGGAACATGTAGGTTGTAAATAGTGTGGCACGTGGACCTGTAGCAAGATACACGGATACCTTGGCGTACGCGCCGCTCATGACATGCTGAAGGCAGTATGTTGTGGTCTGGCATTGACAGCCTGCGCGCTTCATTAGCGCAGATTTTCTTCGCGATCAAGCCTGTTACCAGGGAAAGCAATTCGACCCCTGCTTCTCGGGTGGGCACAATGGACAGCCTGTGCCTGATATGACCGTTCATAGCTTGTTTGTGAAGTTGAGCGGCAGGATTACGTAGCACCCCGCAGATGCGGATAAGAGTGAGGGGGCGGTGGGGACGTTGGCAGTTTGCGAGTCTCTGGAGAAGCCCGCCGCAGGCGCCAAAGTTTCACAATTAATGCAACGAGCCCGCCGCAGGCGCAGATTTTTTCGTTAAAACAATGCGGGTGGGTCGCGGGCCGGGTCGCGCGTGGGTCGCATGTGGGTCGCGGGTGGGTCGCGGGTGGGTCGCGGGTGGGTCGCGGGTGGGTCGCGGGCCGGGTCGCGGTTGGGTCGGGTGGGTCGCGGGTGGGTCATGGGCGGGTCGTTGGTGGGGTCGCGGGTGAGTCGCGGGTGGGTCGCGGGTGGGTCGCGGGGTTGGTCGCGGGCGAGGTTGCGGGTTGATCGTGGGTGGGTCGTGGGTGGGTCTCGGATGGGTCGCGGGTGGGGTCGCGGGTGGGACGACAACAAACAACACGCAAGATACAGCGCAACAACACCAATAACAATCACAACAACAACAACAGCAACAACAATTTCCACAACAGCAATAACAACAGCAGCAGCAACAACAGCAACACCAAACACAACAGCAGCAACAACAAAAACACGACCAACAGCAATCCGCATTGCGGAACCTCACTTCAGCCATGCGCCCAAGCACAGTGAATGACCGTTCGTCCCCCTCACTCTGATTTTTAGACTTATGACGAGCATCGAGCCGATAGCCAGAGACCGTTTCTTGTTTTGCTGGCCCCGCGCGCCGACTCAGTGTTTCTGGTGCCACTGAGCTTGAGGGAACGAGGGCAGAAGAAGGAGCGCTCGGTGGGGGTGGAGGATTCGCGGCGGCAAACAGCGCCAGATCTTCTCTTCTGACGTCGTTGATTTGCCCGTGACGTGGGCACCAGAACGAGGGGTCCTGCCCTGGGGGCTTCTCAAGAAGGGTCCTGCCCCTCAAAGATGACGAATGAACAACACACACCCATACCGATAGGGGGGTCGTTGGGAGGAGAACTGGCTATGGGTATGGGTGCGGGTTGTCGGACCCTGGGGAACGCTCCCGTTCGAGCGGGGACCCTTATCCGACAACACGTAACGTATAGCCCTCTTGGACAACCCTATGGATATGGGTGTGTGTTGTTGGTTCGTCAAAAGATCTGGGCCTGCTAGATGTGGTCGGAGCAGGTGGGGTCGGAGGATCGCGCCGCATCGCCAGTGCATCGGCAGTGTGGCTCGGTGTGGAGCCTGGTCTCCTCCGCTCCGACGTCGCCGATGCGTCGCCGACGTCTCACCGACGCATCGAGGACGCATCGCCGACGCAGCGGCCCTGCGGCGAGGGGAGGGGGGGAAGAAGAGGAGGAGGAGGAGGAGGAGGAGGAGGAGGGAGGAGGTAGGAGGGAGAAGGGAGGAGGGAGGAGGAGGAGGAGGAGCAGGAGGAGGAGGAGTAGGAGGAGGAGGAGGAGGAGGAGGAGGAGGAGGAGGAGGAGGAGGAGGAGGAGGAGGAGGAGGAGGAGGACGCAGCCTGAAGAGAGTCCGTCGCGCAAAGCGCCAACGGCCACTGAAAGGCGAGCCAAGACCCATCAGCCTCGGCTCAGCGCTCGCACAGCGCCCACCCCAAAGCGCCCACCCGAGATCGGGATCACGGCGGGGAAGGCGCGCAAGCGCAGTGAGAGCACGCAAGATAGAATGGCGAAATCTTATAGGACAACCCGACAAACGAGTTAAGTGAGGTTCAGCCAGTGAACCTCGGGGTCATCGACTCTGAGACGCCTCTGACCAGATATGGATTCGTGTCGCTTGTGGTCGGCAGGATGCCGATTCGTATTGAAACGATGTATATGGGACGCGGCACGATTAGAATATGGCGGAGGCAGGCAACTGGAAACCATAGAGGATGCTTTGCCCGTGGAAATACCACGACAAGTCATACATATGACGACCGCCCCTGGAGCAACGAAAAGCTCGTGCCCTCTAGCCGCCTCGGGAGGGATGTCTCCAGAATGGGGCAGGGTGCGAGCAGGACGAAAGCTTCGGTCAGCGGCGGGGCCCCCACCCGTCCCCCCAAGACGCCGCGCCTTGATTGGCGGCTCCCTCCCGAGCGGCCGCGAGGGGTCTGTACGAGGAGGCTGAGGAGAGTGGAGGAAGGACGCAGCAGCAGCAGGCGGCCGCGCCTCGAACTCACGGATGACCTGTGGGAGGGCGTCCGCCCATGGAACGAAACTGACGGCCCTGGCCGAGGGCGGCGTGGGGCCTGAAACGCGGGCCCTGACCATCCTCGGGGGAGGGGAGGGAGAGCGAGGCCGCGTCCTGGCGGCGATGATGCGAGCATGAACTCGCTTCAACACCTGAGAAGGGAAAGGCTCACCTCCAGACGGCTCAAGGTTCCCATCCCTCCCCGACTGCGACGGCGACGACAGATCCCCGTCCCCACCCAATATTAGACCAGGCGGAGCAGGGCCAGGCAGATCCTCGGCAGCACTATGCGACGACCGACCACACGACACGTCACGACCTCTTGGCTCGGAGGAGTCTGCCTGCAGCCTAGCTCGAACCCTCCGAAGGTCTCTGAAAGGCGAAGCCGACCGCTCCCGCGACTGGCCAGCAGGGACCTCACACACGTTAGGTGGAGACGGAGCTTCGGGCGGCTCGCGTTAGCCAGCAGAAGCAATTAAGCGCTCACGCAAAGATCTCTTCACAGGGCACTGGCGACGCGTGAGTATCTGACGCTGCTTGGAGGTGACAACATACTTCGCGCACTGCGGACACCGCCAGCCTCTGCCTGACGGATAAAGCTTATGAAACATATTAGCGTCGTCAGTTCTTCGGGCTTTAGCCTTAGCTCTAGCACGGCGACGCTCCCGAAAACGCATTTCACCTGGGGCAACCGTGGCCCCCATAAACTGAGCGTGGGCCTTGGCAAGCCATATTAGGCCTTTCCTAGCCGAACGAAAAAGCAACTCGACCCGCTTAGCTACTTCACTAGAAACGGCATGCATGTCACGGCCCTCACAGGCCGCAAAGTCGGCCCACCTGTTCCCCCGAGCTTCGTATCCCTGACCTTTCTGATGTCCAGGCACGTGTACTATTTGGAGAGAGTCAGAAAGGCCTCCAAGATCTTCGATGCGTCGCCATATCTCACACCACAAATCTGCATTCGGACGCCGAGGATGACAACCCCAAGCTGGCCCTCTCTCGAGGCCTTGCGGTAAATCAAGATAATCAGTGAGTATCCTGAGCGGGAGAATGGCAACGCGTAGAATCTGAGCAACTGCAAACAACTCCGCACGTGGCGATGTCTGTATCGGCCCTGGCAGCGGTCCGTACACCACGAGGTCGATCATGTTGGGCCGAATCTGCGCAAAGCCCCGGCCTGCACGAGCGGCCTCTGGCCGGTAGGAATACTTTCGGCAAGCCCCATCTGAAAATACATCGCCTGTCACGGCGCTGGCATCTCCGTATAACACTCGCCACGCTGCGCTATCGTCACGTGGAGGTGGTGAAGGCAAAGCTGTCTTGGCGAGCAAACCTCTAGCCCAGAACCATGAGGAAGGAGAAACTTCGGGAAGACACCCCTGCTCATCAGCGTTGCCAAATACCTGTCTGCGCCCATCTTCATTGGAATCGCAAACCCATGGAATATGGAAAAGGTCAGCATGCGGCGCGGAGCAGCACGGGCATATAGCATTGTCGGTGTAGCCGTGCTTCGCCCGTCGTGACGGTGGCCAAAGTCCCCCAGTCACCACTGCACTAGCGTCGCTGCTTGCTGCTTCGTTAGATCGCAAGGTTTTTCTGAATCCTCTTCCTCTAGCGTCCTGCCCAAGACACTCACGACAGGTGCCAGCCAGTATCCCGCCAAAGACTTTGGATCTAGGTCACTGTGATCGCGATCTGGGCGACGTGCCCAATCAAGCCAAAGCCGCCGTTCAGCAGCTTCTCGGGCCAAATCGCGTACGGATAATGGAGACCCCGTGCGTAGATCGAGTTAGTCACCACGATCGGTTTGCCATGCGAAAGCGGACCGAGACACCCATCCCAGGTCACGAATAGCTAATAACATGGCCCCGCAAGGCCCTGCCACATGCCCCCAAGGTTTAGCTTCGCGATAGATAATCCCAATCTGCCGAACCCAGGCCCTCTGGGTCACGCCGTGTAGTGAGCCGTCCCAGCAGAGAAGTGCCCACTGAAATATGGGATCTGACCAGGCCGACACTTGAGGGTCCTGAGTGCCACTGCCCTGGAGAAACGTAGACAACCAAGCCGAGCCCTGTTTCCCAGGCTCATACCATGCGCCCCTGAGGGCACGGCGCATAGCATGCACTAGAGATGGCGGAGCCCCATGAACTCCAACTCCATGTGCTAGAGCGGCTGGAATCGCCTGCTTGGCAAACTTACCCAAGAGAGGGCCTGCCTTTCGCATTCGCCGAAATCGAGCTTGACGAACTCTCATCTTCCCGATGCGAGTCTTGAGACGACCAAAACGAATCGGCCTCCCAGAAGCCACCTCCACTCCAAGGACCTCGAGCGCGTCGACGACCCGATAACCTAGCACGCCGATGCGACGACCAACCTGCCTGGCGACCTCCAAGTTAGAGCTGGTGATGGCCATTTTCCGCTTAGCGGCTCGAAGCTCGATGCCCTCTAGTGTAGAAGCTAGCTATGATAGCACGTCGCGCGCATGCTCAACAATGTGCCTGTCCGTGGATACGACCTGGACAGTGATGTCATCCGCATATAAGTGCAGCGACCGATTCACATGACAAGTGACGGACAGCAAGGAATCGATGGGCGTGAGGAGGACAAGTTGCAGGATGAACATGGCCAGGCTGCAACCTGGCAAAGCACCTCGCGCCGCCCACACGGGGTCGGAGTAAGCACCTTCCCACCCGAGCCTGCGGCTCGCTCCATACATCTGCAAAGCGAGACATAACAACTTGCCAGGGAAGCCATGTCGGATACCCGCTTCAACAATCAAATGCCAACCGATTCTATCAAACGCCTTTTCCACACCGGCTATTGAATGGAGGACAACTTCGTCGTCTGGCTGAGTTGGGGACTTGCGCTGGCTTTCCCCTTGCAATGAGACGCGCGCGGCCGCGTCGGTCGTGCATTTCCCAGAGCCCAGAGCGATGTAATCTCCCCCAAGGGACGAGGCCCATTGACGAACGTAGCCGATGCGAGCCTTGGCCCAGACGCGGTACAGCGAGACGAGTAACGCGATGGACCTGTACCCCCCTGTGGGCTTCCCCAAGAGGACGATGTGGACGAACTGCATGGGGCTGGGCCAAAGATACCACTGCTCACACAAGTAGAAGACGTAGCCTAACATAGACAGCGCCCCATGACTTAGTAGAGCCCAATGCCGAGGCCTGAACGTATCGCCCCCAACGGCGGTCCTTGCCGGGAAACTCTTGGAGGCCCGTCGGAGCACAGCTATTCCCATGGGTGGCGTCCTGGGCCCTGCATCCCGTAGGCGATCGCGCTCGCCACGAAGCCCTTCAAGAGAGGCGGGCTCGTCGGCCCCGTCCCAGATGTCGGCCCAGAAGTCCCTTTGAACACCCGCGACGTCGGAGGCGTGGCTGGACGGGCCGAGGGAGGTGTGCACCTGCGACAACTTCCAACCTTTCGGCTTGGTCCAGAGATGTACAGGACGAGACCGATGCCCGAGACAATCACGCAACCACTTCACGAAACCCTGGCCCCGCTTTTTACCACACTCCTGCTCAACATTGTGTGCAAGTTTGGCAGGGGCCGCGGCCAAACTCCGCAGCAAATAAGCTTGATAGCAGCCTGCCTGACTGAATATGCCGACCAAGTAAGATGACACTTCCGGGGCACGCCCAGGTGGGAGACAGCCTGCCAGACGTCGCATGCGGCCTCTCCCTGCCATCAAGTCAGTAATCGGCTGCCAGATAGAATGATGCCTACCTTGAGGCACGCAACCGAACTGGAAAATCACGTGCGCCACGTCCTCGATACGATGTTGCATCAAGCGCAGAGCCCTAGACGTGGAGGTGCCTGCTGGCTTCTGGTGTGCCAAAGCCCCTCCAGCTGTCACATGATGATATTCAATGCACTCCCCGCGGCCCATGTGGGCTGCAGGCTTATCAGGTTGAAAGAGAGGGACGAGCTCTCGCTCAGCGCCCTGGTAAAGGTGACGATACAAACCAGCAAGACGCTGCTGACGACCACTGGCCTCGCCTGGCCCAAATCGAGCGTCGGCCTCCATCGGCTCCATCCAAGAGAATTGCGGATCACCAAGCTCGCCCAAGTCGTCGTCGGAGTCGCTATCGTCCAACTTTGGCTGCTTGACTGGCTTAGCAGGGAAGACTTTGGGCCCTCGAACTCGGACCGCCTGCTGAGCCCTCGGCTTGGCCCCAAGAGATACGAACATGGGGTACTGGGGGCGCGGAGCATAGTCATGAACCCTACGCGGCTTGCCCATCACCGACGCCATGCTGTCACTGGCCAGCCAGTAGTCTATGTAAGTGAAAGCCCCTGTCTTGGCGACTCGATGCGAGTCCTCATCCGCGACCATCAGATGACCGCCAACCTTGGATGCAAAATCGGACTCGCTCAACTCGGTGGGGGAGATGTTCCAGTCGCCGCCCACGACGAACGGGGCACGGTAGAAACGCAATGCCTCGCCCAGCCGCTGAAGCCGTTCGAGGTTCTCATGGGCAAGGCCCATGCCCTGCTGCAAGTAAATGGATCCAGCCACAAAGCCACCTCGAGGACCTCCATGGACGTACAGAGCCACACACCACGACTTAACGAGCACATGATCTCTGCAATGCGGAAGACTGTCCGAGAAGGTCACTCCGATGTGACTACGAACGAACAGCCCAACCCCTGCCATCATAGCTCCTGCTGGGCCTGTGAAACAATCGGTGATGAAAGCCTTCCATCCGTTTTTAGCACACCACTCCTCAGCCAAAAGACGATCGTCGGCCCGAACTCGAACCTCCTGAGAAGCAACAATATGAGCACCAGCAGCGCCTTCTTCCAGAAAGGTGCGTAGGCGCTGCCACCCATTGGCGTTATACGTGGCAAAATTGAGCGATCGTCTCTGAGCCCGACGTGGCGCTCTGCGATGACCACTTGAAGGTAGGGCTCCCGGAGGTCGGTACGACCCGCCACCCAAGTCGCGGGGCGCATTTGATGACGAGCCGTGCGTGCCGACGGAACGAGGTACCGAAGGTCGGTACGACTCGCCACCGAGGTCCGCCACAGTTGCAGGTGACGTGCCGTGCGTGCCGACGGGAGTAGAAGAAACTGAAGTTGTAGCCAGCCTGCCCAGGGATGTTGATAGCCTCACGCCGCTCGGATCCATTGCCTGCCGACGCCGTGGAAGAGGCAGTTCGCTAAGAGGAAGGTCATCCAATGAATGCACCGCCCCGTCGAACAGCCCCGTCATTGGAAATGGAAATACCAAGTTATTTGTTGTTCCCTTCCACCTCGTCGTCAAGATAAAGCTCACGATCCCACGCCGTGGGGTTGAGGCCTTGAAGGTTAGGTAATGTTGCTGCCTGCTGAAGTAACTGGAACTGTTGCTGCAGAAATGCCACCATCGTCTCGGAGTTGCCTGCCAACAACGCTGCGGGCACTCCTTGAATGCTAGTTTCGAGCCTGCCCATAGCTGCTTGGAGCTCTGGCTGCTCGTGGCTGCTAGCACCAGCACCTGTCTGAGAGAGGACCGCGGCTCGGGCGACGTTGACCTCGGCCTGGATCTGGCCGAGCTCCACCACCACCGCGTCGTACGCTGCCTGTTTGTCGGCCAGCTGTTTCGTGAGCGAGTCGACGGCGTACTTGAGCTCCTCTGCCTCCTTCGACTTGGCGGTCTGGCGGTCGAGAGCGCGTCGAATGAGGTCGTCTGGAGTGCGACGTGCCATCTCCTTGGCCTCTGCCGCACCCAGGTCGCGCTTGGCTTGCTGGATGTGGGCGGAGTCGTCATCAAGGCCGAGCTTCTTGCGCGCTCCCAGCGCGCGGCGACACTTGGCCACCTCGTCAGTAGCTGAAGGCTCGGCGATCCCCCCTGCTGCGTCGTCTGCCGATCCTGAAGGCGGCTTGGCTGACGACTGTCGAGGCCGAGAGGGGCGGCGCGACGATCGGTCGGGAGGTCCTGCAGGGTCAGGTTGGCCTGCTTTGTCCCGCCCACACATGTAGCACCGCAATGAATTAGCAAAGTTACGAGTGTAACCACACTGACGAGAAGCTGTGCACGACCAGCGTGGTTCACGCGGGTCATCCCGCTGTTGTCCACGGCCTCCTCGCCCTCCACCCATGGGCTGTGATCCGTGGTGAGACGCCATCAACTGCTTTGCCGATTCAAGTCGAAGGAGATGCCGCGCCCGTGATCGAAGGCGCCGCTGTCGTCGATGCCGCGCTGGTGACCTGGATCGTGTAGCCGTCACTGTTGCCCTGCACTGTCCGCACCTGGGCTGACGCAGAGCAGGAAAGAGTCGCCCCTGCCGATCGCGCGCGCGGGCCGCGGGCACGGGGCTGGGCGCAGGAAAAACGCACCGCAGGGAAAAGTCTCCCACGGCCTAAGCCCACGCCTGGAGGAGGAGGAGGAGGAGGAGGAGGAGGAGGAGGAGGAGGAGGAGGAGGAGGAGGAGGAGGAGGAGGAGGAGGAGGAGGAGGCGAGGAGGAGGAGGAGGAGGAGGAGAGGAGGAAGAGGAGGAGGAGGAGAGGGAGAGGAAGAGGAGGAGGAGGAGGAGGAGGAGGAGGATGGAGGAGGAGGAGGAGGGAGGAGGAGGAGGAGGAGGAGGAGGAGGGGAGGAGGAGGAGAGGAGGAGGAGGAGGAGGAGAGGAGGAGGAGAGGGGAGGAGGAGGAGGAGGGAGGAGGAGGAGGAGGAGGAGGAGGAGGCAAGAGGAGGAGGAGAGGAGGAGAGGGAGGGAGGGAGGGAGGGAGGGAGGGAGGGAGGGAGGGAGGGAGGGAGGGAGGAGGGAGGGAGGGGGGAGGGAGGGAGCGGAGGGAGGGAGGAGGGAGTTGGGAGGAGGAAGGGAGGGTAGGAGGGAGGGAGGGATGGGAGGGAGGGGAGGGAGGGAGGGAGGGAGGAGGGAGGAGGAGGAGGAGAGGAGAGCAGGCGGAGGAGGAGGAGGAGGAGGAGGGGGAGGAGGAGGAGGAGGAGGAGGAGGCGGAGGGGAGGAGGAAGGAGGAGGAGGAGGAGGAGGAGAGGGAAGAGGAGGAGGGGGAGGAGGAGGCGGAGGAGGAGGAGGAGGAGGAGGAGGAGGAGGAGGAGGAGTGGAGGAAGGAGGGAGGAAGGAGGAGGAGGAGGAGGAGGAGGAGGAGGAGGAGGAGGAGGAGGAGGGGAGGAGGAGAGGTGGAGGAGGAGGCGGAGGAGCAGGAGGAGGAGGCGGAGGGGGAGGAGGAGGAGAGGAGGAGGAGGAGGAGGGGAGGAGGAGGAGGAGGAGGAGGAGGAGGAAGGGGGCAGGGGAGGAGGGAGGAGGAGGAGGAGGAAAAAGGAGGTAGAGGAGGAGGCGGAGGAGTGAAGGAGGAGGCGGAGGAGGAGGAGGAGGAGGGGAGAGGAGGAGGAGGAGGAGGAGGAGGAGGAGGAGGAGAGGAGCAGGAGGAGGAGGAGGAGGAGGAGGAGGAGGAGGAGGAGGAGGAGGAGGAAGAGGAGAGGAGGAGGAGGAGGAGGAGGAGGAAGAGGAGGAGGAGGAGGAGGAGGAGGAGGAGGAGGAGGAGGAGGAGGAGGAGGAGGAGGAGGAAGGGGAGGAGGCAGCCAGGACGCTGGAGCCAGGAACACCTCGGGCTCGGGAGGGGCCCGGCCTCGGGGGTCGTGCCTCTGGCCCGGGGGCCGGGGAGCGGGCTCGTGGCCGAGGCCGGCCGCGGCCAGGGTAAAGGGGCCCTGGGACACACAAATAAGTACACACACATAAATAGCCTGGAAACAACGATGCTACACCCTGCCACTCCTGTTTTTTTGCCACAGTAGCTTGACTTCCTGCGCGAGCGCAGCAGTCTTGTGCTGATCTTTGAATGTGGAGCTTGATAGATGTAGACTTGTGTCTAATGGCTTTGTTTTGCCGAAGCTGGCCGGGGAGGCCAGTAGTGATCGTGCACTGAGAACGCTGGAGGCGAGTCGCGAGTCGGACTATGGGTCTGATTCGCGTGTAGTACCTTGGCCCGCGGTGGCGCCAGGGCATTTTTTCTGCCAATGAAGTGGCTACGTACGGACAATGTGTCACACCATTGCCTGAATTTCTTTCTGGAGTCTGTCCCTAGATTCCTCTCGCTTCGCGGGGTGCATGTCCAGGGCACGTGGAGTCCAGAGGTAGTGGGGCCTGGTGGAAGCCTCTTTGGGGCCTCTTGGAGGCCTCTTGTGGACTTGTTGGGGCCTCTTAGGGGGCTTCTCCTTTGGGGCCTCTTGGTGCCTCTTGGGGGCGTCTTGGGCCGTCTTGGGGCGCTTGTGCGCGCCGTTTGGCTCCTTCGGAGGCCATCCTGTGGGCCACTCGCGGACGCCTTAGGGCTCTCTTGGGGTCCTCTTGGGCCGTCTTGGGGGCCTCTTGGGCCGTCCTGGGGGCATCTTTGGGCCGTCTTGGGGCCTTTTTGCAGGCCTTTGGGGCCGTCATGGGACCATCTTGGCGGCTGCTTGGGCCGTCATGGTTCAAATCTTTCAAATCCTTCAAAAGCTGAGGGAACATCTATGATTTTGGTCCCTGGAGGCGCCCTTGGGGGTCCTCTTGGGGCCCTCTGGGGCCTTCTTGGGGGCTTTTCGGGCCCTCTTGGGGCCATCTTGGACCGTCTTGGGGTCGTCTTGGCCCGTCTTGAGGCCATCTTGAGCAGGGCCGAGGGGCCCAAATCGTTGATTTCCCAAAAAGGTTTTGTACGTTTTTGGGCTCCAGAAGGGGGGGGCATTCTGGTCGGCGGATGTGGTGTGGCCCCTGGAGGGGGTTTGGGGAGACCTTGTAATAAAACGTTGCAACCTGTACACATTATGCAAGCGTATGCAATCATTGGATACATTGGATACGTTGCATGACCTGCCTCCGGCAACACGTCGCTTCCGGACGTGGATTCCTCTCGCTTCGCGGGGTGCACGTCCGGAGCACGTGCAGTCCAGAAGTTGTGGGGCTTGATGGAAGCCTCTTTTGGGCCTCTTGGGGGCCTCTTGTGGGCTTGTTGGGGCCTCTTTGGGGCTTCTCCTTTGGGGCCTCTTGGTGCCTCTTGGGGGCGTCTTGGGCCGTCTTGGGGCGCTTGTGCGCGCCGTTTGGCTCCTTCGGAGGCCATCCTGTGGGCCACTCGCGGACGCCTTAGGGCTCTCTTGGGGTCCTCTTGGGCCGTCTTGGGGGCCTCTTGGGCCGTCCTGGGGGCATCTTTGGGCCGTCTTGGGGCCTTCTTGGGCCGTCTTGGGGTCCTCTTGGGGGCCTCTGGGGCCATCCTAGGATCGTTTTGGAGGCTGCTTGGGCCGTCAGGGACCTCTGGGGATAGAAGAAGGCGAGAACGCTAAAGTCCTTCAAAACCCTTCGGATAATCAATGATTTACTTTAAACGGAGAAGGTTAAAGGCGAGATATAAATCGAGCATGTACCGCTGCCGTGCCTGGCTCAAGCCGGGCCCGGCAAGATATGTGACTGTGCCTCACTGAGGCGCACTACTTGCATCCGAGATCGGAAAACATCCTTTTCCATTGACGATGCCCATCCTACTCTTTACTCCAGATCCCATGCTTCGTCTCGCTCTCTTGCTCATGCGCTATGAGCCTAAGCCTGGGATATGGAAGCGCCTAAGGCGGACTGTATACCTAAGCTTACCAGCTTGTTTTCGACTTGGTAGCGGAGCTGGCTACACTCTCGTGTGGCTGGCTCTCGCTCTGATTCCAGTAATCCACGGCACAACTTGGTGGACTACTACCACGGTGGAATACCATGTTGCGCCGGCTCTGCGAGGAGCGGAGCCAGTCCGCGATCGAGCTAGCGGGGTCACCCGCGAACTCGAGACGCTTTCTCCTACTTCACTGCGCTACTTCACTCCTGACTTCCACCAGATGCCAATCGGCAACTCGATCGAGAACGTGGTCACCCTGCGGGGCTACCCGCAGCGGGGCCACCTGCATCCCGTGCCGGTCAGGCGCCTCACGGCTACCACGCCAGAGCCTGACAAACCACAGCCTAAACCAATCACCGAAGCCGAAATGCATATGCATTGGATCAAGATAACTATCTTCGGCATTCTATGGGTGATAATGGGATGTGCTGTGGGATACATGCGGCAGGGGATGGACGACACGCGTACTACTGGCCCTACATGGGACCCTGCCGGTACTACGCCTTTCCGCGAATACGTTCGCGAAGTACATGCATGGTTAAACGTAACGAGCGGCAATATGACACCACCACAACAAGCTGCAGCACTACAACGAGGCCTTCAGGGTCTGGCTCGTCGTATCGCCATGCAGGTCCCCTCCCAGATCATCAATTATGGTGTAACTGTCAATGGACAGCCAACGGATGCAGTAACCTACATACTGTACTTACTGAGCACCAAATTTGAAAATCTGGAAGATGAGCGCCAGCTCAACTCTGGCACGGCCCTTATCGACTTCCGCGTCGAAAGGGGCGAGCGAATCGACTCAGTATTAGCTCGATTCGAGATGGCCCGTGACGAGGCTAACTCTGTTGGCTTTGTCATCCCCAACTTTCAGATCCTAACGCTGATTCTCTTCAGAGCGTTAGGCGTTGGCGCGTCACGAGCCCAACACCTGCTTGAGCCCTTTAATCATCAGATGCCCCGAACACAAGCAGACTATGACAGGCTGCTGACCAGGATGAGGAACTACGGACATGTTGCCGAGCGCTCTCCTGGTAACATAGCGGGTATCTTCACAGGGCACCACTCACATGCAGGTGTTTACGCCACGACTGCGGGGTCACCCGCTGGTCCTGGCGAGCCAAATCCCTGGGCTGACCCAGCCGATATGCCCAACGAGGCCACTGCCCTTCTAGGGCAGACCGGCCAGGTATCGGCAGAGGCAGCTGAGGCGAACGCCTGGTCGAACTACTCGCCAGGCGCCGCCTACACTGCAAGCCCGCCCTCGGGCACAACCCTCTGGGGCCAAGCGGAGTCATCCGCTCAATGGTCTCAGCCACCCTCACCGTTTGAATCTGGCACTGACACAGATACTTCATCTGACGATGAGCACAATGGAATAGTCTCTGCTGGTAATGACTATCCAGCGGACGACACTCACCTTTCTGAACAGCAAAGGGCGGAAGCCGCCTTTATGGCTTATCGCAAATCAAAACGCCGTTGGAGGCGCTTTATGAAGAAACCAGTCAGAAAGGTGAGACGTGCAGTACGCCGACATTTCAAACAATTTGGAAAGGGTCGTGGTAAAGGGGGTCGCAGACGCCGTATGCATGGTAGGGGTATTACTGCTTTCCTCACGTCCTTAACTGATATGGCTTTTGAAGAAGTTCTTATCGGAGGCAAAGGTCGAGGTCACAGGCGGACCTCCGGTAAGGGGAAGGGACGGAGGGGCAACCCTAGGGACGCTTCTGGTAACACTATGAAGTGTCATACATGCGGTAGCACAGAGCATTTGCGCGATCAATGCCCGAAGGGGAAAGGAAAGGGATCCGTACATTTGGCTCAAAACTCTTTTATGGATGACATAGATTATATTGACTACGAGTTTTACGTCAATCCAGAAGCGGCTCCCGCTGCGGGCTCCTCCACGTATTACGTGATGGCCCGCTATGCTGAAGCAACTGTGGCCCTGGAAGACTACGCAGTGACCCTCTTCGACGAGTTCCACGGCTGGGACGAGGTCGATGAGATTGCGTACAATGCTTGGTTCGGTCTTCCAGCGGGGCCACCCGCCGGTGACGAGGTCTCCGAAGCCGAGACCGTCCCGGCAACAGAGGAAGAACTCACCGCCGCGCTGGCCCCACAAGTGATTGGCATGCCGTTGCTGCCAAATCCGTCGTGGGCTGGCTCGGAGATGGGAGACGCCGATGACGAAATGCGGGGCCATCCCGCGGATTCCGACTCCGAAGAATCCGAAGAAGATTATAACGACATGCTCCAGGAGCAGGTTTCAGAAGCAATCCGACTCTTGAGTGCGCCAGCACAGCAGCAGATGACGATGAACGAACTGCTGTCGCACCCAGGAGTTGCCCGTCTACGTCCATACTTGGATTCGAACATGTCAGCATCTCAGATGCTTAAAGCACTCCAAGCTCTAGCGGGGTCACCCGCCGAGGAGATGCTAGACACAACAGCGGGGCCACCCGCTTGGTCTATGGATGTATTCATGCAAGGTTGCGATCAAATGAATATTAACGACCTCTCGATGGAGCAGTTAAATGACATCGGATACTTCAGGAGCCCGTATCAAAACGTGTTCATGGCCCAGGACAGCTCAGAGGACTCGGATGAAATGCGGTACGCCAAGAGGGACAGGCGACCGTCGCCTCCCCGAGACTCCGAGCAGGACGATCAAAGGCCAGTGACACATGGTAGTGCGTCGGCGGGGCCAGCCCAGCGGAAAGGAGCCGCTCTGCTCCTAGACGCCCTACGCACGACGAATCGGGCTACCCATATAGCACTGAGCACTCCGTTGGAGTATCTGCTCAGCAGGTGCCGGATTGGTACATTAAATGGTACCCCGGCTATTCTATGGAGACTCTTCGGCATTGGTATTCTAAGGAATACTGCACCAAAAGGGACGAGACTGGCGCAATAATCCGTACCAAGGGCGGCAAAACCAAGACGCCAGAGGCCTGGGACAAAAGGGCGAAGAAGCAGGAGATCATCACTGACCGCAAAACGTACAGAAAACAGGTGTGTCAGTGTGAGCCCTTTAAAGGCCACATGCGCAGGTGTCCGATGGACCGCCCTTCCAGGAGCCCTCACCACGGAGAGACCCCGTGGAATTGGTCTCATGGAGACGACGCTGGCAACGTCCATGACCCAAACAAAGAGGTTCCTGGAAGGGGGAAGCGCATCACTGAGGCCGATCGCGTCCCTATGACCGAAGAAGTGGCCAACGCCGTCAGGGAGAATTGGGCAAAGCTCCCCAATGACCATCGCCTCAAGGAGTGGAACCGCCGATTCCACAAGGAGGCGGGGTCACCCGCAGAATCCAGTGGGGAAGCGGGGTCACCCGCAGAATCCAGTGGGGAAGCGGGGTCACCCGCAGAACCCAGTGGGGAAGCGGGGTCACCCGCAGAATCCAGTAAGGAAGCGGGGTCACCCGCAGAAGCACCACCAGCCGCTGGAACTGCGGAGGATGAATGGATAGATGTTGCCTCTGCCGCCGGCACTGACCGAACCGAACTAAATGAGGAATGGGCGGCAGAAGATGGCTCAGAAAATCCGTTCCCTGACGGAAGCGCCTGCTGGTACTACAGCTCTACGGCGCAAAAGTGGTTCTGCACGAGGGTACTCTACCGCCATGAGAATGGCAAATACAAGCTGGCCATAAAGGGTGTTGCCGACATCGACCAGATGAGGCAGGTTATCCATGATCATGGCCAGCCAGAAGGCCCTCCGAGAGACCCTCCTGGTCCACGACCAGGCAAGGGCAGCAGACCACCTCCAAGACCTAAAGCCGACTCCTCATCGTCACCGACTCCTGCAAAAAGGCACTCGTCCAAGAGTCCCGAAGACACGCAGGGGCGGGCGAAGGTCAGGGCGGTCGCCAAGACGGACGACCCTGAGCCGGCAGATCCTCCTGGTCCATCGGTGACAGAGAGGAAGAAGGTCTTTGCTGGACCATCGACCCCGATGCCTCCAGCGACCCAAGGCGATGTCAAGGATGAAGTTCGTGACAAGCCTAAAGCAGCTTTCCGAGGTGACTGGACTCCAACGCTGCATCAGCCACGCCTTACACCACAACCCGGCTCGGCACGAATGAAAGCGCAGCCGAAGCCCGAAGCCGGGATGAGGTCGGTGCGGGCAGAAGAGGCCGCCAAGGCCAAGGAGGACAAAGGTTCTGCGGGGCCACCCGCAAAAGCGGCACCAGCCGCAACAGCGGGGACACCCGCAGGAAGTACTCTCTCAAGAGAAGAGCGTTTCAGAGTCCTCAAAGAGTTTGGCGACCAACAAAAGTTAACCGATGATGCAGCTACTGACAAAGGTCACCCGAACCCTGGCGCGGAGTCATCCGCAGGAGCTGCCTCGTCAGCCGCAGGCTCTGGCGGGCCACCCGCTAAAGCGGCGCCAGCCGCATTAGCGGGGCCACCCGCTAAAGCGGCGCCAGCTGCATTAGCTGGGCCAGCCGTTAAAGCGCCACCAGCGGCATTACCAACACTGTCCGCTCTGAGGACCATTCCCTTGGAATGTCTGTTGTATTGGCAGGGCATTGACGACAAGGGGCCGAGGCAGCCAATCAACCCACGAGTCACTCCAGACGACACGGACCGATATGAAGTCATCAACTGTCCGGTTCGTCGGAATTTCAAGTGCCAGAATGACTGGGAGCGCGAACAACAGAAAGTGGGAAACATGCTGCGAGACAGGCCGCCACTACGTGTTGCGCAGCATAGAGAATCGCTCCTGAAGGTCATGCAACAGAATGGCGCTGATCCGACCCTGCCGAGTAAGGAGCAGATGACCAAGATATCGATCTGGTTTTCGACGGCTCTGCGCCACAGTCCATATTATAAGGACAAACACAATCGATACTTCGAGAAGGTCAGCACTTTCGATCCGTACGACGGCTGGGTTGTCATCGACGATCTGCTGACAAACTGGAAGGAAAATGATCAGTATAAACACTATCGTGACATGCACGAAGTGCTGATCAAGGGCAGGCCCCACACGTCATTCGTGTACTGGGTGCTGCTAAACTGCTGTGAGATAATTGATCATCACGGCATGCAGAAGGGCAGGCTCCAGATGAAGTGCGTTGATGATAGCCTGCTGCTGCCGCAAAGGTTTCGACCAACGAACCGCAGGCCACAGTACTTCATCAGAGCTACGAATGGCCACAGCAGTCCAGGCGTCCACTGTCCCGAGTCGTTGTTCAGGCCTATCACAACATGGGCGAAAGAACCGGACGACCCGGTATATTTCATCCACGGGACAAAGTGGGAGTATGTCAAGAGCATTCTGGACAATGGCCTTTCGTGCCTCGCACAGGACAACCCGAAGAGGAAGGGGGGGCGCCAATTTGTGCATGGCTGCCCCTACCTCCCGGGCGACAAGAGGATACAATCGGGTATCCGTCCCGACTCGGAGGTGCTCATATTCTGCAGCATCAACAAAATGCTGTCCAGTGGCTTCTCTCTATGGAGATCAGCAAATGACATAGTCATGACAAGGGGCCACGATGGACGTATACCACCCGATCATATCATGCAGATCGTGAGCATTGCGAAGTATCGGGTCGGCGAAGCCTGGAGCAATCCGCTGTTTTATGACAAGACGCGGAAGCGGGGCCAACCCGCAGACAGGATTCGCACTGACGACTACCTGCCACTCAAAATGTGTGACAGAACTCTGGCTGTAATGGAAGATCACGCCATGTACCTCAAGGGTTGGATGAAGACGGAAGGTCGTCCATTCAATTTGGTCATGACCGAGCAAGATGTTGCTCCACGACCGTTCGAAACACAGGCAGTCCTCATGATGAATGCCCAGGAGGACGAGGCTATGCCTGCAGCGGGGCCACCCGCAGGTGCGGGGACACCCGCAGTAGACACTTCAGACGGTTCATGGCAGCAAGTAGTCACACCGGTGGCGACGGTAGCATCTCCTTGGAGGCCGGACCAGCAGTCCTGGGTCCAGGCTCTCAACAGCCATTTGACATCAGCTGACGTCTCTGGACTGACCGATCAGCTATACCGAGCTGACCCGTGGGCGGTGCACGCAGGTATCCAAGATGCACAGCAGAGGAACCTGCGCCCTCCTGCGGGGCCACCCGGCATCCTAGGGACACAACCACAACGCCCTCCGCAGCAAGCTGGAGGCGCGAGGTTTGTCCCCATGAGCGGATCAGATGGTGGCTCGCCGTATCGGACTCCGCCGTCCGAAACGAGCGAAAACAGCTTGTGGCAACGACTCCAGGCGATTCGCGGGAATCCGACGCTCGCAGCGGCACTCCAGGCGACCACTCCCTTCGGCACTCCGAGGGGTAGTGAAGGAGGAGTGGCTGCGGGGTCACCCGCCGAGCGAACGCCTGCGGAGTCGTCCGCACGTGCGGGGCCACCCGCTGATGGTCAGCAGGGCTCAGACTACGAACGTCGGGCGGCCACCTTGAGGGCACAGGCTACCTTCTTGCAGCAACAAGCTGATAGAGTGCCCAGCCTGTTGCGGAACCGCAACATAGATGTTACGAATCATGGCAACTTTCGGCCTCTCTGGAGCTGGACCTCCGATGATGCTCCGAATGCAGATCCCATGAATCCACATCGACAGGTGTTTATTCCAGGGATAGCATCACACCCAATATATGGATGGGACAATCATGGACCAGCAGAGGCACCGGCCATGGATGCGCCGATGTACCCGGAGTACTACGCGCAGATGAATAACACTCCTATGATTGCGGGGCCACCTGCGAACGAGTACACTCGGAATCTGGCCAATGAGATGTACCGTTTGCAGTTTACACGAGCAGTTGACACGCAGTCTATGCCGCACTACGCCTACATGCCCACGCCGACGGACCCCGAGACCGTAGTTCAGCCAGCTGGTCTCGCGGTGCCAGCCGCTATGGGCAGCATGCCAGACTACATTCGCGACGTGCACAACACGCAGCAAGCGATACTGGCATCTAGGCAGCAGGTTCGGGACAACGCTAGGCTGCGCCAACAGCGCGCGATCCAGAGAAGGATCGAGCGTGAGAACCAAGCGGGGACACCCGCAGGTGCGGGGCCACCCGCTGAACAGATAGACAGACTGCCACCACCGACGCCATATCGGGAGGGCGAAACTACTTTCGAGCGTCAGGCTCGGACTCGCCCCGACGTGCCCACGCCAGTCATTTCAGATTACAATTTCACACAGTGCCCGATCTGTATGGACCCCTACGAGATGGGCACCACGGTGTGGAGACTGGCATGTGGACATTTCTTCCACGATATATGCTGGGATCGTGTTGCACAGCAGCACGTCCGCAATCAGCGGCCAGGTACGCCAAACGAGGCACCTTGCGCTGTATGTCGTGGGCCGGGCATAATCACAGCACACTTTCCGTATGCTGGACAGCGCGACGCTGAGTCAGAACAGGCGCGCCAGCAGGAAAGGTATGTGGTGGATGCTCGGGAACTGCGCCGGCTGCGGGAAGCAGTGGAGGCACTAGAGGCTCGAGCCGCCTCGGCGGAGCCATCCGCACGTGCCCCAGCTGCACAGACACACCCATGGCCAGCGCCAGAGCAAGGCATCCAGATGCCAATCCTGCCTACGCTTCGAGCACAGGGGCCCCCAGCAGCGGGGCCACCCGCCGAAGCGGCTCCCGCCGCCAAAGCGGGGTCACCCGCAACGGGGCCTCCGAATCCAGGATTTCTGAGAGCAATGGAGGCCAATATCAGGCGGAGCGGCAGGAGCGGAGGTGTATCCAGAACCTCACGTGCAGAGAGCCCGGTGAGTGCTAGGAGCCGGGCCAGTGCGGAAAGCGCTGAAGCAGCCCAATTCCACAATACCTTCATGATCAACACGGAAGGGCTGACTTACACACGTGACATCACGGATACGCTTCCGCCAGGAGGTGAGTGGACCTCCACACTCTCCGCGAATTACTGGGTCCTTGAACAGGAACCAATCACCGTGGAGGAGCGCCGCCAATATGAGCAAATATGGTGCACCGAGCTAACAATGAGCCAGTGGGTGCTGGAACAACGCCTACTGAAAGGCACGCTCGGTTCACAGATTACGTACCATAGTGATGACCACGGTACGATGGCTCTGGCGGCGCGGACAGGGACATTCTTCCCCGACGAAGACGGAATGCCCTGCATATCGTTCATGCTAGACATTGGCTCCAACGTGAACATCATCGGAGCTAATACAGCACGAACCTTTCAGGAGGTTATGGCCAGGTACAATCACAGACCGGCCATATGCACACTGAGCAAAACCCTCTACATCAATGGTGTAGGTGAGGGTGCTGCGATCTGTCGGAAAATGGGCAACTTCAAGATCGGGGTGCAATACGCCAATGAGGCAAGCCCCCGCATCGAGGAGTATGCTTCCAACATCGCAGAGGGCTCAGGTGCAAACCTCCCAGCCATCTGGGGCCTGAGTGCCATGGAAGCACGTGACACAATTATCGTGCTAAAGCCAGGCTTCCAGAAGGTTATCTTTCCCAGCGGAGAGTATACTCTTAAGCTGGGGAAGGGCGCCAAGGTCCTGAGGGCAAAGAAGACCCCCTCAGGACACCTAGCCATTCCCTGCGGATTGTATGACGGGGCTAAAAGCCAGACGGTCACCAACACCTTCACAATCCGCAGTAGTCATGACGGCTACACCGAGACGGAGAACGACGAGGACTCCGTCAATGCGGGGCCACCCGCCGGTGTAGGTGCGGGGTCACCCGCTGGGGTAACAGCGGGGCAACCCGCGATGGGACAGTCTATGACCGTTACGACTGATACGTTCATTGTCGAGCCGTATCTCGACAAGCAGCTCCTGAAGGACACGACCCGTGCGATCGTAGACAGGACGCTCGACAGCTGGTGGAAAGGCCAACAGTGTCCTGAAGGGACCTGGCCACACATGAAGGATGCCCTGAAGTCTAAGATTTTCTGGGCAGTCCAGGAGGCGGTGAATAATTGGTCGCCTGAGAACCAAGCGGGGCCACCCGCGACACCGCCACCACCACCAAGCTGCACGGGCGGAGGTTCGACGGACCTTGCGGGGCCAACCCGCGTGGAGATCGTGAGCGCAGCCGCACCAGTGACGCCTGCGGAGTCATCCGCTAACAGCATGCCCCTCTGACGGGGGCAGGCGGGCGCGCCGGCGGCGCTCGCTTGCGAAGAGAAGCCGAATACCGGCCTCCTCGCGACATACGTTGGCCGCGCTGAGGCCCGAGAAGAAAAATATCATTCAAAATGCCTCGTCATCGAAGATATTCGCACAGCTTGCGCTGAACTCCGAACCCGTGGATATATATGCGACCGGATTACCCATAATGAGGTAATGACTTCAACTGGAACACAGTATTTGGGAAATTTGTTGGCAGGAGACTACAATATGTTGTGGGTGGCCACACCCTCTGATTGGTACGTGCGTACTCCAGGAAAGAGGGCGGGACCACACTATCAACGTATACAAAATCTCCTGATCAAAGCGCGTGCTCTGAGGATGCAGATAGTTATCCTGGGGCCACCCGGGTATTTCTGGAAACAGGGTCCGATCAAAGATGTTATTGAAGATTTGAAGCTAAGCGTTATACGAATCAGACTCTGTCATTTCGGCATTAAGTTTGACCGATCCAGTAAATATCCCAGTGGTTCTTATATACAAGTTGCTACATCTTGTCCTCATATACCGGTTAACTTATGGAGATGTACTTGTGGATCACACAAGGACCATGATTTGGATTGGTATGGCCAAGATCAACAACATGCCGAGTTTCGGTATAAAACTTTGGCTATTATTATTGCACGCTTCCTTGATCAACTCGATAAAGCCAACATGATCAGGAATGAGCGGAGTGCGGTACACCTCAGTGTGTGTACACGCGTTGACAAAAAGGTCAGACACTACGTTCAATGTCCACAGAAGGGCCCTCAATGGGACCATGTGGTTCGTAGGGTCACGACCGACCTGGACACGAACAAGATTGTTCAAGACATTAGGATCCAGGATCAGCCAACTGGGTACAATTATGTAGCTCCATTACCTGATGGGGTTACAAACATCAGTACTCGGCTATACTGGGAGCCTCCGGCTCCAGTTCTTCATGGCAATGGTGAGTCGCGAAGGCCACGCCCAAAGCGTGTGACGATCGTCGATGACGATCGATCTCCTCCCCCTTCGATTGAGCGTTGCCAAACGCGACCCACCAACGACCTTCCTGAAATTCCGCCATTTCCTGACTTTACAGCGGATTCCTCCGCAGCGGATCTCTCCGCGGAAACTGCGTTGCCCACTGATGCCAGGATAAAACAGAAAGAAAAGCAGAAAGCTGACAAAGAAGCCGGCATCAAACCGAAGAAAGTCCCGAAGAAAGTGGAAGACGGTAACGACGACTGTGGAGAGGACCTCAAAGGGCTTGACTGCTCCACATATTTCAACGACGTTCCTCTTGACGACTCGGACTCGGACAGCGAATCAGAGGACATCTTCATGATGTTACCGGCGGGGCAACCCGCTGACTCACATGCTGATGTCTTCTCGATAGTCCAGTCGTTATGCTACGGCAGAAATAATCAAGTGGACATGCTTGAATTATGTGGGGGCAAGGGTGGTATATCCATATTAGCCTTCAAGAGGGGACTCTCGTCAGGCGGGAACCTTGACAAGATATCTATGGTTGACCTTGGAAACTCGGAAGTACAAAGAGCAGTCCTCCACTACCTCAAGACTTGCTTTGTCAAGATCACGATTCTGCAGCCAAGCTGCAGAACTACTGGACTCCCTTCCTACTTCAACGCACAGGTCAATCATGATACGTGGCTTAAACACCACAAAGAGGACCTGCCTCATATCACGTTCTGTGGAACAGTCGCTCTACTACAAGACGACTTAAGACGTTTCTTTCTCAGGGAACAACCAATGGGCACGTGGGTGGATGAGATCCAGCCATGGAAGGAACTGGCACAACGCAAGGCCACTTGCCAAACGATCATTGATCAGTGCACGACTGGTCTCAAAGATTCATTTGGACAATACATCCGCAAGCCAACACAGATAATGGCAAATAAAGAAGAGTTGTTGGCACCTTTCAAAGGCAAGCGTTGTCCAGGAAATCATGTGCACGCCAATGCTTGTAACAAAGAGCTAGCAAGGGCGGCACAGTATACCTACAGAATGCAGTCACTGATCGTTGATGCGGTGCAAATCGCCAAAGACCTGTTTGCTTACGGTCGCGATCCATTCGCGAATCGTGAACGCAGCTATGCGTTCGTAACAAACAGTGCTGGCTACGACTTGGACGACCCAACAATCCGGAGACACCCAAACGGAGAAATCTGTCGACCACCACCTGGCGGTCTTGGGTGCCCTGGCTGTGTGGACAACAACTACAAGCAATCACCAAAGCACAGTAGGGATCCGAAGATGTGTCGGTGGTATGATGTTGAACCGTATTACTGGGACTGTCCAAGCTGTAAGAAGGAATATCAGAAGAGCAATCCTC
The DNA here is from genome assembly GCA_963575745.1 of Prorocentrum cordatum. Lineage (NCBI taxonomy): Eukaryota > Dinophyceae > Prorocentrales > Prorocentraceae > Prorocentrum > Prorocentrum cordatum. The sequence continues at coordinate 21,241 of CAUYUJ010019818.1, read as the reverse complement.
ACCACACCAAGATATCTGGCCAATGCAGATTCGCCGAAAAATGGAAGCTGCCAGATAACTTTGGCCAGCCGCGCCCGGCGGGGCAAGCCGCTCCTGCGGCGCCAGCCGCGGAAGCGGCTCCAGCCGCAGAAGCGGCGCCAGCCGCAAAAGCGGCGCCGGCCGCGAGAGCGCGCATACGCGCGCCTAGGCCGCCACGGCCTGGTGAGGGCGATCCAACCGCAGGCGCCAGCAGCCATGACATCACCAGAGCCGACGGGGCTAATGGTGGCAACAGTGGCGCTGGCAGCTCTGACGATCACCGTAGACTGCCACAAGTTGCAGCAAGGCGCGGACGCATGGAGGGAGGAGATCCTCCACCACCGCCGCAGCCTCAAGCAGAGCCAGGCCAAGGCCAAGGCTCCCTGATTGGACTCGCTTCGACGTTCAGCTCAGCCTCCAAAACCTGCGCAGCTTCGACCCAGCTGTAGTGCAGCGAGAACTCCGCAAACTCCACCTGAGATGGTTTCATGCCAAGGAGCCAAAAATGCGGATGATTCTAACCAAGGTTGGTCTGGGTGAAACCCGTTTGAGTCTGATCAAAGGCATTTGTGACTCGTGTAGAGAATGTCGAGCCTGGGATAAACCAGGCAACACGGTGATGCCTTCCGTGTCACTGCCAGGACGTTTCAACGAAGAAGTCGAATGTGATCTCTTCTTTTATAAACAGGAACATATTGTTTTTCACATCATCGACCGTTGTATTCGCTGGGCAGCTGGCACAGAGATTCCTGATAAAGCTATGCATACTGTTCTCGATGCCTATCATACGACTTGGATGCAGCATGGCCCTGCTAAAATTCTATACTCCGATGGGGAAGGAGCACTGAATAATGATACAGCAAAGGCCATCCTTAAGGCTAAGGGAACAGAGCTTCGTATTCGAGCGCGTGGCCAACACGCTACAACTATCGAAGCTAGGAACGGCATCCTTCGACACCTCCTACACGTGATGGGAGAAGAATTGAATAGATTACATATCCCTCTCAATTTCACTCGTCTCTTACATGAAGCCTTGTTTGCCAGCAACGCATTTACCTTCTACAATGAAGTGTCTCCGTACAATGCGCTGTATGGTAGACAGCCAGCTATGCTTCCTGATTTCCCTGTCTTGGATCATGATCAGCCCACTGAATCATCAGATCACTCAAGGGAGGAAACAATCAGGAGGGTTAGTCTGGAGGCAATCACGCAGGCCACTGCGGTTGCCAAGACGAACAGGGCTCTCCGTACAAAGACTACTGCTACGGGTGAATTTCACTATAAAGAAGGAGATCTCGTGGACTATCACCGTCCGACCACCACGAAAGACGACTGGGGTGGATGGAGTGGTCCATACCCGGTCATCCGCAACGAACCTGACCGAGGCCAGGTCATCGTGAAGGTCGGCAATCGCGAAGTACGAGTACAGTATCCTGACACACGACACACACTGTACATCGAAGCACTTATGGTCCGCGAGATAGGATCGGACAATACGGCCCTTCGAACAGTATTGGCCTTTATTGCCGGTCTGCCAGCGGGGAAACCCGCCATGACTTTTGGATATCTACCAACGAAACAGGGTCGGCTGCAGATGACTGCTGCGAGCCGACTTTCACCTAAGGTGCACTTGGCTCTTCAGTACCTCATACGCAACTACTTTCGTATTGAAAACGTTGTTGCTGTACGACTCGCCAAGAGCTTGACGAAGCTGCCTGCCGCACCCTATGCAGACAGCTGTACACTAGTGCACTATGATAACGATGTGACCCCTGGGTTTCATTACTATGAAGCTGATGGCACTGCCTTGAACATCTATGACATCACAGGATCTACACACTCACGCATCATCCAGTGTCTTAAATCCAGGAAGCCTTCTGCTGGGTTTGACCAAGACCTCACTAAGTTTGAGGAACTCGCTGACGGTCCACCACCGAGCGAATCACCTCCAGCAGCTGCTCCTGAGGAGCCTCCTACGGACAACGATGGTCGACTCCCGACTATCATAGAGGAGACAGAAGAAGATCTGGATGCTTTTGTCTTGGAGTCGTGGTATGCTGAACTGATGGATGACAGAACACTCCTTGAAGCTGACACAGAGGAAGTCATGCATACAGTTCCTACATACATGACAGACACACAGTGTGTGTTAGTCTCTACGACCTGTGAAGATGTGCAAGGCCACTTGCCGGAGCGGGGTCACCCGCCAGGATACGACATGGACACTTCTTACTACGTTCCTTTATGCTCCACGGAACCGGATAGCAAATATGATCTGGACTCCGATGAGCACGGGAAGTATATCGAGCTTTGCTTCACTGCAGACATGTCCAAAGTCGTCCTGTCCGAGCAGCAACACCGACTGTTGGATGACAGCAGCGTCACAACTATGCGAGTATACGTTAGCGCTGCCTCCAAACGTGCCGTGGTCGTCAAGGAAGACGATCTACTCACGAAGGCCGACATCCAAGCAAATCCGGTCAAAGTCTCCAAAGCCCTCTACACAGAGCTGAAGACTTGGCTTGACAACAAATGCTTCCAGATGACTGACTTAAGCAAGGCGTCTAACATCATGACGTCACGCTACGTATACAAATGGAAGTTTGTCAAGAACGAAAAGGGCGAAATGGAAAGGACGATCCGGTTACGCTTGGTACTCCGTGGCTTCATGGACCTCGAAGCCTTTGATGTCGAAACCTTCTCTGGCACGGCAAGGAGGTCAAGCCAGAGACTGCTCGCAAGTTCTGCTGCATGCAACAAAGCTTGGATCATCGCTTCCCTGGACATCAACATGGCTTTCTTGAAGGGACTGACCTATGGCGAGCTCGCCGCGGCAACGGGCGAGAAAGAACGTGTGGTGTGTTTCACACTACCACCTGGGTCAGCAGCTGTCCTTCGCACACTGCCAGGCTTTGAGTCATATGACGAATCAAAGCATTGTCTCCGGTGTCTGAAACCGGGGACAGGCACGAAGGATGCTCCCAGGGCATTCTCGCTGAAGCTCAGGTCCATCACTAGGAGCTTTGGGCTACAGCCTACTTCATACGACGAAGAATTCGAGATGAGCCCAAACCTCTTGACAGCCAAGCACGTTGATGACATCAATATGACTGGGAAGGAAGAGGCTATCGACAAGTATGTCAAGTGTGTTGAAGATACGTTTGGGAAGTGCAAACTGAACAAGCACACATACACGAACTGTGCTGTTCGGTACAACAAGACCGATGATGGGAGCGTCACTCTCGACCAGGACGAATACATCAAACAGCTTCGTCCTATCACACATCCAGAACTCACAGGAGCTGATCCTGAAAGCAAGGCGACGAAGACAATTTCTGATATGTTCGTTAGTCTTCGTGGCGCTCTAGCCTATGCGTTGATCACGCAGGTATGGCTAATGGTCTATGTTGTCTCACTACAACGTATCCAAGAACCGACAAACATCCAGGTACGACGACTAAACGCGGTTACCAGAAAATTGCAGGCAGGTCCGAAGAAGATCGTGTATCATGCTATGACTCCAACAGGAGAAGTCGACCTGCATAGCGATTCTGGCTATCGTCGTCTCAACGGAGATGAAGACGACGAAGTCAAAGGCTATGGTATCCGCGGGGCTAACCTGCTGAGGCGTGGCCACACGCAAGCGGGGAAACCCGTCGTGCACCTGGTGGACGCATACTGCAAGTCTCATCGACTGCAAGTGCGTTCGAGCTACTCTGCGGAAACACTGGCAGCAGCCCACAACTTGGAAGACTGCTACCCGACCATTGTAACGCTCCACGAGCTACACTCGGGACCATTGACCCCCACACAGCTGAAGAACATATTGGAAATGGGAGGTCTATGTATCAAAGTCACTCTGACTATTGATGCCGAGTCTGTCTTCAAATCTTTGTCTAGCAAGGATCTGAAGAAGCCCACAGAGTGCACTCTGCTTGGGCACATCAGCTGGATTCGCCAGATGATGGAACGTGGAATCGTGGAAAGCGTCCAATGGTGTGACACGCGGGATATGACTGCCGATGGTCATACCAAAGGTAGCATTGACCGCGCGTTGCTCCTACAAGTAATGGCCGGCCAGCAATCCTTCAAGCACGAGCTGAAGAAACATACACCGTATAGGGCGGGCAGGTCGTCTCAGGACGGCCCTGCCTCCCGAGCCAGCGGGGAAACCCGCGGGCAGGTGCGCTTTAGCAGCGAGGAAACTCGCCGGTAGCGAGGCTACTCGCGCGCCCCTTTCCTTGTAGGCAGCCGCTGCTGCTTAGCACTGTTTTTCCGCATAATAGTAGTGCGGTACCTGCTCGTCTCCTCCCCCTCCGACTTTAAACGGAGAAGGTTAAAGGCGAGATATAAATCGAGCATGTACCGCTGCCGTGCCTGGCTCAAGCCGGGCCCGGCCAGATATGTGACTGTGCCTCACTGAGGCGCACTACTTGCATCCGAGATCGGAAAACATCCTTTTCCATTGACGATGCCCATCCTACTCTTTACTCCAGATCCCATGCTTCGTCTCGCTCTCTTGCTCATGCGCTATGAGCCTAAGCCTGGGATATGGAAGCGCCTAAGGCGGACTGTATACCTAAGCTTACCAGCTTGTTTTCGACTGATTTTGGCCTCTGGAGGCGCTCGTGGGGATCCTCTTGGGGACCTCTGGGGCCTTTTTGGGGGCTTTTTGTGACCTCTTGGGGCCATCTTGGACCGTCTTGGGGTCATCTTGGCCCATCTTGAGACCATCTTAAGCCGTCTTGACGCACTCATGCATCACCAATGCGCCCAACGGGCCAAAATCGGTGATTTCCCATCGGTTTTCGTATGGTTTTGGGCTCCAGAAGGGGGGGCCGTCCTGGTCGGCGGATGTGGCGTGGCTCCTGGGGGGGGACAGGTGGGGATACACAATAATGAGACCTGCCTCCTGCAACACGTCATTTCTGGACGTGGATTCCTCTCGCTTCGCGGGGTGCACGTCCGGAGTACGTACCGTCGCGTTTCCGCTGCGCTTGGGCGGCAGTTTCACGACGGCTGGCAGACCTTCCGCAGCCAGATACCCTCTCCCTCCTTCGGAGACTTCCCCTCGATGCGACTCCAGAGTCTTTCTTACAGCAATTGCGCTGGTGGCAACTGTTGTAGCAGAGCTTGCTCTCGTCCTCCGCAAAGCGTTGGATCTAAACCTGTTTCACGTTAACGCCTCTCCTCTTCATGGGGATCAGAGGAAGACTATTCCAGAGACTGGCGCCATACTGCCGACCCCGTCAACAGTAGTGATAGTGTCAGGCTGGTGTCATGGACTGCCTGCCTGGTGCTTGCGAAGGCGACCTGGATGTAATTCAGGACGATTAGCAGGTGGCGGAGATGGACGTGGCAGATGTGAAGGAAACTCGGAAGGCCGATCACGATGACTATGATGATTGTGCTGCTGCTGATGCTGTTGAGGATGCCGCTGCTGTTGCGGCTTCTGATGCTGATGCAGATTCTGCTGATGATGCTGATGATGATGGTGCTGTTGTTGATGATGTTGATGCTGATGCTGATGCTGCTGCTGCTGCTGATGATGATGATGATGATGATGATGATGATGATGATGATGGTGATGGCGATGATCATGACGATGATGATACCGCTGCTGCTGATGATGGTGATGATGACTGTGCTTATGCTTGTGATGATGATGCTGATGATGGTGATTACAAGTATGATGATGATGGTGATGCTGATGATAATGATGACGCTGATGCTGATGGCGATGGTGATCGTGATGATGATGAGGCTGATGATGCTGCTGATGATGCTGCTGCTGCTGATGATGATGATGATGATGCTGATGATGGTGATGATGATGCTGATGCTGATGCTGATGCTGATGATGATGATGATGATGATGATGATGATGATGATGATGATGATGATGATTATGAGGATGATGAGGTTGTTGACAATGACGATGGCGATGACAATGACGATGTGAAGGAGGCGGAGGAGGAGAGAAGTCGGAGAAGGAGGCGGATGAGGAGCAGGAGGAGTATCACGAGGAGGATGAGGAGGAGGAGGGGGCGGAAGCGGATGCAGAAGCGGAGGCGGGAGGCTGGGGCGGAGGCGGAGGCGGAGGAGGAGGAGGGGGAGAAGGAGGAGGCAGAGGAGGCGGAGGCGGAGGCGGATGCGGATACAGAGGTGGAGGTTGAGGCGGAGCAGAATGAGGAGAAGGAGGTGGAGTCAGAGGAGGCTGAAGATGAGTTGGACGATGATGCTGATGATGTTGATGCTGATGATGATAGTAACAATGATTGTGTTGATTGTGATGATGCTGATGATACTGCTGATGCTCATGATAATGATGATTAGGCGGGCGAGGCTGATGATGATGCGGCTGATGATTTTGATGCTCATAATTGTGATGATGCTGCTGGTGTTGATGCTGCTGATGATGCTGCTCACGACGGTGATGCTGCTGATGCTGATGCTGACCAAGACTGTGGTGACAATTGTGATGATGCTTATGATGAGGATGCTGCTGATGATGATGCTGTTGCTGCTGATGCTGCTGATGATGATGCTGCTGATGCTGATGCCGTTCATGCTGCTGCTGGGGATGAGATGTTGATGCTGGTGATAGTGGGTGTGGTGGTGATGTTGATTCTGCTGCTGGTGCTGATGATGATGATGCTGATGATGACGACGATGACGATGACGATGACGATGACGATGGTGATGGTCATGGCTATGGTAATGACGCTGCTGATGTTGGTGGGGGTAGTGATGGTGCTGCTGATGATGCAGATGCTGACGATGCTGATGATGCTGATGATGCTGATGCTGATGATGATGACGATGATGCTGGTGGTGGTGGTGGTGCTGATTTCGGTGATGATGCTGTTGATGATGGTGATACTGCTGATGCTGATGACGATCACGCTGATGATAATTCTGGCTATGGTAATGTTGAGGACGATGGTGATTCTGATGGTGATGGTGGTTATGCTGTTAATGCGACTGCGGCTGATGATGTTGATGGTGGTGCTGATGAGGATGCTGATGGTGATGATGATGATGATGCGGCTCACGATGCTATATGCTGTAGATGATGGTGATGCTACTGCTGCTGATGCTGCTGCAGATGATGATGATGATGATGATGATGATGATGATGAGGATGGTGCTGATGATGATGCTGGTGATGAGAGTGGTGGTTGTGATGATGCTGGCGCGGCTGCTTTTGCTTATGACGATGATGATGCCGATGAAGATGGTGATGGTGATGATAATTGTGACGGCCATTGTGGTGGTGATGACGTTGCCAATGCTGATGATGATGCTGATGATGATGATGATGATGATGATGATGAAGATAATGATGATGATGATGATGATGATGATGATGATGATGATGATGATGATGCTGATGGTGGTAATGGTGATGGTGGTGGTGATGGTGGCGGTGATGATGATGGTGCTGCTGATGATGATGCTGATGCTGATGACGAGGATGCTGATGATGCTTATGGCGATGTAATGGTGATGCTGATGGTGATTCTGGTGGTGATGGTTGTTGTGCTGATGATGGTGGTGCTGCTGCTGGTGATGATGATACTGACGATGATGATGGTTCTGATAATGCTGCTGCTGATGATGGTGATGGTGATGCTGATGCTGCTGACGATGGTGATGCTGATGCTGCTGCTGCTGCTGATGCTGTTGATGACGGTGATGCTGCTGATGATTCTTCTGATGACGGTTGTAAGTTACGATGAAGGTAATGTTGCTGACGTTGATGATGCTTTTGATGATGATGATACTATGGATGCTGATGCTGCTGATGATGCTGATGGTGATGATGATGCTGATGCTGATGCTGATGCTGTTGATGGTGCGGCAACCCATGATGATGCTGGTGATGGTGATTGTGGTGGTGATGATGTTGGTGCCGCTGATGATGCTGATGATGCTGATGATGACGACGATCACGATGACGATGACGATGACGATGGTGATGATCATGGTTATGGTGATGGCAATGGTGATGATGCGGATGCAGTTGATGGTGATAGGGCTGATGCTCATGACGATGATGCGGATGATGATCATGATGGCCATGGTGATGGTGAGGACGATGGTTATGGTGATGGTGATTGGGTTGGTGCTGATGATGGTGCGGCTGCTGCTGATGATGGTGGTGATGGTGATGATGGTGGTGATGGTGATGGTGCTGGTCATGATGATGATGATGATGATGAGGAGGAGGAGGAGGATGCTGCTGCTGCTGCTGATGATGATGATGATGATGTTGATTCCGATGGTGATGATGATGTTGATGAGCTGGTGCTAATGTTGATGCTGATGATGATGCTGAGGCTGATGCTGCTGCTGATGATGGTGATGATGATGATGCTGCTGATGATGACGAGGAGGAGGAGGAGGAGGAGGAGGAGGAGTAGGAGGAGTAGGAGGAGGAGGGAGGAGGATGAGGAAGAGGAGGAAGAGAAGGAGGGGGACGCAGGAGGAGAAGGAGGATGAGGAGGAGGAGGAGGTGGGTGAGGAGGAGGAGGAGAAGGAGGAGGAGGAGGAGGAGGAGAAGGAGGAGGAGGAGGAGGAGGAGTCGGAAGGGATGCGTTTCCGCCCGGGCGATTCGGGCGCGTGTCCCCCCTTCGCCCGCCCGCGGCGACGCCCCGCGGGGCCCGCGATGCGGATCGTGGAGCCCGCGATGCACCAGGCGGGCAACATGAGCGAGGCTACGGGGGGCTGCCTGGGAGCGAGGCGGCCCACAGCTCCATTGGCGTCGGCGTCGGCATCGGCATCGGCAACAGCCCCCACTCGCCCCACAAGCGGTACGCTCTGCGCCATGGAACTCGCAGTGATCGGGCCCACAGCCGCCCGTCGCGCGGCCCGACGCAGACGGATGCACGCCTGCGAGGCCGCCCTCCGGAACCGCACCTCCGCAGGGAAAGGCAAAGGTCCCAGCTCAGACCGACCCGTTCCTTGGACACGAGTCCACCCTCATCCTGCCGCCGCTGTCTCCCGCCCCCCGCGAGAGGCCGGGGCCGCCTGCCAGGCCACCTGGACACTGGAAAGCGGAAACGGGCATCCGAGGAGCAGCCGCTCCCACCCGCCGCTTGCCCGCGCCCCGAGAGGGCCGCCAGCCGCCAGCCGCCGCCGCATCCGCCGCACGCGGCGTGCCTTCGGAGGCGGAGCGCCAGGCCCAGCCCCATTGGGAGGCCGCCGGCCGCCGCCCGCGGCCTTCGGAGGGGGCCGCCGCCGGCCGCCGCCCGACGCTGGCCGCTGTTGCCGCCGCAGCCCGCGGCCGCCCCTGGCGCAGAGGCGGCCTACCCCGGCGCTGACCGGCACGGCGCGGAAGACGACCCCGGCGCCAACCAGCTCGCCGACTCGCACAGCGCCGAGCTGGCCCAAGAGGACGGCGCCCCGCAGGTGGGGCGGCGCGTGCGCTTCGCCTGGGACGCCGTCGGCCCGCAGGGGGGGCGGCGCGTGCACTTCGGCCCCCGCCTCGAGACACAGCTCCGCGACGGGCACGCCCGGAAGGCCGCGGGCCCACAGCTGGAGGGCTTCGCCCCCCACCTCGAGGACCCGCTCGGCGCCGACCAGGATCAGGAGGCTGGCGGCGCGCGGGGCTGGCGGCGCGTGCACTTCGCCCCCCAACCCGAAGATCCTCCATCTCGACGACCCGCTCAACATTGGAGGGAGGTGCATCGCGATCCAGAGCCCGTTCGCGGTTTCCTTCGAGGTACACGGCGCCCGACATAATAAACGTAGTGGCACCCCCGTCGAAGGCGCGTGTGATGCGCTGCCTATTTTCACTGCGCCACCTACGTCAATTTCGCCTTCGATCAGTGTTTCCTCGCTTCCCCCAACCTAACCTTCACCTCCCCCCCTTCATGTGGGGTCGGGGTGGGCGGAGTGGTGCGAGGAGTATCTGTGCGGGAAGGGGAAACGCCCGGCTTGCGGCGGCACGGCGTTGGCCGCTCTGCCGCGGCTTGTTCCCTCGAGCAGATGGCACGTTCCGCATCCACTCTTCCCTACATCACCACAGGCCATTCGCCTCCCCCGACGATAGTGGCAGCTTGCTTGCTGCCTTCGTCCGGGGCGCGGCGCCCTCAAAAAGGCCTTGCAAATGTTCTCCAATTCTTTCAAAGCCACCAAGGTATTGACCAAGCAGCCCCACCTCCTTCCCTTCCCGACTCCCAGATGTTTAAGGGCGAACTGCCACCGCTGGAATCAGCGCATCATTCCCGCAGCCATCAGGGCAATTACGCTAATTCGGCAAATCTGAGACAGCAACAGCTGCCACCAGGGCAACTGTGCAGAATGCGACAGCATCAGCAGCCATCAGGGCAACTGTGCAGAATGCATTCTGAACGCAGCCTTGCGCCAGCCGGGTCGCAGGGTGGCTGGGGGCCGTCGCAGCCAGTTTCCACAGCCATCAGGGCACCTGCGCCCCCCGCAGCCATCAGGGCAACTGTTAATCCGGCAGAGCTGAGACAGCAACAACAGCCATTAGGACAATTGTGCAGCACGAGAAGGTGACAGCAACCATCAGGGCAACTGTGCAGCATGCGGTCTGAATGCAGCCTTTGCCCAGCCGAGTCGCAGGGGAGTTGGAGGCCCCGCAATCAGCTCCCACAGCCATCAGGGCACGTACAGCCCCCGCAGCCGTTAGGGCAAACGCTCATAATTCGGCCAGGGCGGAAAGTGCAACAACGCGCCACCAGGGCAGCTGTGCAGAATGCGGCTAGGGAGCCCTTGGCTACAGTCGCAGCAACAGCCATCAGGGCAACTACCAGTGATGCAGGCCTACACTGATGGCAGCTGGGCTGGAGGCCCGCCCCGCAGCCAGGTGGGCAGGAGGCCCACCTCCACCCAACACCCTTGGCAACCCTCTGCGTCTGCGCCCCCGCCCCCCCTCTCCTTCTCCTCTGACCATGTGGGCGCCCCCAGGTGGTTGACCCGGGGCGCCCCCGGGGCGCCGACCCCAAGAGGTCGGGGGACCCGAATGAGGGGGGGCACAAGACAGGGCCCCAAGGGGTCCACTAACGCCTGCCAGCTGTGCATCGTCGCATCCACGTTCAACTCCATCTCCACCTTTATGTTGATATATTGATCTATCTGATGCCCTCTCCTCCTTTCCCCTCCTCGCGAACAGGGGTCGAGCCGCTCGAACCCCGCAGTTTTGTCTACCCCTCTGGGGGGGGGCGACCGACCCCCCATGGGGGAAACGGCAGCAACGTCACGATCCTCATGCCGACGAAGCAGGAACCGATGGAGGAGGAGGAGTCTGTTTTGCCGCACCGCACTGCCAGGGTTTTTCTTCATGTTTCATCTCACCGACGCAGCCGCCGCGTGACAGAGTAAGGGCGGATGTTGAGAGGTGGCGTGATGGTGGTGGATGGGCGCTGTGCTGGGACGTATAAGTTTTTCTGTCCATCGCAGCTGCTCAGATAGATGTTGACCCCCGGTGTCCGTGTTTTTTTGTTTTCTCTCCAGTTTTTCCCAAATGAGCCCCCCTCCCTCCCAGGTCCTTGCCGGGTGGGAGGGGTGGGAAAGGTGTGCGCGGCTGAAAACATCGTCTCCGTCAGCCGTTCGCAGCAGCAGTAGGAAAAGGGGGTGGAGGATGGGAAGGCAACCCAATAAACAGGTGTGTGTGTGTGAGGTATGGGGTAAGGATGGCGTGGGCTTCCAATGGCAGGGTCATCGCAATCTGCGTACCTCGGCGCTTCCTGGGGGCTCTCCTCAACTTCGGCTCGCGTGTGCCCAAGCAATCATGGGGATCAACTAGGGAGTCCTCTTGCAAGGCTCACGGAGGCCTGTGACGATGACAAATCTTTGAGAGTGCCCCAGAATTGTATCCGAGCTTCGCAGGGCCTTCTGGAACGGCCGCGGCGCCCGATACATCTTATGGGCCCGCCAAAATCCAGAGATTCCTTATCCGATGAGGGCGGTGGTCATCTCCATGAGCAAGCCTCCATTCGTGTTCCACCAGCTTTCGGACCCTGGACTGCTCATGCAAATGTTCTTTGTCCAGATTTGTTTCCGGATTTGTCTTCATCCTGCCTTATCGGACTGCCGAAAAAAAAACCTCTTAGGGCCCCGAAGGGAGCCTTTAGGTACGATGAGGGCAGTTCTTCTCCGCCCTCAGACATCCGACTGCTCCAATTTTTGGTAAGGCGCGGGCCCCGGAGATCTGGACCACTTCCCCAGGGCCGGTTTTTCGTCCCGATGTGTTTTTTGACGGTCCCTGGGTCCGGCGGGGGCCCCCAGAGGCCGAAAATAGTGCAATTTCCGTCGCCCCACTGTTTTTGGAGCGTTGTATCTTTTGGCCCCCCCATTCTCGGCGCCCCCGTTCTTTCGCGCCCAACCTTCGTTCCGTCGGGGGCGGTCGGCACTGTGGGGACCTGCCGGGGTCCAGGAGAGGGGCGCCCTGCGGGCCCGGGGCCGCGCCCTCCGTGGACTCCTGGGGGGTGGGGTGGGGGCGGCCAGGGCTGTTCGCGGCCCAATCCACTGACGATCCGACTTCCAGGCCTCGGCTGGTGATGTTCCGACCTACTTTTGTGGAAGGTGTTTCAGGCCAGGCCAGTAGGGACACCCGCAGTTGTCTTCTTAATTGTCCTCTTCTCTCACCCCTCTGTGCGTGACCCTCAAGGCGCACGCGTCTTTGTGGAGTGTCCTGCGGCCAAAATGCCCTGTGCAGGCGCCATGCCGCAGGGGGTGGGTATATGCTGACTGGCTGTCTTGCTCGCTTATCCCTTTCACAATTTGAGCCGTGGCCACCAGAATACACTGGTGACCCATGCCAAGAAACACCCTGCTTGCCTCCAGGGTGCCCTGGGTGTTTTGGGTTTCGATGGTTCCGCTATGGGAATCGTGACGTCCCCACACCACAAATCAACGGACGTCCTGGGGTCTCAGGGTTGGGTTTCTTGTGGAAGGTCTCTTGTGGTCGAGCTCCTACCGTAATTTCGCCGTGGCCACCAGAATACGCAGTCTCGAGCAGCAAGGGAACAGCGAGACGACAGGGCCTTGGCGTGTCGGGTCCTTTCGGGGGGGGGGGCGGGGGCGCTGCTGGTCGTTCGGTTTTTCGCCGGCGTGCCGGACAGGCACTGGTACCAGGAACCTTGAGAGACGGGGGTCAATGCAAACGGGGGTCAGCCAGAGCGCCCGATCTTGCAAGATCCTGCAGGGCCAGGGTCGCACTGACCTGGGTTCGGGCGCAGGACCCTGCAGGATCTTGCAGGATCTTTCGCATTGACCCGGGTTTGGGTGCAAGGTCGTGCAGGATCTTGCAGGATTCTGCAAGGCCTGGCTGACCCGGGTCTGGATTGACCCGGGTCAGAAAATCTCCGATGCAACGATATTTTTTCGGGGTGCTCGAAGTGATCTTTGGGATGTGGTCTTGGAAAACGATGGGATCAACATTTGCTAGTTCGAAACATATCCCAATCCCTAAGCCGGCCCAGTTCCTATACAGGGGGAGGATTCCAGAATCGCCAACACATAGTAGGGGGGGCATTTTGTGAGTTTTTTTTGTTGAGCATGTTTTGTATACGTGTATATATATATATATATATATATACACACGTCCAAAATCTCCTTGTCGGGAGACATGCCCGACTTGAGGTTCTTTCTGGGAAGTGGTCTTCAGAAGCGATGGGATCAACATTTCCCGGTTTGAAACCTATCCCTATCCCCATGCTTGGCATCACCTCGTCTCGGTGCCGATCTTAAGCGCTCCCTCCGTTTCTGAGGGCACATCCCTAAGAATGTCCTCGCTATGTGCTCGCCCATGTTAAGGTTAGGGATAATTTCGAGGCTGGCTAAACATAGGCTTCGACTCCGATCCTGGTCCGACCTGGTCCAGCACGGGCCGATCCTCTCTCCAGCCCAGGATCGTCAGGAGGGAAACACACACACAGACTCAATTAATCGTCGATTCCCCAGAAGATATGGGAAAATATGGGAAGTGGGGGGGAAGACAAAAACCCAGAAAATATGGGAACATATGGGGGATATTTTTACTTGTGTGTATTTATTTGGGGTCCCAGGGCCCCTTCAGATCGGGACACATCGTTCCAGAGCGTCCCTGAACGCTCTCAGACATCACCGATGTGTCCCTGCCCGATTTTGTCACTGTCCTGGTTTCGTGCGGAATTCGGCGGCGAGCGAGGGGGGGAAGTGAGAAGGATAATACCTTCTCAGAAGGTTCGGAAATCCGTTGGCCTTCTGAGAAGTTTCCTGAGCCTTCCCCGAAGACAAGAACAACTTCTCAGAAGGCGCGAGGGCTTTGAGAAGTCCCGCCGCCTTCCGCGGAGGCCCTCGCTCGTCGCCGGGAAATGGCCCGAGCCCGATCCGCGATCCCAGGCGGTCTGGTGCCGATCCCTTTCCGCGCCGACTCGAGCGCGGTCTGCTCCGTTTCCGGTCCGAGGCGTTGTGTGCGATGCGGTCCAGCTCAGAGCCTGGCGTCCAGGCGTCCCGCACGCCGTGCCACCCCTGGGGTCATCGGGGGTCGAAAGCCGTACCGCTATCAAACTTGCGCTGCGCGTGATATGCAGTTTCAAGAGACGGCCGGCATCAAGCTCGGCTGCATATACCTTTCCCCCTCCTCCTCCTCCTTTTTCCCCTTCTTCTGAAGGAGACCTCGGGCCAGCTGTTGTGGCAGAGATGAGTCTCGTCGTCTGCAGAGATCTCGTATGGCACAGGTTCCGAATTGATGTTGTTTCAAGGAGCGGAGGATGCTTATAGTCTTCCTTATCGGGGAAACGGAAAGACTCGAGCAAGCCGGAACTCGGATTTGCCGACGTTTTCTGTGGAGCGCGTCCTGGATTTTGACGGTCCGATGCTCGTGGGATCTTTGCAGCGGGAGCTCGCGTCAAACTTCAGATTGGGCCGCGCCATTCTCATAATGGCCCCGTCAGGCCAACCCGAGTCCCCCGTACAGTGCTGTTTTTCATGCATGCTCCGCGTGCGGATCATGTATCAAACATGCAGGGATTTAGTATTAAGAACAACGATGAGTTCATGCATGAATTTATTCATACATTAATCATGTATTAAACATCCGATTGAAAAACTTTCCGTACACGAGTCTTACGTCTCCCCGATCCCAGCATGCACGTGCGAGCCGATCGTGCGTTCCGCGGGCGCCTCACCCGCGAGCCGCGGTGGCCGTTGCACAGGAGGCGCAACCACCACGCGGGGTTTCGCTTTGGCCGACCTGTTCTACTGTGAGACTCTGTGATGCTATCCTTTCAGGCCCTCACCCTTGACATCGGGCTGTGGCAGACCTTCTGGGTCTCCCTTCTGTTTAAAGCATGCCTCGTGCAGAACAGAGCTGCTTTCCGTCTTGTGGTTCTCCCACTTGGACTTTAATTGGCACCCGCCTTGTGATTCCTCATTGGCCAGGGACGCCAGGCAAACTCATGTGGCGGGTCGTTTTCTTTTTTCGCCTCTAAATTCATTCCTCTTTCTTTCCTCTTCCTTATCATCGCCTCCCACTCCCCTCTCGTCCTCCCCGTCCTCTTCCTCCTCGTCTTACTCCCCGAAGCTTTCGGCCCGGTGGTCGGGTCCAGCCGTCTCCGCTGCCTCATCGCCTCCTCTCCTCCAGACAGGTCCTCCGAGTCCACCCCAATCGCTCTCCCGGCGTACCCCGTCGGCGAGACAAGTAGTTCATACGTGCACAGGCGGCCTTAAGGTCGTAGGACGCGCAAGCCGAGCTCAGCTCAACAGGTAGTGCCCGCCAGGAGGAAAAACCCTCCTCGTCCCTGATACTCTCCCCTCGTCCCTCCCCCTTGTTCGTCGTCTCGCTCTCCTCCTCGCCATCCCACTCGTCCTCTCTCCTCGTCCTCCCTCCTCGTCTTCAGCATTCTGCTTTTCAATGCGCTACTTGAAAGCGGCATTGATTTGCAGGGCATTGGGATACTTGGTGTTTCTATCTCACCTCCTGCTCCGCCTAGTCTGCATTCAGATGCTTTTACTGGCCGCCGCACACGAATGTTACAGGCTTGCTCCTAGAATCCGCTCAACGCAGACAGTTGCGCGCGCGCGCTTGTCGTCGTCGTCGTCGTCGTCGCCGTCGTCGCTGCCTGTCGCTGCCCGTCGTCGCTGCCCGCCGTCGCCCAGGCGGCCTCCGCGGCGGATCGCCAGGAGCTGCAGAGCCCCCAGGCGGCGCGAAGGCGGCCGGCCCCTCGAGATCCCCCAGCCGAAAGTCGGGCACGTCCCTCTACAGGGGGAAAATATCAAAAAACAATCGAACAGATAGTCTGGGGACGATTTACCCCTGGCAATTTTTCTTGCTGCTGTCTTGGGGGTCTTGTCTGGGGTGTCTTTTTTTATTTTTCGTCCCAGATCCGCCGGTAGGTGAAGGGGCCCGACCGAAACCCCGCCCCCTGGAGCCTCACGCCTCGAGCGTGGCAGCCTCGAGCCTCGACCGAGGGTGCGCCCCGCGCGCGGGAGGCCCGCGCTTGCCAGGGGCAGAGGCCCCGGCCCCTTTGCGGGCGCGGCCCCCGTCCGGTCGAGGGCCGAGGGCCTTCTGGTCGAGCTGCGCGCGGGCGGGGGCGTGGAGGGGTTTTCTCCGAAGGGCTTAGGCGAACCCTCCTCCTCCTCCTCCTCCTCCTCCTCCTCCTCCTCCTCCTCCTCCTCCTCCTCCTCCTCCTCCTCCATCCCCCTCCTCCTCTTCCACCTCCTCCTCCTCCTCCTCCTCCTCCTCAGGTCGCCTACGGCCACTGGGGAAGCCGTGCACTCCCAAATCCTCGATGATGTGTTTTTCGATCTGGGCGTCTTTCTTCTGTTCTGGCTTCTAGGGCTTGGTGTCGGGTCCCGGGGCCCTAATGAAACAGAAGCAGTATTGGCGGAGATGGCAGGGGGTTGGCGTGTGTGCGTGCGCGTGCGCGTAAGTGTGTGTGTGTGTGTCTTTTTGTGTGTGTGTGTGTGTGCTTGTGTGTGTGTGTGTGCGTGTGCGTGTGTGTGTGTGTGTGTGTGTGTGTGTGTGGTGCTTGTGCGCGTGCGGTGTGCGTGTGCGTGCGTGTGCGTGCGTGTGTGTGGCGTGTGTGTGTGTGTTGTGGTGTTGTGTGTGCGTGTGTGTGTTTGTGTGTGTGTGGCGTGTGTGTGTGGGTGTGCGTGTGGTGTGTGTGTGTTGTGTGGGTGTGTTTGTGTGTGTGTGTGTGTGTGTGTGTGTTGTGTGTGTGTGTGTGTGCGTGCTGCGGTGCGTGCCTGCGTGCGTGCGTGCGTGCGTGTTCGTCTGTGTGTGTGTGTTGGTGTGTGTGTGTGTGTGTTGTGCGTGCGTGCGTGCGTCTGCGGTGTGGACGCGTCGTGTGTGGTGTGTGGTGGTGTGCGTGTTGTGTGTGTGTGGTGTGTGGTGGGTGTGTGTGTTTGTGTGTGTGTGTGTGTTGTGTGTTGTGTGTGGTGTGTGTGCGTGCGTGCGTGGAGTGCGTGTGGTGCGTGTGGTGGTGTGTGGTGCGTGTGTGCGGTGTGTGTGTGTGTGTGTTGTGTGTGTTTGTGTGGTGTGTGTGGTGTGTTTGTGTGCGTGCGTGCGTGTGTGTGTGTGTGTGTGTTTGTGTGTGTGTGTGCCCCCTCTTTCCCTTCTCTGTGCCCTCGTCGCTGCCCCGCTGCGGGCCGCGCTGTCGATGCCCGACGGGTGGATCCTGCGTCTCCCCGCCGCGTGCGTCGGGCCAGCGCGCGCGCTTCTTCTTCCTCCTCGTCCTCCTTCTCCTCCTCCATCCCCTCCTCCTTCTCCCTCCTCCTCCTCCTCCTCCTCCTCCTCCTCCTCTCCCTCCTCTCTCCTCCTCCTCCTCCTCCTCCTCCTCTCCTCCTCCTCTCTCCTTCCTCTCCCCGCCTCCTCCTCCTCCTCTCCTCCTCCTCCTCCTCCTCCTCCTCTCCTCCTCCTTCCTCCTCCTCTTCCTCTCACCCTCCTCTACTCCTCCTCCTCCTCCTCCTCTCCCTCCTCCTCCTCCTCCTCCTCCTCCTCCTCCTCCTCCTCCTCTCCTCCTCTGCCCTCCTCCTCGTCCTCCTCCTCCTCCTCCTCCTCCTCCTCCTCCTCCTCCTCCTCCTCCTCTCCTTCCTCCCCCTCCTCCTCCTCCTCCTCCTCTCTCCTCCTCCTCCTCCTCCTCCTCCTACTCCTCCTCCTCTTCCTCTCCCCTCCTCTCCTCCTCCTCCTCTCCTCCTCCTCCTCCTCCTGTTCCTCTCCCTCCTCCTCCTCCTCCTCTCCTCCTCCTCTTCTCTCCCTCCTCCTCCTCCTCCTCCTCCTCCTCTCC
This sequence comes from Prorocentrum cordatum, assembly GCA_963575745.1. Classification (NCBI taxonomy): domain Eukaryota; class Dinophyceae; order Prorocentrales; family Prorocentraceae; genus Prorocentrum; species Prorocentrum cordatum. Next base: position 2,981 of record CAUYUJ010019818.1, on the reverse strand, counting down.
TCCCTCCTCCTTCTCCTCTCCTCCTCCTCCTCCTCCTGCCCCTCCTCCTCCTCCTCCTCCCCTCCTCCTCCTCCTCCTCCTCCGCGGAGCGCTGCGCGCGTGGCCGTGACGCCAAAACGTGTGTGATCGATCGCGGTTCCCTCCGGCTGAGCCCCCGTGCGTCCCCGCTGCGCTGCCCGACGGCCCGGCCGCGCCCGACGCCCTGCCGCGTTGGGGCTCTCCTCGGCCGCCGTGCCCGGCTCTGTCACGTCGCCGCGCGCGCGGCCGGCTCTGTGCGTGCGCCTTGCGTCCTTCGCCGTTCTGCTGCGCCCTCGTCGAGCTCATGAGCCTGACCTCCAGCGCCGCTTGAAGATCTGCATGGTCTGGGGTCTGGGAGCTGTGTGGCCGCTTCGCGGCCGCTTCCTCCTCCCGCCTTGCCCTTCCCTTCCTCCGCTTCAGGTCGCAGGTGGCTGCGGAGGCGACCCGTCGTCAACCCGACTGC